>CAWUFW010012391.1:0-545540 GCA_963921515.1 Calotriton arnoldi
TATCTTTAAGTTCTTGCACCTTATTTTGTATAGCTCTTAAAAATACTTGGCAGCTTCATATGAAAATCTTATTAAAAGTGGAGCTCCTTGCCGGTATTAATCCTGTAGAGATAGCTTGTATAGAGAATCTCAAATGTTAATTAATATGGATTTTATTAAAAATGTCAGCTTATTAATGATTCCTGTTAATGTAGTGTATATGGGATTGCTTTGTTCTTGATGCTCTGCTCAATATAAAAATTTTGGAAGACAAAAAAAAAAAAGATCTGGGTCGTACAGGAAATTTTTAAAGTTATGGGAGATTTTGGGCTAAAAGGTTCTTCTTTATGTGAAATCAAAAAATGAATTAAACTAAATGGTCTTTTTTAAACATATTTGCTGGATTGTGTATAAGAATCTTGTATTATGTTTCCAGTGTTTTTCTATGCTTTTATGTAAGTATGTATTTATGGATAGAATGAACTATTCCAATTTTAAAAAAAAGTCTGCTCCTAACTAGCAGGAGCTTAATAAATGCTCCTGCCTGCTGGGAGCGGACTTCAGATCTGTTTTCCTGCCTGTAGTGATGTGGGCAGGGAAACAGATTACAATATTGCTCTGGCCTAAAGAGGGCAGAATTAGGAGCTGCTCCCTGCAGGTGGGAGCGATGTCAGATTCTGTTGTATGCAAGGAGCAGCCTGGGTCAGCGAGTTTGTTGGGGATCCCTCGGTGGCCCTCAATGAGACTATGGTGGGTGCCTGCGAGGCCCACCCACCGAGCCTCTAAAGGCCTCGGACAACTCACCATGGAGCCGAAGATGCTTAATAACCTCGGGGGTCAATTCCTTTAATGGAGGTGGGACACATAGCCCCCTCCCTAAGCCATTATTGGCCCTGGGGACCTGACTCCCCAGGGCTGGCTCACTAGCTATGTCCCGGGGTGCCCAACTCCATGGACATAGCGGTTTCCTTATCTGCACCAACACGGGCAGGGAAACCTGTGTTTGCTCTCGCTTGGTGGGAGCATTTTTCAATCCCCCGCCAAGTGGGAGCAAACACCAAGTCCGCTCCCAGCTGGTGAGGAGCTTCAAAATTGCTCCTGCTTGCTGGGAGCGGACTTCAGATCTGTTTCCCTGCCCATAGTGATGTGGGCAAGGAAACAGATCTAAATATTGCTCCCTCCCAATGGTAGCAGCATTATTAGCAATACCGGCTTCCGCTGAATGCAGACAGCCGGCTGGGGCCACGGGGGCCTTGGGGAGCCTCCTGTGGCCCCCAACAATAGTGTGGTGGGTGCTCTGGGTGGGCACCCACCTTTAGGGTGCCGGGCCCCAGGGGATTTGGTCCCTGGGGCCAAAATCAGCCTTGGGGCCACATGCTCCCCTTCAGAATGATGCCGGGCCCCTGGGAATGAGGTGCCCAGGTCTGAAATCGGCCAAGGGAGGGGGGCACATGCCCTCCTCCTCCTATAAAGTGGTGCCGGGCCCTAGGAGATGGGGTCCTCGGGCTGAAATCAATCCAAGGAGAGGACCGCCTGCCCCCTCCTAAATTTTTCTTTTTTTGCAGTTTTATATAGCGCAAACTTGACCTGAAGGTACCAGAGCGTTTTACATGAGCACCAGTTACATTACAGATGGACACATTCATTTTTAGGCATGGGGAGATTAAGTGATTTGCCCAGAATCACAGGATGCTTGAGCCTCCCGCCAGACTAGAACCTGGTTCCCCAGCTTCAAAGTCAGGTGCTCTAGCCGTTAAGCCACATCTTCTTGCCCCAGGGGATGGGGTTCCGCGTGCCCCTATCCCCCTTCTAAATAGTGCTGAAGGACATGCATGGGTTGCATTTACATACAGTTATTACTTCATGTTAAAAAAACCTAGAATTTCACTGAAAAAAAAACAAAGGTTAAAGTTACTTTATAGTTAGGTGTGATGATAATAGGATCTGTTTTTTTTTTTTTTTTTAAACCATAGAAATGTACTGGGAAAAAACAAAAAAGTTTAAGTAACGTTGTAGTTAGGTGATTAGGTCAGTGATAACATTAACGTTTCTAATAAAAAAAACTCATAGAAATTCACTAGTTAGACATTTATAATGTGTTCAATATCTCAAAACAGCTATAGTGCATTAGGAGCACATGCGTTTTGTAAACACTTATACTCATTAGCTGGACCCAAGCTGTACAAAATTATGTAGAAAAGTAATATGGTAGTTAGCCACCACTGTGTAAACTGTAAAATAAATTAGCACACTCATTGGATGATGTCAACAGTGATGTCATCAGTGATGTCATCAGTGATATCATCAATGATGTCATTAGAGATGTCATGAGTGATGTCATATGTGAGGTCACAAGCAGTGCATGGCGGCAGCGCAAGTTATAGTTAGTGCTGCTAAATATAAATGGTGAATTTCTGTGTTATTTTTAGTTCAAAACGTTTATGTTATCAATGACACTGACATATTCACCTAACTATAATGTTACTTTAACCTTTGACTTTTTCAGTATATATATATATATATACACATATATAACTCGTTCACAGCTCCTTCCGTCTTCCCCCGCCCTCCGCAGTAGATCGCTCGCTGCCGGCGGAGCATGCCGGACCTTCAATTACGCCAAAATTCAGTAAAGCGATCACTCAAAGATGACAGTTCTCAAAGATGGTTTAATTCAGGTTACGCGTTTCGCTTGACCCGCAAGCTTGATCACACAATGTGTTGGAGGTACCGACATGCAATACATAGTGGTTACTGGAAATAAAGAAAGGCACAAAGAATGCAGGACTTAGCCAGCTAGCATGGCGGCCATATTGAAACATGCAGATAGAATAGAACCACAGTGGAATTTGAATGTCTCCTGCTGCTGTAATTTGACTTTGTGCAGATTGAAAACATAGTATTATATTTTGTTAATACTTAGTATTTATAGTTTAATACACAACTGTATTTAGCTCATACAGAAAAAACATTGTATTGTATTATGTTAATACTTTATACTTGAGCATACACAACTTAAATCTAGGTACTGCAGAAAGATCTGTTTCATATGATCAAACTGGATATGTTACTTACCAACACATCCGCAGCACATGTACAACCAAAAATTAGCTGGCAGTCCTTGCCTATCAAAACGGTATTGTATTCATACAGATTGAACCAGGTTGCTCACCTTGTTTCACATGTTAGGAGTAAGAGTCCAGGCATACCATTGATCTAATGGAGCCCGGGACTCATACGGGAAGGGGGCGGCCCGTTGGTATATCTGAAATCAGGAAGAGAGACTACTCTTGGTCTAGTGCCAGTTTTATAACTATGATCTCTTCTTTTTCTCAGAAAACAAATTTGCTACTGTCAAAGGCCAAAGATACCTGTATTGGTAAAATACCAAACTCAATTAGTCCTTACCATCCCCTTGGTGCCTATTATTGCCCAAAATTTGAACCTCTAAACAGTATTGCTGTCGGAAACCTATGTCACAAAAACCAAATTCATTCTACAAATTATTTCAAATCTACATGTTTAAATCCAAATATACCCAACCCCGTGATGTACTACTAACTAATATATGACCAAAAAGTAAACAGAGACAGAGTTACATTATGAAAACAAATCTCTTATCTGTGATGTTTGGCCTCCTTCCATGGTGACTTGAAGAAAAGGGTAGGGGGTTCTAATGAAGCTGATCCTCAGGTTCGACCCCTTCCTTTTCTCCTATAAAAAACAACAAATAACTCCATGAGTACCTCATAGATAAGATTAAGATCATATCATCAATTACTTGTCCTACAGAGAAACACATGTCTCACATTATTGACAATATATACAGAAACATTTAAGTGAATGTTATCATTCAAACCTTGTTAGATGGCCTAAAATGAGACCGGTCTACTAATAATCTACTCCTGTAAGTGGATACTCATTTCCTCATCCTGATTGAGCCCCTCCGGGCTCTTAGTTTGTAAGTCAATTATGTGCCAGGATTCCCTCTTGCGTAATTGGAGAGTTCTATTTCCTCCTCTTACGGTTTGCACAATTTGTTCTATAGCAAAAAAGGTTAGCAGCAAGCTATTAGACAGATGATATTCAGCGAAATGTCTAGCTACCGGGTAGTGGGGATCTTTATTATTTACAGCCCTCATATGTTCCAACACCCTCTTTTTAGTTGCCAATGTAGTGCTGCCTACATATCTCTTTTTACAGGGACATTCCAAAACGTAGATGGTAAAGCATGTGCCGCATGTAAGGAATTGTTTGATCATCTTTTCCCCTGTAGGTGTAATGTAGGTCTTTCTCATAGTGCTATTTCTACATGCTTTGCAATGCCCACATGGATAAAATCCCTGTAGGCCTATGTGTGGGCTAGTACGTATACTGGAGATATCGCCTTTTACCAGAAAGTCTTTAAGGTTTTTTCCCTTTCTGTAGGTTATCAATGGTCTATCTTGTACAATATGGCCGATGGTAGTGTCGCTGGCAAGGATATTCCAGTTTTGATTAAGAATCTTAGATATTTTTTTAGATTCTTTGTTATATGTTAGTATAACTCTAGTACTGGTGTCCTTCTCAGTGATGGGTTTATCTGCAAGTGTGTCTTCTCTAGCAGTTCGTAAAACTTTTTCTTTCGCTTTTATCAGTACCCAGTTAGGGTATCCTCTCTCTTTGAACCTGGCCAACATGACCGTTTGTTCTGCCAGGTATTTTTCTTCTGTGCTGCAGTTTCTTCTTGCCCTCAGCAGTTCTCCAAAAGGGATACTCCATTTGAGTTTTTCTGGGTGACTGCTGAGGGCATGAAGAAGACTGTTGCCTGCCGTAGCTTTTCTGTGAAGTTTGGTATGAATACAGTTATTTTCTATTTCTACGGTAACATCTAGGAACTCAATTTGTTTCCTGCTCATGTTGTATGTGAGATTGATGTTATAGGTGTTTGCGTTGAGTTCAGTAATGACCCTGACTGCACTTTCCTCACTCCCTTTCCAAATCACGAATAGGTCGTCAATATATCTGTACCATCTGATGACCCTCCTATCATCGGGGTCTGATTGAATTTTTTTCAGAACTTCTTCTTCCCACACCCCAAGGAACAGATTTGCAAAACTTGGGGCAAAGCAAGTGCCCATAGCTGTCCCGAGCACTTGCTTGTACATAACACTGTCAAAGAGAAACATGTTGTTAAGTAAACAGAATTTCATAAGGTTCAATAGCATTTCAGTGTGTTCAAGATAACAAATATTGCGATTGCTTAAGAAATGTTGACAGCACTGGATGCCCAGGGAGTGGTCAATAATGGAGTATAAGGAATTCACATCCATGGTAATCATCAGGAAATCCTCTTCCCAGGTGATAGTCCTGATTTTACTCAAAAAATCTTTCGTGTCTCTGATGTGAGAGGGAAGATTTTCAACATATTCCCTCAAAAAGTAATCTATATACTTGGAAATATGTTCAGAGACACATCCTATAGATGATACTATGGGTCTCCCGGGAGGAATCTTGTCATTTTTGTGCACCTTTGGAAGAAGGTAAAAAATGGGAGTTCTAGGGTAGTCACATTTAAGATACCGGTATTCTTCCCATTGTAGAATGCCTCTCTCCTTGTATTCAGTGAGCATGTCCCAGATATAGATTATGCTTTCATTGTATTCCTGTATGCTTGCTTTTTCATAGAATTTTATGTCATCCAATTGTCTTTTCGCTTCAGCGATATAGGCAGACCTATCCCAGAGAACAATGTTGCCCCCTTTGTCAGCGGGGCGAATAATGATATTTTCATCCTTAGCTAGGGAATTAATCATTTGCCATTGTTTACTGGTAAAATTGTTAAAAGTATTCCTTTTGTGTTGATTTGATCTGCGTAATTTGATTAGATCTTTGCTAACTGTTTCATGAAAGGCATCAATATTGTCATGGGGCATAACTGGGAGGAAGTTGGATTTGGGTTTGAAGCCGGTTTGGGCCGATAGGTCTGTTCTGGGGATTATTTGTTGGTCATTAGGTTCTAAACCTGCCTCATAATAGAGGCCTTGCATGGTCAGTAGTGCATCCCTATCTTTGATACTGAGGAAGCTGTTCTGGTCCACCATTGTTGTAGTAATTGAATCAGATTGTTCCGGTGTTCCTTTAAGGGTATGCCATTTTTTTAATTTTAATTTTCGTACAAATTTAAAAATGTCAATTCTGGTCTCAGGGTAACTGAAAGAGGTAGTGGGACAAAAGGATAGACCTAAGCAAAGTGTACGTTTCTCCCACATGGATAACGGTCTATAAGATAAGTTTATAATTGTTTTATTTACCATAATGTCATCCATTATTTCTGTTTCTTCTGGCCAGTCTGTTTGGTTCCCATGGGCCTTTTTCCTCGTCCTCTGCCTCTTGTGTTCTCTCTGTCGCTGTCGCTTCCTTCTTCTCCAGTTTCTTCCCGGTTTCTTCCTCGTCCTCTGCCCCATCCTCGACCTCTCCCACGTGCTCTCACCGGTTGCACTGTTTGCGGTATTTCCCTTCTGGTTCGCAGGATCCGGAACTCGTCTAAAAAAGTCGATTGTGTTTTCGGGCCTCTCTCCTTCTCTGTAGTATCCGACCTGGGAGATTGTTCAATTTCAATGTCACTACTCATGACAGAATCGGTGCCACTCGCATTTTCTGTTTCACTCTCCAGAGGTTCCCCTAAGGATAATTTCTCATATAAATGATCGTATTTGTGCGAGTAGGTAAGGATCCTGCCACTTTCGTAGTCTGCACAATCGCGGTGCAATTTGCGCTGTTTTCTTGCCTTTATATCTTCCTCATATGCTTTCAATCTTAATTTCAAGTCACTCACAAATTTCCTGATAATGTCCTGTTCTTTATGGTTTTTTAATTCTTCTTCTAGTGTTTTGAGTTCTTGTAATAGGGCCTCCCTATCTTCCCAGGCATATTTTACTAAGATGGTCAGCATCTGTTTTGAGCTTCTGGCTGAGTTCTCCGCCCATTCTTCCAGCATTCTGGGATTGGGGGATTCATATGATGGAGTAGTGTAGATACGTAGTCCCCTGGGCACCATCTCTTTGTCAATGTAATCTTGTAGTGAGATGGCTTCCCACCATTTAGACGTTTCCGATTTCTTGCATTTTTCCAATCTCCTTAGTTTGTCTTGTAGGGTGGTGTCTTTGGCCTGTGTTTCTGGTTTCTGCACATTTTTATTAGGCGCTCTTGCAAATAAACTTAGAGCTGCCGCCCTTCTTTCTGACTCTTCCTCCATGTCTTCCGATTATAAGGGGTTTATTGTGTGCTTGACATGTGTCACTCTGGGATATAAAAATGGATTGCGTAGAACATCTGAATAGAGTTTAGTAACTGTCTCTCCCCTCCACAAATGTGCAGGTTCCTGCTGCTTTGGTGTCTTTTAAGCTTTTCTAGGCGTGCTTCTCACTGTTAGCACGTTCTCTTTCAATGTATAAAGTAAAGTACTGCGGATTCCCCAGTAACGTTATGCTCTTTTCTTACAGTTATTATAAGAATTTTAGCAAGTGAGCAAGTGGCTTGTAGAAAAGTGATAATACTGCGTGAATACGCTGTTTATAATGCGCAAGCAATATTTCCAAGTGGGCGAGTGTGAGATCTTGGCAGTCGGCTGGTGGAAGTGCTTAGGCAATTCGAAAAGCAGAAAAGCCCAATCTGAAAAACACGTAATAGGACAGTTCTACGATTTGCTGCTGAAGAAGTTAAATAACCGCTCTCAGCTGTGCTCGGCTACAAGTCATTGGTTCTTTTCATGTTCCCGTAAATGCTTGTCCTTTCGTGTTCCGATATGGGGCAAATGTTAAACTAAATAGTGCCTATCTTCCTTAGTCTTCCCCTTACGTAGCCTCCTCCCCAGGACTAAAGACCAGGTTGGAAGGTGAGAAGGACACGCGTCCTCCGACCCGTCTCCCCCCCTCCCGCAAACCCCGTCCAGCCCGGATTAGAGTGCCTACCTTCGGGATGACGTCTGCTGTAGGCTTACAACTGCCGTCTCGCTCCTGCTTCCCGCACTTCTCTTGTCTTGTCCTTGAAATTGATCGGTTGCCGCGGTATCGTCCACCGCGAGTTCCCAAATCTCACCGCTCCTCCTTATCTCACGTACTCCGATTCTTGCCTGCATACACTCCGCGCCACTTCTCACACTGGTTCCTCCGTTGTAGACACCAATCTGCCGGGCCCCGGAAGACTCAATTGCAATGTAACTCGTTCACAGCTCCTTCCGTCTTCCCCCACCCTCCGCAGTAGATCGCTCGCTGCCGGCGGAGCATGCCGGACCTTCAATTACGCCAAAATTCAGTAAAGCGATCACTCAAAGATGACAGTTCTCAAAGATGGTTTAATTCAGGTTACGCGTTTCGCTTGACCCGCAAGCTTGATCACACAATGTGTTGGAGGTACCGACATGCAATACATAGTGGTTACTGGAAATAAACAAAGGCACAAAGAATGCAGGACTTAGCCAGCTAGCATGGCGGCCATATTGAAACATGCAGATAGAATAAAACCACAGTGGACTTTGAATATCTCCTGCTGCTGTAATTTGACTTTGTGCAGATCGAAAACATAGTATTATATTTTGTTAATACTTAGTATTTATAGTTTAATACACAACTGTATTTAGCTCATACAGAAAAAACATTGTATTGTATTATGTTAATACTTTATACTTGAGCATACACAACTTAAATCTAGGTACTGCAGAAAGATCTGTTTCATAAGATCAAACTGGATATGTTACTTACTAACACATCCGCAGCACATGTACAACCAAAAAATAGCTGGCAGTCCTTGCCTATCAAAACTGTATTGTATTCATACAGATTGAACCAGGTTGCTCACCTTGTTTCACATGTTAGGAGTAAGAGTCCAGGCATACCATTGATCTAATGGAGCCCGGGACTCATACGGGAGGGGGGGCGGCCCGTTGGTGATCTCAGATCTCAGATGGTGTTGGCAGCCATCTTGGGACTTGGATTCTGTGAACCAGTTGGCTGCTGGCATCCGGGGGAAAGGGAGCGTGCTGCACTGGGAAAGTGTGCTTTTGGCTCCCAGCTCCCGTCTTGCACTACATGCGGTGATGTGATGGTGAAGTTAAAAAGAACCGTCCCACCTGTCCGGGTGTGTTGCATATCGGCCGCATATCTGGCATAGGATTTCCGCTGTCTGTGGAGATGCCGCCGAACTGCCTGGGCTGTTTTCGCTTTCCCCCGATGCGGAGGGATTCTCTGTGTGGAACAATGAGTACTGCAGGGAGCTCCAGTGGGGTAGAGCAGCTCTCTCCCGTGTCCCGAGGGGAGGAGTCAGTACAAGTCCTGTAGGGCAGGCAGGACAGACGACCCAAGGACCTGAGGAGTTCTGCGAAAAGAATGAGGTGGGGATTTGCCACAGTGATCGCCCTCTGCTTGCTGGGAGAAAAAGGCATGGAATAGGTCTGAGGAGAGGGAAAGAATTGGAGGCAACTACGATGGAAGAGCACCAGGAACAACAGCGACATAAGTATCAGCACCAGTCCCCTAGGTCTATGGATCAGAGTAGGTACAGACCAGGAGGAAAATCAAGGTATGCGCTTCATGTCCATACAGTTAGTAGTTAAGGGGTGAGTCCAGATGTGAACCCCTTGGTGCTAGTCCCTGAAAATAGTGCTAAACCCCATTGTAGTACAGTAGGGCAGGTTTGGAAGCCCCAAAATCGAAATCACAGCTAAGAAAATCACCTAAACAGGCTAATAAGTCACCAGGCAGATGGGGAAGAAATATTCCTGCCACCCAGATAAGAGTGACCCACATCTCTTAATTCCTATTTCAGAGTGATGGCTGCAAGAGCCCAAAACCAAAACACACAAGGAGCGGATACAAATAATATGGACGCTACTAATATAGTTGAAGGGCTGGGTATGAATGGAGGTACTCAGATATCTGCGTAGATACCCATTAGAAATAGGTTTGAGATGCTAGCCTCTTTAGAAAGCCCAGAGGATGTGGCTGAAGTGCCCCAGTGGATAAAGTCAACACCCAGGAGTCTACAGGCACAATTGGCAGGGAGAATAGGGCTGAGGTAGCAGGAATGCAGGAGGAGGAGTCGCTATCCACCATACTACTAAGTCAAAGAACCAAGATTAAAAACAGATTTGAGGTTTCTGAGGCTAATCACTCGGGGATAAAAGCCTCCTGCCTGGTCTTGAACCAAAAATTTGATGAAGTGGCCACACAAACTAAAGTGTCGGAGGAAGAAGTGGCTTTGGTTAAGCAAGATGTACAGAAAAACACAAGTGAAATCTCACTGTTGACGAAACAAAATCAAGGCCTGCGAGAGGATCTAGAAAGGATCGAGAACAATTTGAGGAGGAATAACCCTGGATTCTGAACATCCCAGAAATGGAGGAAGGGGCTAGTATGAAGTCTTTTGTGGTAGCATTACTAAGAGACAGGTTAGACATTAATCTAAAACTTGAGATCCAAAGAGTGCACAGGGAACCATTTAAAAGGAACCCGAATCATCAGAAACCTAGGAAGATTCTGGTAAACATCCTTACTTATACAGTGAAGGAGACCATCTTGGGTTTAACATTGAAACGTGGGCCTTGCACTACTAAAGATTACTCTTCCACTATCAGGTCAGATGTCTGTAAGGTCACCGATTAGTGACAGTGGGAGTTTGATAAAAGGTTGGAAGAGCACCATAAATAGTGGGCTAAAGCACAGTTAAAATTCCTGGCAATGCTGCGCATTATGTGGAACAACCAGATGTATAATTATCGTACTCCTGAAGAGGTGGATGTCTGATCGATACAATTTGGAAAGATGAGCAGTAGGGGGTGGTGGAAAGACAAAATGGGAGCTGGGAGATGTCCTGGGTTCATGCATGTGCAATGTCTGTTTTGTGTGTTTGGTATCCCCTCCTCTGGGGAAGCCCAATGGCATTCAAAATGCTAAACAGTAGAGGGAGGGCTCTTCAAGGGTGGGGATGGATGAGGGCACTGGGTGGGGAGCAGTGGCAAAAAACAAACAAACCAATAAGTCCTCAATATCACCAGATAGCTGTTTTAATCGCTCTTATACCCTTAGGTGGTTTGTCTTAAAGGATAATGGGGGTTGGTAAGGAGATATGTTTTTTAACCTGGAATGTTAATAGTCTTAGATCAAAGGGAAGGCAGAGATTGGTATTTAGATATCTTGAAGTAAGTAGGGCTCACATTGTAATTTTACAAGAGACACATTTAACAGCAATAGAGAGTAGACAATTTTATTCAAAGTGTAGATGGATTGAAAGCTACGCAGTTTCGGATGAGGTAGAATTTTGTAAGGGCGTAGCTATTCTTTTGAGGAAAGGAGCAGGACTGGAGATGCTATTTTCTAAAATGGATAGCTCAGGTAGATGGGTTTTAGGGGGTATAAGATGTGTTTATGTGTGGGGGTTTTTATGGCCCGAATGTCGAAGACCCCTCATATCTCGTGACCCTGGAGTGGAGCTTGTTGGTGGCTGCATTACTGATAGTCTTGGGGGGGGACTTTAATACTCTGCTTAATCCTACCTTAGATAGGTCTACCAGGAGAAATTGTATCTCTACACCTAAAACTAGACAGGCATAAGGAGTATGCTCCAAGATCTGGGGTTGGTCAACGTGTGGCGCCACCAAATGGGCCAGACAAGGGGTTACACATTTCATAGTAAAAAATACAGCCATTTCTCTAGGCTTGTTTAATTTTTTGTGGATACAGCAATAGCAGATAAGGTTAAAAGAATTGATCATCGGCCAGGACATATCTCTGATCATTCACCTGTAACAATAGTTTTTCAATGTCCTACCCATAGGCAGAACCCTAGGCGGATGGTCAATCACCCTTCTTGTTGACACTGGTCACCTTGGAAAAGCTCAGCAATGATTTCTTTGCTAACAATATGGGGTCAGCCTCCCTCACAACAGTGTGGGACACATTTAAGGCAGTCATTAGAGAAGTTTTGCAAAATGCGGGTTATGCCAAGAATAGGGCAGGGAAAGCGGAAATTGGGGTGATGGAGGCTGCCTTGCAGGGGCAAAGCTCACCCCAGGGTAGGGATCAACAGAGGAAGAGGCTTGCGGATGTCCAGTTAAATTTCAAGCTCAAGCCAAGAGTATGAAGGTCTTTCAGTATGGGGAGAGAGCAGGAGCACTCCTAGCTTGGAAATCTAGATCATAGCGGTTGCAGGATAATATCAAGGAGTTAATCATCAGCTCCCAGGGGGACATATCTAAAAACGCAAGGGAGATGCAAGAACATCTAGTCTCCCTCTTTTCTGCATTATATACTGAGGAGATTACTCTAGACCTGGAAGGCATTAGTGGAGGACTCTGGAATAGGATGCTACCAGGGCTTACAGAGATAGGTAAGGAGTCTCTTGAAGGACAAATAATGGAGGCTGAAGTTAGGGAGCATCTGAGTCGGGCTAAGAACGGGAAAGCTGTGGGGCCTGATAGTATCCCCTTGGAGCTATATAAGATACTAAAGAAGGTGGTGATTCTGTTCTGGGGGAAATTGTTTAATTCTGTATATTTTGAGAATGCCCAGATCCCGGAATCATGGAGGGAAGCTACGCTAGTGCTGATTCTGAAGCCCGCTAAATATCCAAAGAAGGTGGACTCATATCGGCCAATCTCTCTTTTGAATGCTGATTATAAGGTGTTTGCCAGTATCTTAGCAGGAAGGTTAGCAAAGTTGGCTCCATAATTAATTCACCAAGATCAGAAAGGGTTTATTCCTAAGAGTCAAATCCACGATCTTACATAGCAATTAATTGGGTATATTGATCTGGCCATGGATCACTTGATTCCAGAGGCTGCTGTCACAAAGGATGTGGCGAGGCCTTTGATCAGGTTTGCTGGGTGTATTTGCGGGAGGGCTTGGCAGCACTAGGGTTTAGCCTGTGTTTTATTTTGATTGTTCGGAAATTGTATGAAACTCGTCAGTGCAATTCTTTTTCAATGGAGTTCTGACAGAGAGTTTTAGGATTACCCGAGGTACTAGGCGGGGGTGTCCTCTCTCAATTCTTTTGTTTGATATTTATATAGAACCATTTGTGCAGCTACTTAGAGGAGACCCCCAGGTAATTCCCTTTTCTGTACAACAACTAAGCAAAAAGATAGCGCTTTATGTGGATGATTTAATAATTTATACATCAGACCCTTTTCAGACTATACCCAGGGTAGTAAAGTTAGCAGAAGAATTTGGGACATTGTCAGGCTATGCCATGACTACAACTAAGGGGCCGATTCCGATCTCGGTCGGAGGCGCACCCAATACCATTCGGTCGGGAAAAAAGCCATGCGAAAGCCTGTTTCCCGACCGATCCGTACAGCACACCGAACGAGCAAGTACGATGCGCACAACAGCAAAAATTCCGGCCGAGCCGTACTCACCCAAACCAGGTCCTGTTCTCCGACCGAGGCGAATCCGGAAACGCCGAATCGAGTCGCACGGAGGGAAAAATGCAGCCCCGTCTGGCCGGACAAGTACGATGCGCTTCCCGTACGCGCCGAACCCGTCGCTATGCACGGCACGTTAAAGCATCCGGGAGAGGCGCACATAAGCTCCGAATCGCGCCACAACACGATCCACGGCTACGAGACGAACACGGCACCGACGAGGACGGCGCGGCGGCGAGGACACAGCGAAGCGACGAGGACGACGCGAAGCAACGAGAAGGACGACGCGAAGCAACGAGAAGGACGAACGACACGAACCAACCATGAATCCCTTCGTCCCGATCATACCAATATTCTACATCTACTACCGGAACAGGCACGGACGGCGTACGGCGCAGAAGGTAAGCCAGACACCAACCACAAAACACATACAACACGTACCACGACACATCACACACATACACGGGGATTCTGAATATACTTACACCAGCAACAGCAGCACCATAGGGGCGGGATGCCCATCACCAATGCCACATATGCACACAGGGGCCTGAATGCGCACCACCACCCCTACCCAGGGGGGGCTGGATGCCTACCACTACTACCACCCACACCCAGGGGGTGCATGATGCCTACCACTACTACCACCCTTAGCCAGGGGTGGCATGATGCCCACCACCACAACCACCCTCACCCAGGGGTGGCAGGATGCCTACCACTACTACCACCCTTAGCCAGGGGGGGCTGGATGCCTACCACTACTACCACCCTTAGCCAGGGGGGGCTGGATGCCTACCACTACTACCACCCTCACCCAGGGGGGCAGGATGCCCACCACTACTACCACCCTCACCCAGGGGGGGCAGGATGCCTACCACTACTACCACCCTTAGCCAGGGGGGCTGGATGCCTACCACTACTACCACCCTTAGCCAGGGGGCTGGATGCCTACCACTACTACCACCCTCACCCAGGGGGCAGGATGCCCACCACTACTACCACCCTCACCCAGGGGGCAGGATGCCCACCACTACTACCACCCTCACCCAGGGGGGCAGGATGCCTACCACTACTACCACCTCACCCAGGGGGCAGGATGCCCACCACTACTACCACCCTCACCCAGGGGGGCAGGATGCCTACCACTACCACCCTTAGCCAGGGGGCAGGATGCCCACCACTACTACCACCCTCACCCAGGGGGCAGGATGCCTACCACTACTACCACCCTTAGCCAGGGGGCTGGATGCCTACCACTACTACCACCCTTAGCCAGGGGGCAGGATGCCCACCACTACTACCACCCTCACCCAGGGGGGCAGGATGCCTACCACTACTACCACCCTTAGCCAGGGGGCTGGATGCCTACCACTACTACCACCCTTAGCCAGGGGGCTGGATGCCTACCACTACTACCACCCTCACCCAGGGGGGCAGGATGCCCACCACTACTACCACCCTCACCCAGGGGGGCAGGATGCCCACCACTACTACCACCCTCACCCAGGGGGGGCAGGATGCACCCTCACCCAGGGGGGCAGGATGCCCACCACTACTACCACCCTCACCCAGGGGGGGCAGGATGCCTACCACTACTACCACCCTTAGCCAGGGGGGCAGGATGCCCACCACTACTACCACCCTCACCCAGGGGGGCAGGATGCCTACCACTACTACCACCCTTAGCCAGGGGGGCAGGATGCCTACCACTACTACCACCCTTAGCCAGGGGGGCAGGATGCCCACCACTACTACCACCCTCACCCAGGGGGCAGGATGCCTACCACTACTACCACCCTTAGCCAGGGGGGCTGGATGCCTACCACTACTACCACCCTTAGCCAGGGGGCAGGATGCCCACCACTACTACCACCCTCACCCAGGGGGGCAGGATGCCTACCACTACTACCACCCATAGCCAGGGGGCTGGATGCCTACCACTACTACCACCCTTAGCCAGGGGGGCTGGATGCCTACCACTACTACCACCCTTAGCCAGGGGGCAGGATGCCCACCACTACTACCACCCTCACCCAGGGGGGGGCAGGATGCCTACCACTACTACCACCCATAGCCAGGGGGGGCTGGATGCCTACCACTACTACCACCCTTAGCCAGGGGGGGCAGGATGCCCACCACTACTACCACCCTCACCCAGGGGGGGCAGGATGCCTACCACCCTCACCCAGGGGGGGCAGGATGCCCTACCACTACTACCACCCTCACCCAGGGGGGCAGGATGCCCACCACTACTACCACCCTCACCCAGGGTGGGCAGGATGCCTACCACTACTACCACCCTTAGCCAGGGGGGGCTGGATGCCTACCACTACTACCACCCCCACTCATAGGATGGACAATGCATGACACAACAAGCACACCACAACCTAGGGAATGCAAGATTAAGACATCCCCCCACCACCATGACAAGCGTGTGTAGGCTGTGTCAAATGCCTACAACACCGAACATGACTTCTAACATACAATGTGACCCCCTAGCACATGTGCCACACATATATGTGTGTGGCACCAACAATGCAAGCAGCCCATGACCATTGTGGCAATGGGGCCTAAACCCCCATCATCACAGTGACCAAAAGGTAAGTGTGGGGTCCATAGCCAAGCACATTTTGACCATTGTGGCAATGGGGTCTAAACCCCCATCATCACAGTGACCAAAAGGCAAGTGTGGGGTCCATAGCTGAAGCACATTTTGACCATTGTGGCAATGGGGTCTAAACCCCATCATCACAGTGACCAAAAGGCAAGTGTGGGGTCCATAGCCGAAGCACATTTTGACCATTGTGGCAATGGGGTCTAAACCCCCATCATCACAGTGACCAAAAGGCAAGTGTGGGGTCCATAGCTGAAGCACATTTTGACCATTGTGGCAATGGGGTCTAAACCCCCATCATCACAGTGACCAAAAGGCAAGTGTGGGGTCCATAGCTGAAGCACATTTTGACCATTGTGGCAATGGGGTCTAAACCCCCATCATCACAGTGACCAAAAGGCAAGTGTGGGGTCCATAGCTGAAGCACATTTTGACCATTGTGGCAATGGGGTCTAAACCCCCATCATCACAGTGACCAAAAGGCAAGTGTGGGGTCATAGCTGAAGCACATTTTGACCATTGTGGCAATGGGGCCTAAACCCCCATCATCACAGTGACCAAAGGCAAGTGTGGGGTCCATAGCTGAAGCACATTTTGACCATTGTGGCAATGGGGTCTAAACCCCCATCATCACAGTGACCAAAAGGCAAGTGTGGGGTCCATAGCTGAAGCACATTTTGACCATTGTGGCAATGGGGTCTAAACCCCCATCATCACAGTGACCAAAAGGCAAGTGTGGGGTCCATAGCTGAAGCACATTTTGACCATTGTGGCAATGGGGTCTAAACCCCCATCATCACAGTGACCAAAAGGCAAGTGTGGGGTCCATAGCTGAAGCACATTTTGACCATTGTGGCAATGGGGTCTAAACCCCCATCATCACAGTGACCAAAAGGCAAGTGTGGGGTCCATAGCTGAAGCACATTTTGAGCATTGTGGCAATGGGGTCTAAACCCCCATCATCACAGTGACCAAAAGGCAAGTGTGGGGTCCATAGCTGAAGCACATTTTGAGCATTGTGGCAATGGGGTCTAAACCCCCATCATCACAGTGACCAAAAGGCAAGTGTGGGGTCCATAGCTGAAGCACATTTTGACCATTGTGGCAATGGGGTCTAAACCCCCATCATCACAGTGACCAAAAGGCAAGTGTGGGGTCCATAGCTGAAGCACATTTTGACCATTGTGGCAATGGGGTCTAAACCCCCATCATCACAGTGACCAAAAGGCAAGTGTGGGGTCCATAGCTGAAGCACATTTTGACCATTGTGGCAATGGGGTCTAAACCCCCATCATCACAGTGACCAAAAGGCAAGTGTGGGGTCCATAGCTGAAGCACATTTTGACCATTGTGGCAATGGGGTCTACACCCTCATCATCACAGTGACCAAAAGGTAATTGTTGACAAAGAAAGAGCTGCAACTGCCAAACTGCATGGATCATTCCTGGTCACAGAACCAAAAACTCATCTGTGGCAAAGTAGTGTATGTGTCCCATTGCAACATAAATTGGGGGAGCCAAATACTGCAGTGCAAATGAAACATTCCTTTGGCCATGTGCAGACAAACAACACCCATGGGGGCTGAGACCGTCAACAGTCATCAATGACACAATGACAGAAGTGACCATCAGAATGCAGAACCACATATTTGCACCAATGGGCACACAAATGCAGATATCCTGTGGAGACAGCAGATGTGAGGTGAACAGATACCATACCATGGCAGCAATGGGACACACAAACCATGATCACTGTGCTGACCGATGACCTAGGAGTCCCAGGGACAGCAGGGGAAACACACCAAACAACATACAGCCAATGGCACACCCAAGATATGCCAATGCAGTGGTGCAGATGCACAAACACAAACAGGCAGACCAACACTGTCATCATACACAGCAGGTGAGGGGTGGGGTGCCAGTGTCCCCAGGCAACCACACAACACATGAGGAGAGCTGAATACCAATCATACAGATGTGCATACACTGCCACACTAAGGTAACTCATGGATCCAAATCCCCTATGTGGGCAAGCAGGCATTGTCAGATGAGAGGGAGCACAAAACACACATGTCACACAGGCACGTAGGAACAACAACTGACACAGCAAGACACAGACACACCACAGCACCACCCCCAGGGCCCCCACAATGTGGTGACCCTGGGCTGAATAAAAATACCACTGTGATGACAAAGCTAAATGTCGTTCACACTGTGAACCACAGTCAGGTGTCCTGAGCAACAAACTACCATCACACCTACACAAGCACAAATCAATCAGCATGGCCAGTAAGCCAAGGCCAACATGGAGGCAGGGGACTAGCTGGGCAACAACTCCCATCTGCACACACTCAAGACCACACCCCTCGACCTCTGACAATGTGCAGCAGTGAAGTACACATGCACTGGTGACATTGCACATGCACCCATGACTATTCCAGGGTGGTGGGTGGGAACCAAGGTGTAGAAACACATCACACATGGACACTCAACAAGACTCCTGAATGTCTGACACACTGCACACTACGCTGTACATGGACATGACGGCAATACCACACCGACCAATGGGATCCCAGCCACAGTCACACACCAATGAAGAAGCCAAGGTCACCCACAAAGAACACACATAGACAACAACCAACATTGCAGCCCGGACCCTGAGGAGTGCCAGCAGTCACACACACAACGTGTCACAATCACTGAAAGATAACACAAACTGGAAATCACATGACAGGGGCAAACAACAAGTGCCAAGGGGAAACCTGACTGTGACCCATCTGCGTCTGCACACAAACTCAGCCCTGACCGAAAACACACCTATGGGTGACACCCTGATGACCAGTAATGTGCCATGCACCCACATCACAGAGAACACAGGGAGAAGACTTTGGGGAACATAGCTCAAGTCAGCAAGCATCACAAACAGGTACAACACTAGGGATCACAGCATGCGCAGATGAATGGAAGTGAACACACAGACATGCACATACAACACACACCTTGGGCGCAGGCAATGTCACACGTGTACACACTGCCATGAGGGGACTCCACTCCTGTGTGAGGAAAGCTGTGCCATATGTTGCCTCAGTAGGGCCCCATCATGTCAGCTGAGCACTTGGTCACACAATCAACAATTAGCACCAAATGAGGGCTCCCATCACATCAGCCTGGTCATGGATGTGCCAACGGAATCATCAGCACAGATCCAACACACTTGTATAGCAATGTTGCACTGACTACACGGATGAGTCCTTCCCCATTGATGCCCAAACCTGCATGTCCACTGGAGATGGCAACACGGTCAGGGAAGTAGACAAATGCAACGATGGCAGGCACAACAGATGTGCAGGGGTGGAAGCCACAGATATGAAATTGCCAATGTAAGTAGGAAACCCATTGCCAAATACTGAACACATGACACCCTCAGATGCTGCTATTGATGACATGGATACACCACATGATAGGACACATTCCCCCTGGACCACATGGGTTCCTGCACAGTAACACTTCATAATCATGAGACCAGATATCACCATCACTGCAGCAAGGGCATGGTTAGCAGCACCAACAACATGTACATCTGAAGCATGAGCACTAGAGAAAAGAAAGTTGCTTTATTCAGCATATGTGTTGTTTGAAAACGACGTCCAGAAAAAATAGAGCAAAGGCCAATGGCCAGTCCATTGTCAAAGTTCAAACAGGGTGACACTGGCAGATGTCACCCTACGCATGCCTGCACAAAACCAGGGACAATCCACTAGGAGGGGCAACCGGGGGGCAGGCCAGGCACCGCAGGGACAGGATCAGGGCTCACCAGGGGGAGTCAGGGAAGGGGTGGTGGGTGCTGGAGAGCCACTGACAACTGCAGTGGAGGTGTCTGACATGGTGTGTGCCGGCACAACTGGGGGCATGACTCAGATGTCGTGGGTGCCGGCACAACTGCAGTGGACCCTGCAGATGGGGTGGACAGGTCCGCCACTGCAGTGCCCAAGTCAGACAGGGCGGTAGTGGACTCCACTGCAGTGCCTACCTCCAGGGGAGGAGAATGGGGAACAGGCAAGGTGGGTTGGACAGAGGGGGAGGACACCCTCACCACATCAGTGGCACAGACAAGCGCAGCGGGGGGTGTGGTGCTGGGAGAGCAAGTGGCAGGGGGAGAAGGCCTGATCCTCTTGGGGATGGTATATCTGTGGGTGGGGGAACCTGGGGCAGGGTGTGGTGGGGGCACCTGTGCAGTGGGGGCCTGAGGGATGGAGGACGGAGACCTTGTGCCTGAGCTGCAGGGCGGTGGCGGGGTCTTGCTCTTACCACTCCGGGGGACTTGCGGGTGGGGGCCTCAGTCCGTCTGCGCCTGGGGGAGGGTGTCCGGGGGCGAGGGGCACTCTGCTCCGTGTGGGTGGGCTTCCTCTTCCCCCGGGATGCTGGAGCAGCTTCATCGGTGGGGAAGAGGCCGAGGTCACAGAGGAAGAGCTGCTGTGACTTTGGGGTTGCATGTGAGGCAAGGGAGGGTGCTTTGGAGGGAGAGGGAACTGAGGACTGCGCAGTGCATGTGGATGCGTGTGTGTGTTCCAGGGCCCCATCCCCTGTGAGTCTGGCTTCAGTCCCCTGAATGTGCGTGCGTGTGCGTTTTGTCATTGGCGTGTGTGTCAGTGTGCTGGATGTGTGTGTGCTGGTGTGTGCCTGTGCCGGTGTGTGTGTGCTTGGGACGGGTAAGGTGCTGGGGAGTGTGGATGGAGCAGAGGCAGGAGGGGTGAGGGACCGTTTGAGGAGGGACACTGCTGCCGTCAGGGAGGAGTCCATGGACCTATTGCCCCTCTGTAGGTCAGACATGCCCGATGAGATGCCCTCCATGAACGACACCAGCTGAGTCAACAGCGCGGTGTGCGCATGGAGGACACTCAGCATGGCTGTCTGCCCTACATGGAGCTGGCGAAGGAGGTACACAGACTCCTCACTCAGGGCAGCAGGGGACACAGGGGCAGGGGGTGCGGTGCCTGGCCCAAAGGAAACACGCTCCCGGACATGGGAGCCTCCACGGACCTGGGGAATGGGAGCCGATGGGAGGGCGGTGGTGGTGCTGGTGGTGGCGGGGACAGCAACACTAGCTGGGGTGTGGTGGCTGCTGACACCCGCCTCCACAAGGGAGTCATCCTCCGAGTTGCTCTGGTCCTCAGCTGAGGTGGATGCTGCTGAGGACTCCTCGGTGTGGCTCCCCTCGCCCTCCGTGCCACTGGGTCCCTCCGACCACTCCTCGGCTGCTGACCCAGTCTGGCTCTCTGGCTCCTCCTGGTCCGTGGAGCTGTCCCCTTCCGTGGCCGTGGATGTATCTGCAAACAATGGGGATACAGACAGACATCAGTCACCTGCACATAACGCACACACCACTGTGAGCACAGCACATCACAGAGCAAGCCCTGGCATCATCAGTTGTACATTGCTAAAAGTGCCCTAATTGAACAGGAGAAGTCAATTGTCAGTCTGATGCCAAGCATGGCACTCACATCCCACATGGCCTTGCACCCATCTGTCTGGTGTCTGTTGGATTGCAACACCCCAGTGTTGACACATGCACCAAGTACACAGTAGTTGGACAGTGCAGAGGACACGGTGTGGCATGTGGACATGCACACATCACAGCTCTTGCCACTGAGTCAGTACAGGTTTCCGGATGAAAGGGATGCCCAGAGTCAAATAGGAAATGCATGTGATGCATACCAGCGACAGACACCATGATGCACCCATGTCCTGATAGCCAGCGCCACTATGGTGTGCATGTAGCACATGTCACTCCCCTGCAGGCTCACCAATCAGTAGACACATGCCATGGCGGAGGCATGACTGCAAAGTCATACATCACTGTCTCAGTGATGTATGACTTTGCAGCCAGACAACAACACTCTGCACTGTGTCACAATAGTAGGTCATGGGGAATGCAAGTCCTGGAGCTGCACAAGTGCACATGTACATCCCCCCACAACACATCCTCTTAACCCTCATCTGTCCAGGTCATACCTATTGGACATATGGTAGACCTGTGACACTACCCTCTGAACCTGAGCCCCTCACACTCTGCTGTGCATGGGGAACAGCTGCCTGAACTTCACATTTACATGCCCCAGTCTGCATGGGCAGCTGATCAGACACCTATGTGTCACACAAGTATCGTCTCCTATGGTCACATCTCCAGTGGCATGCTGAGCCCCTACCAAGAAACTCCACAGCAGTCCTGGCGACTAATCCACAGCACACTGACACAGAGGCAGACACCTGAGGGGTCAAATCACTGAGCACAATGTGTCAGCTGATACACGGGAGTGGGAGTACAGAGTGTATTGTATGGCCTGGAGTAGGCATGACTGTCCAGCCCCACATGAATGAGGGATGAGCCCTGGACTGTAGGCAGCTGGCTAAGTATGTGTGACACACGTCATATACATACTCCTGGGGCCCAAACATTGTTCCCACCCACAGCATGGGTGTGTGCCAGATACCCCAGCCACATGTGGTGGATCAGCTCAGCAATTGGACCACAGATCAAAGTAACACGCTGAATACATGTCAGAATACAGGCATTGTGTAAGCAATGGACCCACCCATGATGCCCACCACAGAGTCAGGGAAACAGATGCTGTCTCCCACCTTGAGTCAAGCAAACTGCAAGGACACAGTCCTAAGTGACAGAATTCCCTGCATGTAAGGGCCACACCTGGGTATCAGATGAGGAGTGGGCAGTGCACAATAGAGGGACATGGCTCCTGGACAACATGACTGCTGTACTGTGGCAGTTTAACCAGGCCCGAGGAGGGCACATAGCATGTTAGACAGAGTACACAGTGCAGTCTTTGACTCACCCCCTCCTTGCTGCTCTCTGGCCTTCAGCTGCCCATCCAGGTCTGGAAAGACCACCGCCAGGATCCTGAGCATGTGGGGGTCAGGGTCCGTGTTCCGCCCCTCCTGCGAGGAGGCGACAGCTTCAGCTGGACCCGTGCAATCCTCCGGGTCCAGCCCCGAAGGTCCTGCCACCTCTTTTGGCAGTTGCGGATCCGGCGCTTGTAGACCCCCACGGACCGGACAGCCCGGACGATGTCCTTCCATATCTCATGCTTCCGATGGGCAGAAGCCTGTCAGGATGACAAAGTGATAAGGCCATTACTACACATGCAACATATCCGTGCATGACACAGTTGCATATACATGTCGCAATCACAGGGGCACATGGTGTACACAGGCAGTGCACGGCTGCCCATGGACAGTTTTCCAGAAGTCACTACATGGTATCATTGCATGGGGAGTAAAACCCTGTTCAGAAGCACTGTCACTGCACCATACCTGTCCAGTGCAAGTCACTACACACTATGGGGGGTGACAACTACTCAGTGAGCCTGCTAGCCAGTGGCGTGCAGACTCTCAGCCTTGCTAGTCAGACAAAATGCACATTCAGAAAGGCAGTGCACAGGACACTCACCTGCTCCCCTGGTGTCCCATACAGCTTGCTGTACTGTGGAAGTAGGCTGTCCAGCAGGGCCTGGTTCTCCTCAAGGCTGAAGGCTGGGGCTCTCTCCACAGTACGTGCCATTGCAGGGTCCAGAGGGGCAGAGACAGCAGCAGTGCAGTGGCAGATGTCGTCCTGGAGCATGTAGTGCAGGCAAGTGGGCTCTCAGGGGAACAGCCAGCAATATATATGTGCTGGAGAGGCAGATCCTGTCCCTTGTGTCCAAAGTGATAGGTCCAAGTCGTTTGCATCTTCTGAATCTGGCCAATCCATGGAATAGCAGCACCAAAACACGCCCACAGCATCCTTCAAAACTTCAACTTCATGACATACATGATTTTGCAACATTGTTGTGGGTGACCAACTGAATTCCCAGCAACCGACTCGTTCGAAATTCGAAAACGCGTCCGTTGCCAGGCAAGCCCATTGTCAATGGGTGCGCACCGATCGGTCCATTGCGGTTCAACGCGCACAGGGGTACAACGCGTACCCCCACACATTGAAGGCAATGGGCCGGCCGGAGGCACCGATCGGTCCATTGCGGTTCAACGCGCACAGGGGTACAACGCGTACCCGCACACATTGAAGGCAATGGGCCGGCAGGAGGCACCGATCGGTCCATTGCGGTTCAACGCGCACAGGGGTACAACGCGTACCCGCACACATTGAAGGCAATGGGCCGGCCGGAGGCACCGATCGGTCCATCGCGGTACAACGCGCACAGGGGTACAACCCGTACCCGCACACATTGAAGGCAATGGGCCGGCCGGAGGCACCGATCGGTCCATTGCGGTTCAACGCGCACAGGGGTACAACGCGTACCCGCACACATTGAAGGCAATGGGCCGGCCGGAGGCACCGATCGGTCCATTGCGGTTCAACGCGCACAGGGGTACAACGCGTACCCGCACACATTGAAGGCAATGGGCCGGCCGGAGGCACCGATCGGTCCATTGCGGTACAACGCGCACAGGGGTACAACGCGTACCCGCACACATTGAAGGCAATGGGCCGGCCGGAGGCACCGATCGGTCCATTGCGGTTCAACGCGCACAGGGGTACAACGCGTACCCGCACACATTGAAGGCAATGGGCCGGCCGGAGGCACCGATCGGTCCATTGCGGTACAACGCATCACTGTACATGTGACTGGCATAGGTCAGCATGCCTGTCTCAGATGGACATATGCCAGCCACAGATAGCTCCCAGGGAGTGAGGGGCACACCTACATCACGACAGCCTGTCCAAACCTTATCATAAGGCATGTAAGGCTGCATTTCCTATTGTGTGTATGTTGGTGTACATGTTGTCCTGTGGGTGTCACCTGTGGGCAGCCACCCCCAGGCTGTGCACGTGTTCATGGGGACAGGATCCTGGGTGTTACGTGTACGTGACCACTGTGATGTGCAACTGTTCATATCTGTGCATGTGTCATGGTCACATTTCACAGTGGTGTTTGTGTATGTCATGTCACATACCCCGTGAGTCCCATGTGGGACGGTATGTTTGAGCCAGGGTGTCCCAGTGGCACAATAGTGATGGCCCTCCACAGTCTTTGTGCATGTAGTGTTTACAATGTCTCTGATTTCATGTGCACAATGGGAGACAGTCTCCACATCCACGTTGTGTGTGCATGGACTCTGATGTTGTGCGTGTGTGTCACAGACGTCCATGTCTGTCCTGCCATGGCAAGTGTGGCCACTACCTGTGGGGGTCATGTTTGTTTTGCTGTGGTGTACACATGATACTCCAGGTGATGCCAGTGTCCATGTGGCATTACAGGGTCCCTGGGAATGTGCCTGTCGTTGAGCTGTGGTGCCTGGGGCACATCTGTCCTCACATGTCACTGTGGGGGGTGACTGTGACACGGCATCATGATATCCAATGGGCCAACCTGGGACAAATTGATGCCACCTGTAGGACCGTGTTGACAGATGTTGGCCATGTATGTACCATACATGTCGTTCCGGTACTGCACACTTCATGTAGTTGTGCCTCATGATGATGTATGTTGGGATCTTGAGTGTGTTCAATGCCGCATATGTGGGGTGACTGACGATCTTGCTTACTTCTCCTCTGCACTGCAGGGCTCCTGCTGTCCATCGGCCATTCCCAGACCTGGCAACGATGGTGGAACGGGACAGCATCCGACGGTACCGCTTCACCAGGCAGCTGATTGAGGATTTGGCAGTGCAGTTGTCCCCACATTTGCAGCCTGGCCGGCCGTATCCTACAGCGCTGACCCCCAAGGTGAAGGTGATGGCAGCCCTACACTTCTTTGCCACCGGTACCTTCCAACATACTGTGGCGTCTGCTGGTGGGATGTCACAGACCATGTTCAGCCGTGTGCTCCGCGATGTTTTGGCGGCAATGTTGCTCTTCCTGAACCGGTACATCTATTTCCCTAGACTGCGACGACTCACTGACGTGAAGAGTGACTTTTATGCCCTGGGGAGGATGCCGCATGTCATTGGCTCCATTGATGGGACACATGTGGCTTTGGTACCACCACAGGCCCAGGAGCAGGCCTACAGGAACCGCAAGCACTACCACTCGGTCAATGCACTGGTGGTGTGTCTTGCAGACATGACCATCACACACGTGTGTGCCCGTTTCCCTGGTTCAGCACACGATGCCTTTGTGATGAGGAGTAGTCGCATCCCCAGGATGATGGCACAGATGCAGAACCAGCGTGCCTGGCTTGTCGGTGTGTACTGACTTTGTGCCATTGTGTGTGATCTGATCTGTAGTATTCCGCCCACTTTTCCAAGTCAGCTGATGTGCACTTGTCTGTCCGTAGGTGACTCGGGATACCCCAACATGCCGTGGTTGCTGACACCCCTCAGGAACCCTGTGACACCTGCCCAGATGCGCTACAATGAGGCACATGGTCGGACCAGGAGAGTGATTGAGCGGACCTTTGGTCTCCTGAAGAGCCGCTTCCGCTGCCTGGACAAGACCGGAGGGTCCCTCCCATATGCCCCTGCGAAAGTGTGCAAGATTATCATCGTCTGCTGCATGCTACACAACCTGGCAGTGCGGAAGGAGTTGCCTCTCATCCAGGATGACGATGACCAACATCCGCCACCTGTGGAGGATCCTGGCCTGGACCACGATGCCAGTGACGATGATGATGATGATGGTGATGGTGATGTCCGCACACAGCTCATCACCAACTTCTTTAGCTGAATGTGAGTATCCTGAGGTGTCATGTGAATGATGTGAGTTGGCATGATGTGTGGGTGGGGCTCTGGCGCTGTTGGAGTGTGTCCATGGGCTACTTGACTGGATGTGTGTTGCGATGTGTGGTTACAGGTGGGCTGTACTCCCCAACAGTGTTGACATGCTAACTTGGTTCTGGGTGGGTATCTTGTAACATGTATTGTGCATGAGTTTTGCTGTTCTGTCCTGTACTGCATTGCTTTTGACTGTGTGTCATTTCTGTCCTTCACAGGGTACTTTCAGATTCGTTTGGTCAACTGTGTCCACCGACGACGTGATTGCACATCCAGGCTGGTAGCTGTTGTGTCCCTACAGGTGATGTGCGCCACACCCATGGACTTCCTTCCGTCTACAGTTGTTGACTGTGTGCCCGCTACCAGGTGGGGTTACCTTGCATCTGTAGTGGTTACGGCATGTTGCTACTGTGTAATAAACCTGTGCTTCACTTAGTGATGTGCGTTGTCTGTGGTCACACATTTGACTGCCATTTGCTTACTGCACCTGTGGGCTACTTGACTACAACTGGGAATGGGTGTGGTGTCTGTGCATTGCACCGTCTTCCCTGGCAACATCAGTGTAGGCAATGAGTCAGATGGCCTAGGTGTGTATGTGTTGTGTAGCCCTGGTGGTGTGTCTCCCTCATATGTGTCACGTTGCCTGTACTCACATGCCTGTGTTGTCCTTGCTGTTGCAGTTCGCATACACAGTGTAATTTTGCAGTTCATCATCCCCATAACAGCACCCACGTTGGAATCACGACAGAGGCAAGTATGGTGTATTAGTGTGTTTATTGTGATACATTTGTGTTAATAGTGCATAGGATGGGTTGTGCTGTACATGAATCTTGCAATCCCAAGTTCCTAGGTGAATTGAAAGTCCAGGTAGACAGGATCCCCAGTATCGGGGCCACAGTTGTCTGACACATTGGTCCAACTTGTACTCCCCATGCAATGTGTGGGAGTAGTGTTGCCGTCAACAGGGTGAACAGTCTGTGCACAAAGGCGAAAATCCAGAACAGGTTCAGGCTTCCTGGGAGTTGCGCTTGGCCATCAGCCTCTCACTTTCCCCTCCTCGGACGACCCCTCTTCTTGGGGGGGCCCTCAAGTGCAGGCTGCTGCGGTGCAGGGGACTCTCCGCCAGAGTCCTCCTCCCTCCCTGTGGCAGTTGCAGTTTGTTCGGTACCAGATGTTGTTGGCACACAGGGAGGTGTGGACTGGTTGCTGTTCATCTGGCGGAGGCATTGTAAAATGTCCCTGTGCACCGCCGTCATCTCATGTAGTACATCCCACTTGGACTCCACGCGGGACATGTGTGAGTCCACACGTGACATGTGTGACTCCACGTGGGACATGTGGGAGTCCAAGCGGGCATGATGGGCAGCCTGCTGCTGTTTGATGTCTCTGAGGAGCCCCACTACCTGGCTGAGCTCTCCGGTGCTGGACTGGTACGCATCAGCTATGCGTACCAGTTGTGGGTCTTCATGCACACCAGCAACGTCTGCAAGCAGCGACCTCTGTCTCCCACCCCTCCCACCACCCCTGCTGACATGTGCAGTGTGTGCAGTTGCACGCACAGATAACCCTGGTCCACCTTGGGGTTGGTGGTGGTGGTGGTGTCCATGGCCCCAGGTTGGTCCAGGGTCACTGCGCTGGTGTTGCTCCTTATTCTGTCCATGTCGGCAGGGATGGTATTCGTGGTGACAGTCGTTGTAGGGGTGGGTGCAGGGAGTGCAGCTGGTGGTCCTGCTGGTGCTGCAGCTGGTGGTCCTGCTGGTGCTGCATGTTGACTTGCACCGGATGTGCCAGGTTGTTCATCGTCCGAGGAGGACAGAGGCTGTACGACGCCAGTGAGCTCGGCATCCTCTTGAGCCTGGGACTGGGACTCCTCAGCGTCTGCTGCTGTGTCCCCATCATCACCTGTTTTTGGGAGACACAAACAATGTATGTCATGTTTCTGCAGGCATCAGTGGTTGACACACCTGACAGTTGTGACTGTGCCTCTGGGTGCGGGCCTGTACATTGCATTGTCCTAAGTCGTCACAGTCAGGGGTTGATATTGGTGTGGCACATTGTCCTGCATTATTTGGGCATTTCTATGTATTTTCTGGGGTGTGAACATGGTCTGCATTGCTTGTGTTTGGTTGACAGCCAGACCTCCTTCCCACCCAGCCAGCCAGTCAGTTATCCCACCATGGAACGTGCTTGCGTTGCAGGGAGTGTAAGTTGTCTCTCAGGATGTCAGTCAGTGGTGTCCTGCTGTTTGTTGGTGCACAGTTGGCAGCAGGGCCTTGTGCTCCCCACAGCAGTAGCCAGTGTCAGCCATCTTGTGAGTCCTTCTCCACTCCCTGTGATGTGAGCATGGTTCAGGGTGGTGTTGATGGGCCAGTTGTGAGGCTGAGCAATGTCTGTGACTACGACTCCCATCATGCTATTGCCTCCACCCCCTTCCCAGCATGCCCATGCTTCCTTCCTTTGACTCTGCTTTCCTGTGGGGTGGGCTGGCTGTGCTGACAGGATGGCTGGGAGTGTTGTCCTGGCAGTTGTTTGGCTAAGAGTCCCAAGAGTGTCCCTGTGCTTCACACAACATAACCCAGGGTGGTGGTGCTTTGTGGGATCTTGTGTTAGGATGGAGGGCATTGCATTCTACCAGGTGGGTACTGTGGAGTTTGTGTTGGGGAGGGTGTGAGGGGAGGTGCTGGTGACTATAGTCAGTGCTGTAAGTCCCCCTTCCCACCCAGCCAGCCAGATATCCCACCATGGAACGTGCTTGCATTGCAGGGAGTGGAAGTTGTCTCTCAGGATGTCAGTCAGTGGTGTCCTGCTGTTTGTTGGTGCACAGTTGGCAGCAGGGCCTTGTGCTCCCCACAGCAGTAGCCAGTGTCAGCCATCTTGTGAGTCCTTCTCCACTCCCTGTGATGTGCGCATGGTTCATGGTGGTGTTGATGGGACAGTTTTGGGGCGGGCAATATGTGTGACTGCGACTCCCATGATGCTATTGGCTACACTGACTTGGCCAGCATACACAGAATTCCTTCCTTTGAGTGGTCTTCACTGTGTGTTGGTGTTGTTGTGGTGGCTACATGTGTGGATGTGTTTGTTAGTTCTATTTGTGCCACTGCCTAGCTGTAGTTGTGGTTGTGTTTGTACATGTGTTGGCACAGTTGGATGTGACTTTTTTGATGGCATGTGTTGTGTTTCTCTGACTGACATACACATTTTGGGATGATTCTGTTCTGGTTGCTGTGTGATTGCTATGAGTGCATGGTTTGACTCTCCCCTTGACAGTGATGTGTGTGTGTTTTGTGGCAGTATATTGTGTACATTTGTTGTGTACTCACCAGGCTCTGGGATGTCCTCTAGTCCATATACGCTCACTGGCGGTAGGATGGCCCGCACCTTCTCCTCCCAGGGCCTGAGGTATACTGGCTTGGCAGGAGGGCCACTGCCGGTGTGTTGGCTGTTGATGTAGTCTTGCTTGAGCAGCTTCACGGACCCTCCTGCGCACGTCATACCACCTGTTCTGGATGTCGGTCTTTGTGCGCCGACATGGTGATTGGGCGTTCACCCTGTTGATGATCCTCTCCCACATCTTGGTTTTCTGCGACATGGGGGTCTGTTGGACCAATGTGCCAAACAGCTGTGGCTCTACCCTGAGGATCTCGTCTACCAGGACTTCCAATTCACAATCTAGGAACTTGTGATTCTTCTTGGGGGCATGGTGATGGGTGGTGATGGTGAGTGATGTGTGTGTTGGTGTGCAGGTGAGGGTGTGTGAGTGTGTGTTTTGCTGGGTGTATGTGAGGTAGGTATTTGTTGGTGTGCTGCTGGTGTGTGGCTTGTGTGAGGGATGAGCTGTGGGTGTGTGGTTGCTTTCTCTTGGGTGCTGGCAGTGGAATGGCATTTGCAAAGGCTCATGGTAGTGATTTGTGTCCTTTATATAGGTGGAGTTGTGGGTGTGTCTTTGTTCTCTGTCCCCACCCCCCCAGTATTTATTGGCTTGGTAATTGCTTGTTTGGCCTTTTTTTGGGTGATTTTTCCTTTGTGTTGTTTGTGTATGTTGGAAACGTTCTTGTGACCGAGTCGGACCCTGCATTGGTCTCGTACGGTGTTTTCCGTTTCGTTCACGCTGTGTTTGTGCAGTTTTCTATGCTGCGTACGCGTCGGTCGCGGTGTATTGTGTTGCTTCGGCTCGGTTTTGTATGCGTGTCGGTCGTACGGCTTGTCCTCCGTCCGACTCGGTCGTGCTTTTCGCGCCTTGCATCGTACTTTGCGGTTTGGAGTTGGCGGGTACGGTTCGGTCGGATTTGTTCCGGGTGCGTGTCGGTCGGTTGGATTCGCGTGTTTTTCCGGCCGGATTGCTATTTTCCGTGCGGCTCGGTCGGTCGGCTTGGTTTCCTTACGTGTCGGTCGGATTTATCGCGGCTTGCATCGTACTTGGCGTGTCGGGCGCCACTGGTACGTGTCGGTCGGTAATTTTTCCGGCTCAAAGTCGGTCAGTGCTTTTTCCGGCCCGAATCGGAATCGACCCCCAAGTCAAAGATTATGTGCTGGAATATCACCAATTGGGATTCGACGTGACTGAGTTCAGATATTTTGGCATCTCAATATAGTCCATTCATTGGGGGCGGTTCCAGCACAAAATCAAGGGCAAGTGGCAAAGGAGATTTCTAAGCTACTTATAAGGTGGAGAAACGTGCCATTGTCGATCTATGGGTGGATGAACTTGATTAAAAGGACGTTTTTACCTAAGTTGACATATCTCTTTTAACTGTATCCCCTTTATGTTTCCTAAAAAAGAGATGCGAAAAATACAAGGGAAAATTACTGGTTTTATCTGGGCTTCAGGGGGAGCTAGGCTCTCTTGGAAAACGTTAAGGAGGAGTTTGAAAAAATAGGGCCTGGCATTACCAGATAAAAAGCTCCATTGCATGGCTTTTCAATTTAAGAACTGAAGAATGCTCCTTGGGATACCGGATAGTTCAACATGGGGTCGGATTTTATCAGAAATGGTGGCAGGGCAGGAATCGATGGGCTTTTTATATAAATTTAGGGCTCCCAAGTTTTTTAATAAAGTCTGCCTGAAAGAACTGAATGCTTTACTTCGCCTTTAAGAACAGGGTCCGGAAGAATCTGGGCATCAGGTACTACTCTGATTTATCCCCAGTTTGGGATTCTGCAGGCACCCCTGAATGTTTGCTGGATAGGTTGAGTCTACCTCTGAGGGAGGCCAGGATAACCATTTGGGGGATTTATTCACAGTGCAAGGGCTTCTGCCCTGGGAAGTACTCAAGGCAAAGAGTAAGGACTCCCTGTCTAGATTTAAGTAAATACATCTCACCTCTTGGTATCTGAGTACTAGTTCAGAGATTAGTGGGATTTGCGAGGTAGAAGCACTCCTGCAAGATATGCAGCCTTTAAGCAAGGAGGTCTCTATATGGTATCGGAAGCTCTCGGAAGCTGAGGATGGAACTTTGGAGGCACTGTGTGGGACGTGCAAGGGAGTAATTCCTGAATCCAAGCTCCCATATTTATGGCAAATCTCTCTGAAACTGTTATATTTTATGGTAAAGTCAGCCAATCTAAAAAAGAATCATTTTTATACCATCAATAGAATATACTGGAAACCTCAAAGATTAGCTAGATTTGTGTGTTTTCCGATTCCAAAATGTAAAAGATGTGGCCATCCTGAAGCAAATGATGAGCACATGTTCACTACTTGCCCTTTAATCAGTGAATTCTGGAACAAGGTGAGCAATATTATAGTGGATATCCTGGGTCTCAGGATTGAGATGAGCCCCTTGCTGGTATTGATGGGAGTTGATACAGAGTCACTTAGGGGCAGATTTACAAGCCCCTTGCGCCACTTTTGCGTCATTTTTAACATGGGAAAAATTATGCAAAAGTGGCGCAAGGGGCTTGTAAATCTGCCCCTTAGTCTTTTGGGTAGGAAGCAGAGAGGCTTGCTCTTCTATTTGGTGCTCCTTGTGATAAGAAAGATTTGGAAACATTGGCTAGATGCGGCAGCCCCTCTCCTGGAGGACTGGCTTAAAGCTGTGCTCTGGTCCTGCAGGATGGACTTGGGTTGTACCCCTGACATAGCAGATACTATGTGGACAGACTTTCTAAGGTGTAGTGGTGGGTCGGATCCAGAGAAGGAGCAGTCCTATGATTGCACCCAAGAACCAAACAAAATATGGGCGTTTCAAGCCCAGGTTGGTGTGGCTGGAACACTGTCTGTGCAGAAGGTGCGAGGTTGGTTCCACGGGGTCACCTGAGATTGCAACAGCTGGGGTGATATGAGGACAAAAAAACACACAACACCACTGGAGACATTACCAAATGGTCCTCTATGCATCTGTGGAGCAGAATATGCACAAGACATTTACCCAACGATGTAGCACTTGCTAATTAACCAGATGAAAGTACTCCAGTTGGATAGACGTTTTTGTTGAAACTGGGGACTCTTCTGAGAAAAACTGACGTTCCAGTCTGGCCACAGTGCGCATTGCACAGAAATTAAATCTCAACCGGAAGCACTTACAGATATAAACAAAGTAGGTGCCCCAGTTGAAGCTCCACTTCAGTAAATCACAAATGTTCATAACTTTTTGGGCTTGGCGAAGGCAAATGTGTTTCCTCTCATATTTCACAATGAAAAACAATCTGAAATCCTTAATGGAGGTGAATGCATCATTGATCTAATGGAGTGCATTCTGATCTGTAGTGACTGTGATGAGTGATTTCTTTCTTTTCATCTCCTGGTGAGAGCAGAGTCCATGGTTCTCGCTTTTAAATACCCTAAGTATGCAAATGCCCAAAATCCATCGTGCTACTCAGACACCCACTCACAGACACACAGGAACTCACACACCTACTCACAAACCTACACAGCTAATCACACACCCACTCACAGACCCCTAGTGCCACTCACAAACCCAGTGACAGACCCACACAGGCACTCACACACTCACTCACAGACCTACACAGGCACTCAAACACCCACTAACAGACCCCCATAGCACCAGTCACACAGGCACTCACACAGCCACTCACAGACCTACACAGCCACTCACAGATCCACTCACAGACCCAAAGTGCTGCTCACAGACCCAAAGTGCCGCTCACAGACCCAGTCACATACTCATAAAGGCACTGACACACTCACTCATAGACCCATACAGCTACTTATATACCCACTCACAGACCCACACAGTCACTCACAGATCCACTCACAGACCCATAGTGCCACTTACAGACCCAGTCACAGACCCACACAGGTACTCACACACTCACTCACAGACCCATACAGCTACTTATACACCCACTCACTGACCTATACAGCCACTCACACACCCATTTTCAAAGTTTACAGATTACAGATAGAAAATAAAATGTTTTAAAACGTTGAAATTCACTAAACAAAACAAAGGTTACAGGGACATTATAGTTAGGAAATAGAATTAAAAAACATTAAAAATTCATTGAAAAAAACAAAGGTTACCGGAACGTTATAGTTCGGCTCAGATTTCACACTTACAAAACCATTGAAATTCAGCAGTTGTATTTACCTGAGCTAACTATAACTTATGCCCCCACAATGTACTGCTTATGACCTCACATATTACATCACTCATGACATAGTCAGTGACATCACTCATGGCATCTCAAATGACATCCAAAGAACCACTCACACACCCACTCACACCCCCATACCTCTCATATGCCCACTCACACACCCACACAACCACTCACATATCCATTCACAAACCCATTCAATGACTCACACACACCCATGCACTCACACCGCCACTAATACATCCAATCACCCACCCATATAGGCATTTAAGACACCCACTCACTCACCCATGCAGCCACACACACCAACTCACTCACCCATACAGTCACTCACACTAGCATTCACTCACCCATAAAGCCACTCATTGAGCTGCTCACTCGCTAATACAGCCACTCACACAACCAATCACTCACCCATACAGCCACTCACACTAGCACTCACTCACCCATACAGCTACTCACATAGCCACTCACTTACCCATACAGCTACTCACACATCCATTCACTAATCCAGTTAACCTCTTACATACCCATTCACATATTCATACAAGCAGTCACACACCCACTCACTCACCTATACAGGCAGTCACACAGACAATTACTGTGCAAAACAGCCACTCACACACTTGCTCACACTTACATCCATTCAAATAGCCACTAACTTACCTATACATCTACTAACACAGCCACTCACCCACCCATAGAGCAACTCACTCAGCCACTCAGTCACCAAACAGCCACCCACACACTCCCCCACCCATACAACCACTAAGGCAAATACTCACTCACCCATACAGCCAATCATACTCAATCACCAATACAACCACTCACACACCTACTCATACACCCCCTTAATCACCTATACATCCACTCACATACATACCAAACTCAGACATCCACTACCACACTAATACAGAGTCACACACCCACTCAGATGACATATGTTATAATTTAGAAACAGTACCACTCATTACTAGTTTAGAAAAAATATTAATTTAACTTATGCAGTAGCTTACTATATATCTTTATGTCTCAGAAACACTTTCACTCACTGGATGATGTCATCAGTGATGTCATTTGAGATGTCATCAGTGATGTAATATGTGAGGTCATAACTGCTGAATTTCAATGGTCTTGTACGAGTGAGATCTAAGCTTAAACTATAGCGTCCCAGTAACCTTTTTTTCAGTGAATATATATAAGTATATATATATGAATAAAATTCCTCCAAGGCTATCTCCCGAAGGTTTTCAGGATTTTCGACGAAGGATCACTGCACCACAACCGGCAAGTAGTTTCAATATTGCTTTATTCAAAACCAAGGTGCAAACATGAACGGTAGAGGACGGTCTACGCGTTTCGGCTCCCAGCCTTCTACTGCACAAAACCTTTTAAGCATAGGATTAGCACATTGCCACGCACACAGAGATAGAAAGGCACAAAGTCTTTTGCCATTTCTAAAGCAAAGTCTTTAAGCATAGGATTAGCACAGTGCTATCCACGTTGAGTTGACAAGGTGCCTTTGATTGCTGGGGGGCGAGGTAAGGGCTACCTCCTTCCTCACGTAGTTTGGGGAGGGAAAGGGTGGTGGGGTTGGGGGTGAAGCAGCATAAAAAAAATGGGTGGGAAAATAGCAGGCAAGTAATGGATGAGAAACAGGATAGTAGCATAATCAAGTTCAGGGGGCAAGGGATGTGCTGTGGTCTTTATGCCACTAAGGGGTTTCAGGTAACCTCAGCAATGGAGACGGTACAAATCGAAGTATGGCGAAGGAGAGAGCATAATGTGTACTTGTGGGTTGTGTTAAGGTGGTATGTTTTATTCTGAAGGATGTCACAACCACTGAAGGTAATCTCATGTAATGTAAATGGTTTTTTAAATGTACAGAAAAGAGGAGCAATGTTAAAATTACTGGACTCATTCTCCCTGCAGGTGATCTTTCTACAGGAGACACACCTTAAATCCAACTCCCCCAACTTCAAACTCCCCAAGAAGTGCTCATGTGTACTTTGCTTCGGCACATACTGCGGTACGGGGGTGGGTATTTTACTTTCTTCTGCGCTAGATTGGGAGTTAGGAAAGGTGATTCGGGATGAAGGAGCAAGATGGATCAGGATTGAGGTCTCAGTCAACGGTGTGGGCCTTGTGTTGCTGAACTACTACGGGCCAATTTTTGACGATACTAGGGCCTTGAAACATATTTACGATTTGTTGATAAATGCCCATGGCACTATAGTAATGGGAGGTGATTTTAATTTTATACAAGATCTAGGTCTAGATATATCCAATAAGGGCAAACAGCAATTACAACCAAAGACAGCTAGATTACTAAGAATTATGAAAGAAGATTTTGCCCTAGTAGATCCATGGTGGCTCGACCACCTAGGCCTTACTCAGTTTACATGCTACTCAGCTAGATATAAAACAGCTTCCCGATTGGATTTTTTTTTATAAATAAACAACTTGAAAGAGGAGAATCCGCTATCTTTTCTAATTCGTTTTCAGACCATTCTTTAGTCTCCTTGGTAATATATTTACCCACCCTACAAAAATAATAGCAGGTGGTACTTTGATAAAGCATTGCTCTCAGATCCAATATGGATCTCTGAAACTCGTGAGTTTATACAATGGTTTTATAAGCAAAATATTAATACAGCATCAGGCTGTATGGTCTGGGAAGCTTTTAAGGCTGCTTTTCGGGGAAGGGTGATTGCATATAGGGCGAATCTCTACAAACTTAGGCAGCATAAGATCAAAGACTTCAGAATGCTGTAGATCAAGCTAGGGTAGAACTTATGTCTAGGCCCCCAGGAGATCTTGAGGAAGAAGTTCTTCAGCAGGAATTAAAATAGGCAAAAGAGCAATTAAAAAACTTTTTTATTCTTGAAGAGATCTTGGGGAGCAAAGCATCTCAACAGAAAGTATATGAAGAAAGCCAACACATAGGTAAATTCTTAGCCTGGTCAACAAAAATGCAACAGAGTAGGCAACTAATCCCACAAATAAGAGACCCCAGCACTGCGAATCTGGTTAGCGATAAAGATAGACTTGCCGAAATGTTTGTGTCTCACTTTAAAAAAATCTATGCGGAGACCCAGCTAGTTAGCACTCAGGCCCTTGAGGATTATTTTATTTCAGTTCAGTTACCTATGATTACTGAGGATGAGTGCAAGGCTCTGAATGAACCAATTACATCTACAGAACTAAGGGAAACTGTAAAAGGAATGGCCAGTGCTAAGGCAAGTGGCAATGATGGAATACCGATTGAATTTTATAAGTTGTTTTTAGATGAACTCTCTCCCTTTTTGGTATTCCTGTATAATCAGATTATGAATGGGTTGCCTGTCTCTGACAGGTTTAAGGAATCAGTTGTGATCACTATCTTGAAGAAGGATAAGCACCCTAAGGACCCGAGCTCCTATCGCCCAATTAGTAAGGGTGGGCGGAATTTGCGGAGTTGCGTTCCACGAAATTCCGCGAAACGGCAAGAAATCTCCGCGAGCACGCGGAATTTCGCGTGCTCGCGGAGATTTTGCTGCGCCCGTTTAATCCTGCCCTGCATATTTATCCATGAAGATGCCACCATTTTGTGCAATACCTCTACTCAACTGGAGTACTTTCTACTGGCTAATCAGTAAGTGCTACCTCGTTGGGTAAATGTATAGTGCCTTTCCTACACTACAGCTGCCTAAAGGCCCAGAAGAATTGTCTCCAGTGACCTTGTGTGTCTGTAACTTTGCCACCCCGCCGGAAAGGCGCCAGGGTCTTTGAGTAAGCTGTCCATCATAGTGGGGAAAGGGCGGGAAGACGTTGCATACCGCTAGTGTATGTGGGGCGGGGCCAAACGGGCGGGGCTTCCATGCGAGTTCACATGCCACTTGTTTATAAAGGGTCAGAGCGCGATCTGAGCAGCAGATGAGGAGAAAGAACCTCCTGGTCACTGGACCTACACGGGGATTGCGCTCGAGAAAATCAAGGATGCAAAGACCTCCATCAGGGATTACAGCTAATGTTTGAAGGTAGATATGGGCAGAAAGCACTCCTGCTTAGCCTCGACCTTGCTCACGAATTTGTTTGTGCTGATTAATGCGTTACAGAATTTGAGCTTCGACTCGGGCGCCTGCTTTATCTGTAAGTGCTTCCTGTTGAGGTTTAATTTTTGTGACAGGAGCATCGTGACAGAATGAATCCTGCCCGGCATATTTATCCACGAAGATGCCACCAGCTTCCATGCGAGTTCACATGCCTCTTGTTTATAAAGGGTCAGAGCATGATCTGAGCAGCAGATGAGGAGACAGAACCTCCTGGTCACTGGACCTACACGGGGATTGCGCTCGAGAAAATCAAGGATGCAAAGTCCTCCATCAGGGATTACAGCTAATGTTTGATGGTAGATATGGGCAGAAAGCACTCCTGCTTAGCCTCGACCTTGCTCACGAATTTGTTTGTGCTGATTAATGCGTTACAGAATTTGAGCTTCAACTCGGGCACCTGCTTTATTTATATCTGTAAGTGCTTCTTCCACCCCGAATTCCGTTCCGCCACGGATCGCGGAAATTTCGCAAGTTCCGCGAGCGGAACGGAATTTGCCGCCCACCCTTACCAATTAGTCTATTAAATGTAGACTACAAGCTTTTAATGAAAATTTGGGCGAGTAGGATCTCAGGATGTGCGCAACAGGTGATACATGCGGACCAAACAGGGTTTCAGACTGGTAGATCGATGGCTGCGAATACCTTTTTTTTAATTCAAGCTATCAACTATTTTTCAGCCAGGAAGGATAGAGCGGCTATTTTAATGATAGATGCAGAAAAGGCATTCGATCTGGTGGCGTATATATGTAACATTCTTAAACTTTTTAGAAATACTCACACTCACAGGATGATGTCATCAGTGATTTCATTTGAGATGTCATCAGTGATCTCATCAGTGATGTCACTGGCCATGTCATGAGTGATGTAATATGTGACATCATCAGCAGTACATTGCGGGGTGGCGAGTTATAGTTAGCTCAGCTAAATATAACGGCTGAATTTCTCTGCTTTTGTACGAGTGAAATGTCAGCCTAACTATAACGTCCCTGAAACCTGTGTTTTTTTCAGTGAATATCAAAGTTTTTTTAAATGCTAATTGAAACTACAACGTCCCTGAAACCTGTGGTTTTTTTCAGTGAATTTCTAAGGTTTTTAAAAATGCTAATACTAACTATAACGTCCCTGAAACCTATGGTGTTTTCAGCAAATTTCTAAGGTTTTTTAAATGCTAATTTCTAACTATGCCTACATAGGTAGGACATGTACAGAATGAGGAAGAAAGGCGCACAAAGAAGCAAGAGAAGTGCAGACAGAAGCAAGAGAGGTACAGAAAGAAGCAACAGAGGTGCAGAAAGAGGCCTACTTCGACTGTACCTTTCCACAGACTCATACAAAGTAGCCTAATCACTAATCCTTCTCCCAAGATGTCTTAAACCTCACTTTTCTCTTGAAGGTTCACTATTCATCGACTGCTCAGAATGTTAGGCCTACCAAATGTAAAACAGCAATCCTAACCATATCACTGTTGTAAGTCTGACCAAGTTTGTGAAGGTATACCTGCGTGTGTCTTTGCTTTTACCTAGTGACATGTTACATAAAAATAAACATACAAATACTAGTATACCTGTGTTTCAAACAGCCTACTCTGTAAATTTGTGCACAAAAAGGTAGAAGCAAGAGAAGTGCAGAAAGAAGCAACAGAGGTGCAGAAAGAGGGAAGAGGGGTGCATAAAGAGGCAAGTGAGGTGCAGAAACAGGCAAGAGAAGTGCAGAAACAGACAAGAGAGGTGCAGAAAGAGGCAAGAGGTGCAGAAAGAGGCAAGAGAAGTGCAGAAAGAGGCAAGAGAGGTGCAGAAAGAGGCAAGAGAGGTGCAGAAAGAGGCAAGAGAGGTGCAGAAAGAGGCAAGAGAGGTGCAGAAACAGGCAAGAAAGGTGCAGAAAGAGGAAAGAGGGGTGCAGAAAGAGGCAAGAGGGGTGCAAAAAGAAGCAAGAGAGATGCAGAAAAAAGCAAGAGAAGTGCGTAAAGATACCAACGGAGGTGCAAGAGAAGTGCAGAAAGAGGGAAGAGAAGTGCAGAAAGAAGCAACAGAGGTGCAGAAAGAGGCAAGAGAGTTGCAGAAACAGGCAAAACAGGTGCAGAAAGAGAGAACAGGGTTTCAGACAGAGGCTAGAGGTACAGAAAGAGGGAAGAGTGGTACAGAAAGAGGCAAGAGGGGTGCAGAAATTTGCAAGAGAGGTGCAGAAAGAAGCAAGAGCAGTGCAGAAAGAACCAACAGAGGTGCAGAAAGAGGCAAGAGGGGTGCAGAAAGAGGCAACAGAAGTGCAGAAAGAAGCAATAGAGGTACAGAAAGAGGCAAGAGAACTGTAGAAACAGGAAAGAGGTGCAGAAGGAGGCAAGATAGGTGCACAAAGAGGGAAGAAGGGTACAGAAAGAGGGAAGAGGGGTGCAGAAATTTACACGAGAGGTGCAGAAAGAAGCAAGAGCAGTGCAGAAAGAACCAACAAAGGGTACACAAAGAGGGAAAAGAGGAGCAGAAAGAGGCAAGAGAGGTGTAGAAAAAAGCAAGAGAAGTGCAGAAAGAGGCAAGTGAGGTGCAGAAAGGGGCAAGAGAGGTGCAGAATGAGGCAAGAGATCTGCATAAAGAAGCAAAAAAGGTGCAGAAAGAGGTAAGAGAACTGCAGAAAAAGGCAAGAGAGGTGCAGAAAGAGGAAGGAGAGGTGCACAAAGACGCAAGAGGGGTGCAGAAAGAGGCAAGAGGGGTACAGAAAGAAGCAACAGAAGTTCAGAAAGAAGCAACAGAGGTGCTGAAAGAGGCAAGAGGGGTGCAGAAAGAGGCAAGAGAAGTGCAGAAAGAAGCAACAGAGGTGCAGAAAGGCAAGAGAGGTGCAGAAACAGGCAGGAATGGTGCAGAAAGAGGGAACAGGGGTACAGAAAGAGGCAAGATGGATACAGAAATTTGCAAAAGAGGTGCAGAAAGAAGCAAGAGCAGTGCAGAAAGAACCAACAGAGGTGCAGAGAGTGGCTAGAGGGGTGCAGAAAGAGGCAAGAGAAGTGCAGAAAGAGGCAAGAGAAGTGCAGAAAGAAGCAACAGAGGTGCAAAAAGGCAAGAGAGGTGCAGAAACAGGCAGGAAAGGTACAGAAAGAGGGAACAGGGGTGCAGAAAGAGGCAAGAGGGATACAGAAATTTGCAAAAGAGGTACAGAAAGAAGCAAGAGCAGTGCAGAAAGAACCAACAGAGGTGCAGAGAGTGGCTAGAGGGGTGCAGAAAGAGGCAAGACAAGTGCAGAAAGAAGCAACAGAGGTGCAGAAGGAGGCAAAAGAACTGCAGAAAGAGGCAAGAGAGTTGCAGAAACAGGCAAAAGGGGTGCAGAAAGAGGGAACAGATGTGCAGACAGAGGCAATAGAGGTGCAGAAAGATGCAAGAGGGGTGCTGAAAGAGGCAAGAGGGATGCATAAATTTGCAACAGAGGTACAGAAAGAAGCAAGAGCAGTGCAGACTGAACCAACAGAGGTGCAGAAAGAGGCAAGAGTGGTACTGAAAGAGGCACAAGAAGTGCAGAAAGAGTCAAGAGAAGTGCAGAAAGAGTCAAGAGAAGTGCAGAAAGAGGCAAGAGAAGTGCAGAAAGAGGCAAGAGAGGTGCAGTACGAAGAGAGTGAGGTGCATAAAGAGGCAAATGAGGTGCAGAAAGAGGCAAGAGAGGTACAGAAAGAGGCAAGGGAAGTGCAGAAACAGGCAAGAGAAATGCATAAAGAGGCAAGAGAGGAGCAGAAAGAGGCAAGAGAGGTGTAGAAAGAAGCAAGAGAAGTGCAGAAAGAGGCAAGGGAGGTACAGGAAGAGGCAAGAGATCTGCAGAAAAAAGCAAGAGAGGTGCAGAAAAAAGCAAGAGAGGTGCAGAAAGAGGCAAGAGAGGTGCAGAAAGAGGCAAGAGATCTGCAGAAAAAAGCAACAGAGGTGCAGAAAGAGGCAAGTGAAGTGCAGAAAGAAGACAGTGAGGTGCAGAAAGAGGAAGAAAGGTGCAGAAAGAAGAGAAATGCAGAAAGAGGAAAGAGAGGCACAGAAAGAAGTAAGAGAGGTTTGTGCACCATTAGTACCAATTTAACACCCACATTTAGCAATAAGTAACACATGACCATTCCAGCTTTGCAAAGGGCCTTCCACCATGCTGTGACACGTGACACTGCATTTTTGGGAACATTTGAGCCGTTTGAGCTAGAAACAAGGCTTTTTTTGTTCAAATCTGCAGATTAGGCAGCAGTTGATGGAATATTTGGCAAATGCGGAAAATGTTTAATTATGTGAAAATTGGTGCAGCCGAACAGTCACATAATTCCAGTGGCTCTGCTCATACCTCTGACTAGGTCCAGAAGTGCTCCTCAGTGGTCCCTTCTGTTTTTTGTATCTCATTGAGTTTATAGTTTAACTTCTATGGAAACAAGGAAGACTAAACCTGAGGTTACCACTCCACAACACAGACTACAATACCTCACAATTACTCTCCAAAACACATAATCCCACTCCACATAATTCCTATACACTAAATACCACATACTTTCTATTCACATAATTTCACTGCACAACATACCACATAATTCCACTACACACAACGTGCATCCACTCTACACCAAAAAACATTAGTAAAAATCTTTTACATTTACAACGCCAATAGCTCTAACTCTCGCAAATGCGAAACCTATTACATTACAAATGCTTCTTTAACTGGTAGTCTCGTTTGTAGGGTGGTGCAGAAAGGGGGCTGGGCCTCTGACCATTGGTCAGGAATTCCACTGCGTAGGACTTACAGGAGGTACCAGGAGGGCTTCTTGGCCCCCAAAGACCCTCAGGAGTAAAGTGGACTTCATCCCCCAACCAGTACTGTGCCAGGAGGCGCGTTTGCAGAGTGGTGGAGAAAGAGGGGGCGTGGCCTCCGAAGACCTCTTAGTAATCCCACTGTGTGGGACTTAGTGGAGGTAATAGGAGAGGTAGTTGGCCCCCCCAAGGACAACCCTGGGGGCCAACTACCCCTCCTATCATTTCCTCCAGTAAGTCCCACACAGCGGGATTGCTAAGTTGTCATAGCAGGCCACGCCCCCTTTCCCAACCACTCTGCAAATGCACTCCCTGGCGCGCTCTTGGATGGGGATTAAAGTCCCCTTCGCTGCTGGGGGTCCTTAGGGGCCAACTAGCCTACCTGATACCTCCAGTATGCCCCAGATAGTGGGATTGCTGATAGGTGGGCACAGGCCATGTCGCCTTTGTACAGCACTCAGCAAATGCACCTCCTGGCATGCTCTTGGTTGGGGGATGAAGTCCCCTTGCCTCCTGGGGGTCCTTAGGGGCCAACTAGCCCACCAGGTACCTCCAGTAAGCCTCACACAGCTGGATTGCTGAGAGTGGTCCGAGGCTACGCTCCCTTTTTACACCTCTCTGCAAACGCGCCTCCTGGCGCACTGCTTCTCGGGGGATGAAGTCCACTTGTGGCCTGAGGTCCTCGGGACACAAGAGGACCTCATCGCCCGACCAGCAGTGCGCCAAGAGGTGCGTTTGCAGAGTGGTGTAAAAAGGGGCATGGCCTCGGACCACCTCTCAGCAATGCCACTCTGTGAGGTTTACTGGAGGTACCTGGTGGGCTAATTGGCCCCCAGGGACCCTCAGGATTGAAGGGGACTTAATCCCCCAACTTAGAACACGCCAGAGGGCGCATTTGCAGAGTGGTGCAGAGAGCGGGCAGGGCCTCCGGCGAAATGCCGGCTTTTTTTAAATTTGGTTTTTGGAAGGGGGGCTGTGTGGCCACCCTTCCCTTTATTATTTTTGGGCCCTGGGGACCCCATCCCCCAGGGCCTGAGCATTTTTTTTTTTTTTTTTAAATGGGAGGGGGGCCGCGCGGCCCCCCTTCCATGGCCGATTTTGGCCCCGGGGACCCCATCCCCCGGGGCATGGCCACATATTTAATCTTTTTTTATTTATTATTTTTAAGGAGGGGGGCTGCGCGGCCCCCCTCCTGAGGCCATTATTGGCCCCGGGGACCCAATACCCCTGGGCTGTGCCTCGATCTTTTTTAAAAATTTTAATTAGGGAGGGGGGCCGTGCGGCCCCCCTTTCCTGGGACACTTCTGTCCCCAGGGACCCCATGCCCTGGGGCCTGGCCTCTTTGATGGGGACCACGGGGGGAGCCCCAATGTCCCCGCGGTCCCTGCTGGCTCCCCGCCTCCTGCGGGAGCCAGCATTGCTTTTGGGCAAGGGGAGCTGCTGACATGCAGCTCCCCTTGCCCAAAAGCAATTCTGCTTTGCTTCTTGGAAGCGAGAGCAGGGTTCCTGCTCTCGCTTCCAAGAAGCAAAGCAGTGTTTGCTATGGCAGGGCGGGAGCCATGCTCCTGCCCTGCCATAGCAAACGGCAAAGTCCCGGGGGTGGGCACCCTGGGACATTGCAGGAGCTGGCCCTGGGGGGTGGCGGTCCCCAGGGCAATTGAGGGCTCCAGGAGGGGGGCCGCGCGGCCTCCCTCCCATCATTTCCACAGGCCCCGGGAGGTGGTGGTCCCCGGGGCCGGGGGTCTGCAACGGACCCCCATATGTAAATGAAGTGTGTCCTGGGTTTGTGGTGTCCCCAGGGCCATGTGGGGGGGCTCAAGCCCCCCCACACAGTTTTTTTTAAAAGATCAGAGCCCCGAGGAGGTGGCAGTCCCAGGGGCTGTGGGGGGCCATGTGCCCCCGCATTTAATTATTAAGCCCCGGGAGGTGGTGGCCCCCGGGGCTGCATGGGGGAGGCATAAGCCCCCCCACACCTTTTAATTATAATAAAGCCCCGGGAGGTGGCGGTCCCCAGGGCTGCAGGGGGGCCACGTGCCCCCACATATAATTAGCATAGCCCCGGGGAGGTGGCGGTCCCCGGGGCTGCGGGGGTCCCCGTGGGCCCCTGCTACATAATTACACATTGCCCCCAGGACATGGCCCACCCAGGGGCTTATAGAAAATGAAGCGTGGGAGCCCACGCTTCATTTTGTTTTATTTTGTCATCCGGATTCGTGCACCCAGAGTGAATTCGGCCTTTTTTTTTTTTAAATGCTTTTTTTGGCCCTGGGGTCCTTGTGGGACCCCCTGAGCAGGCCTAGGGGGTAAGGGTGTTTCTACCCTGCCCCCTTTTCTTGTTTTTCATCTTTTTTTTTGTGTTTTCTTGTGACTCGGTTACCGAGTCACAAGATGGCTGCCAACACTTCCTGGTTTGGAGTGTTGGCAGCCAATCAGAATGAAGCTCATGCTCGGGAGGAGTCGCGAATCCTCCTCGGTGATCAGATACATACATTTTTATTTTTTGAATTTCTCAGGAACTTCTGAACGGATTTACAACATTTAAAAAAAGGTCGCTTTCTGACCCAAGAGCTACCTTTTTGCCAAATTTGGTGTAATTCCATTCAGCAGTTCAGGCTGTAGCCTGTTCCAAAATTCCTATGGAAAATAACATGGGGAAAACTCATTTTGGGACCCCCTTTTTTCTCGGCCCCCGCTTGACGAATCACCCCGAAACTTTCAAGACAGGAGCTGACCTGAGTGAACCATTAATTTTGAAAATTTCGCGAAGATTCGTCAAACGGCGCCAAAGATATTGGCAAAAGCTATATATATATATATATATATATTGCTGACTTCATCTTAAAAACATCCACTCCCATTCGGACAGACGAACGCGGACCCAAAGTTCCTTGTGCAGTTGAATTTTATTTAGCTGCCCTGCATCTCCGCCATTACGCGTATATATATATATATCAACTCTCTCGCTTCACCCATATATATATATTCACTGAAAAAAACACAGGTTTGAGGGACGTTTTAGTTAGGCTGACATTTTACTCATACAAAACCAGAGAAATTCAGCCATTATAGTTAGCTGAGCTAACTATAACTCACGCCCCGCAATGCACTGCTGATGACATCACATATTACATCACTCATGACATGGTCAGTGACATCACTGATGACATCTCAAATGACATCACTGATGAGGTCCCTCAAACCTGTGGTTTTTCAGTGAATTTCTATGGTTTTTTAAATGGTAATTCCTAACTATAAAGTCCCTGAAACCTGTATTTTTTTCAGTGAAAAAAAATATATATATATATATATATATATATATATATATATATATATATATATATATATATATATATACACATACATACATATACATAGTCAAACTATACATATACATCTGTAATAAAAAAATAAAAAAAAGTTTTTAATTTTTTTGAATTACATTTTTAAAAAAAAGTAAAATGTATACTTTTTAAAAATAAATATAAATATATACACATATATATAATATGTGTATTTATATATATATATATTTAAAAAAAGAAATAAAAACATGGAGTAGCATACCGGACACAACTCCCTATACATTGCAGAGCATTAGTTCTGGATCCGCGTCCGGTATGCGGCTCCCGCGTTATTTTTTACATATATATTTTTCACATATATAGACAATAATATTATTAAGTTCAAGGTTAGAGGTTTGTTAAGATAGTTACTAAACTTGTATATTAATAAATGAAACTTCTTAAAATGTTTTTTTAATAGTAATTTCAGGAATCACGGTAGGTCCGCGTAGATTGCAACTTCCGGATTCGCATACGGGACGCGAATCTATTGTTTTAAAAAAAACAAATTGTATATAAATATAGATTTATTTACTATTATTTAAATGAGGAGGTAGAGTTATTTGTAATTGAAATATTAAAACATACAACCTAATATTGTTCAAATGCCAAAATTTTTAAAGAACGGAATCGCGTCCGGTACGCGGTGGCACCTCGTAGGAGTTGCACACCCCATGTGACACATCATTAAACTTGCTAGATCCCTCCCTCTTTCTTCTTCTTTAGGGTGTGGTCACCAACAGTCATTCTCATTGTCGCTGGACCTGCCCGGGCTTCTTAAGAGCCCGATGACGCGACCGCGCAGCGTTAATTGAAGCTGCCTTGAGTCACGTTAGGTGCGAGGAGCGTTGCTACCTCGTTTCTTCTTTTTGCCAAAAATATTGTTTTACGCTGTAAATTGAATCCGGTTGAGCGAATCATTGTTGGGGGATTTGGTGTGGGAACCTATTTTAACCACTGCTGCTAACTGCTGCTTATTTGCACATTGTCATCTGAAATTTTATCTGCCTAAGTTGTTTTAAATTGTTGTTTTAACTGTGAATTTGAGGGGGAATCTGCCTGGGAATTCTGATTGCACTTAGCTGCTCTCACCTGATCGCTTCGTTGCACTTTGCACTCAAGCCGCCATTAACCAGGTCAGCGTTCTAGTCGCTGGACCTGCCCGGGCTTCTTAAGAGCCCGATGACGCGACCGCACAGCGTTAATTGAAGCTGCCTTGAGTCACGTTAGGTGCGAGGAGCGTTGCTACCTCGTTTCTTCTTTTTGCCAAAAATATTGTTTTACGCTGTAAATTGAATCCGGTTGAGCGAATCATTGTTGGGGGATTTGGTGTGGGAACCTATTTTAACCACTGCTGCTAACTGCTGCTTATTTGCACATTGTCATCTGAAATTTTATCTGCCTAAGTTGTTTTAAATTGTTGTTTTAACTGTGAATTTGAGGGGGAATCTGCCTGGGAATTCTGATTGCACTTAGCTGCTCTCACCTGATCGCTTCGTTGCACTTTGCACTCAAGCCGCCATTAACCAGGTCAGCGTTCTAGTCGCTGGACCTGCCCGGGCTTCTTAAGAGCCCGATGACGTGACCGCGCAGCGCTAACTGAAGCTGCCTTGAGTCACGTTAGGTGCGAGGAGCGTTGCTACCTCGTTTCTTCTTTTTGCCAAAAATATTGTTTTACGCTGTAAATTGAATCCGGTTGAGCGAATCATTGTTGGGGGATTTGGTGTGGGAACCTATTTTAACCACTGCTGCTAACTGCTGCTTATTTGCACATTGTCATCTGAAATTTTATCTGCCTAAGTTGTTTTAAATTGTTGTTTTAACTGTGAATTTGAGGGGGAATCTGCCTGGGAATTCTGATTGCACTTAGCTGCTCTCACCTGATCGCTTCGTTGCACTTTGCACTCAAGCCGCCATTAACCAGGTCAGCGTTCTAGTCGCTGGACCTGCCCGGGCTTCTTAAGAGCCCGATGACGCGACCGCGCAGCGTTAATTGAAGCTGCCTTGAGTCACGTTAGGTGCGAGGAGCGTTGCTACCTCGTTTCTTCTTTTTGCCAAAAATATTGTTTTACGCTGTAAATTGAATCCGGTTGAGCGAATCATTGTTGGGGGATTTGGTGTGGGAACCTATTTTAACCACTGCTGCTAACTGCTGCTTATTTGCACATTGTCATCTGAAATTTTATCTGCCTAAGTTGTTTTAAATTGTTGTTTTAACTGTGGAATTTGAGGGGGAATCTGCCTGGGAATTCTGATTGCACTTAGCTGCTCTCACCTGATCGCTTCGTTGCACTTTGCACTCAAGCCGCCATTAACCAGGTCAGCGTTCTAGTCGCTGGACCTGCCCGGGCTTCTTAAGAGCCCGATGACGCGACCGCGCAGCGTTAATTGAGGCTGCCTTGAGTCACGTTAGGTGCGAGGAGCGTTGCTACCTCGTTTCTTCTTTTTGCCAAAAATATTGTTTTACGCTGTAAATTGAATCCGGTTGAGCGAATCATTGTTGGGGGATTTGGTGTGGGAACCTATTTTAACCACTGCTGCTAACTGCTGCTTATTTGCACATTGTCATCTGAAATTTTATCTGCCTAAGTTGTTTTAAATTGTTGTTTTAACTGTGAATTTGAGGGGAATCTGCCTGGGAATTCTGATTGCACTTAGCTGCTCTCACCTGATCGCTTCGTTGCACTTTGCACTCAAGCCGCCATTAACCAGGTCAGCGTTCTAGTCGCTGGACCTGCCCGGGCTTCTTAAGAGCCCGATGACGCGACCGCGCAGCGTTAATTGAAGCTGCCTTGAGTCACGTTAGGTGCGAGGAGCGTTGCTACCTCGTTTCTTCTTTTGCCAAAAATATTGTTTTACGCTGTAAATTGAATCCGGTTGAGCGAATCATTGTTGGGGGATTTGGTGTGGGAACCTATTTTAACCACTGCTGCTAACTGCTGCTTATTTGCACATTGTCATCTGAAATTTTATCTGCCTAAGTTGTTTTAAATTGTTGTTTTAACTGTGAATTTGAGGGGGAATCTGCCTGGGAATTCTGATTGCACTTAGCTGCTCTCACCTGATCGCTTCGTTGCACTTTGCACTCAAGCCGCCATTAACCAGGTCAGCGTTCTAGTCGCTGGACCTGCCCGGGCTTCTTAAGAGCCCGATGACGCGACCGCAAGGCAAGCCCGTCTGCGCCCGTCCGCGTCCTGACGGGGCCAGGGGCCAGAACCCATGCCCCTTACCCTCTAGATAAGTACTGTTATAGCACGGAGATGGTCAAACAATTAAATTCACCCCCAGGACTAAACTGTCTTCACTCCATCGCCCCCGGTAGTCCAGACACCAATTGTGTGCACTGTTCATTTAGACTTCGGTCCCCCCCCACCATCGTTCATCCTGCAGCATTGCTTAACAAAGTTTTTAAACTGCTTTTATTAAATTGAAGATCTTTGCCTAAACATTCAGCAGAAGTGTTTACCCTACTTATGGATGAAGGCCCTGATGTCTTATTCCTCACTGAGACCTGGCTGAATGTGAGCTCAGAGCCGGATATTGTCCAGGCCCTTCCGCCTGACTACACAATACAGAGGCTAGATAGGGCTACTGGCAAAGGTGGTGGCATTGCCATCATATTGAAAAGTCACCTTATTTTTCGATCCTTTGGGAGTCCCTTGCTCGGCTGCGAGAACCTCCATTTTACAATAGGATTTACGCCTACTCTTACTCTATCAGGCATTTTAATTTACCGTCCCCCTGGACCCATAGGTCCATTCTGCCAGTCCCTTTCTACAATGGTCCCCAAACTGACTAGCACTGCTGCAAATTTTACTATTCTAGGTGATTTCAATATCCACTTTGATGACCCACTATTGAAAGTTGCATCTGAGTTGACCTTGGACCTAGCTGCTTTTCAGCTCACTCAGAAGGTGCTACATGTAACACACTTAAAAGGGCACCTTTTGGATCCAATTTTTTCCAACCTAGAGGAGCTTTCCTGTCTGAAACCTACTCCCATCCCCTGGTCGGATCATTTCCTTATTTCAGTTAACTGGTCCTCCACCCATGTTACCCCTCCATTCCAGCCAACACAAATTAAATCCCGCTGTTGGTCTAAACTTTCTATAGAAAAGTGGGTATCGGCATTAGATACCTCCAAGCCTCTGCCTGATACCAACCCGGTGGTGGCTAATGAGAGATTCAACAGTTGGATTGAGGGGACGTTAGACCAGGTCCTTCCAAAAACAACTAATCAGCCACATAAAGGGCCTAATAGATCGGCCTGGTATAATTCTAAACTGAGAGAATTAAAACAAACATGTAAAAAAATTGAAAGAGTCTGGAGAAAGGACTTCTCCATGACCAAGAAAAAGGAATATAGGGAGGCTATCAAAATCTATAAGTCCGAAATTAAAAAAGCTCAGGCCTCTTATTTTGAGGAAAAAATTTCTTTAGCAGCCAACTCTCCCCGTGAAACATTCCGAATTGCAAACAAACTACTAAGAATTCCCTCTCTCCCCGATATTTCCTTAGCCACGGACCATCACTGTAATAAACTTGCAGAATATTTTTATAATAAAATTCAAACGATATATGAATCCTTTGCTCCATCCAATAGTTTTTCCACCTCCCACTTAGAGGACTCATATACAGGGAGTAAGGAAAACTCTTAAAAACCTTCCCCTCAATGAATTACGAATCACTACAGACAATTTCCGCACTTGTCAAGAGCGGGTCACCCAGAGACCCTGCTCCACCCAAGATGTTGAATCAGGTCGCAGAATTAGTTGCCCCAGTGATTCTGGATTTGATTAATTCCTCCATAGACGCAGGGGTGGTCCCTCCCCTTGGAAAAAGCCATGGTTAGGTCCCTGTTGAAGAAACCTAGCCTGGACCCAGACTGTCTGGGCAACTATCGACCTATCTCGCTTCTCCCAGGAACTAGTAAAATACTGGAGAAACATATCAACCTGGCGCTCTCGGCCTATTTTGAATCTAATAAACTTCTTCACCCCTCCCAGACTGGCTTTCGTCCCTGCCAGGGTACTGAAACCGCTTTATTAGCAGTCGTGGAGGAATCCAGAAGGATCCTTGATGCAGGAGGCTCCTCTGCCGTGATCCTTTTGGATCTCAGCGTGGCCTTTGACACGGTCAACCACCTTATTTTGGTTCAACGACTCAGAAACCTTGGTGTGACCGGAGTAGCCTTGACATGGTTGCAATCCTTCTTGGAGGGAAGATCTTTTCAGGTGTTCGAGGGTGAGGCCATTTCTAAATCCTGGCCCCTCCAATGTGGAGTCCCTCAGGGCTCTTCCCTGAGCCCCACACTTTTTAACGCCTACATGTCCCCCCTAGCGGAAATTGTTCCCCTACGGGGTGCACATTGTGACTTATGCCGATGATACCCAGTTAGTTGTTGCACTTAACCACTCAGATAGGGTTTCCACCTCTCTATGTATCTGCCTTGAAGAAGTAGCTAGGTGGATGAAAGACTCTTATTTAAAATTGAATGGGGACAAAACCGAACTTATGCTCCTTGGTAACCCCTCTCTTTTCAAGGCAGACACTATGTGGCCAGTATCGATGGGTGTGGCACCTGCTCCTAAGTCTGAAATTAAAAGCCTGGGCGTTTGGCTGGACTCTGATCTTAGCTTTAAAGTCCAGGCCAGAAAGGTGGTGGCCTCTTGCTTTGGCACTTTAAGGATGCTCCGTAAAGTGCTCCCTTTGCTTCCCTTTCAGGCAAGAAAGCTCATGGTCCAGGCACTTATTCTTTCCCGCCTGGACTACGGCAATGCCGTATACCTTGGAGCCCCTACTTCGGTTCTCGCCAAACTGCAAATAGTGCAGAACTGCGCGGCAAGAATCCTTATGGGGACTCGGAACCGGCAGTCGGCCAAACCAGACATGAAGGCTCTCCACTGGCTCCCCATCCGGGAGAGAGTCCATTTTAAGGCCTTATGCATTACCCATAAACTTATGGGTGGAAAGGGACCAGAGATCATCTCCTCCTTGGTTAAGCCCTACCGAGCCAACAGGCGACTACGATCAGATGACCAACATCTGGCAGTCGTCCCCCGAATCAAGAGAGTCAGAAGCGGTGGTCGGCTTTTTTCTTACAATGCCGCCAAGCTTTGGAACTCTCTTCCTCTTCAGCTACGTGGGGAACTTAATCATCTTGTCTTCCGCAGACTATTGAAAACCTGGCTCTTCCCTAAATGATTCTGAGAAGCTTCAGTTATCCTCCAGCGCTGGGATGCCTACGGGTAGCTATGCGCTTTATAAATGCTGCTTCATTCATTCATTCATTCATTCATTCTAGGACCAGCTATTTTTCAGGAAGGTTGGTGTTTTTTTGCATTTTGTTTTTCAACTATCAAAATGGCAACATCAAGAGACCTGCAAGAAGAGGAGGAGCAGACCTAGCTGGAAGAAGAGGATGAACCCCCAAGAAAAAAAAGAAAGCATTGTTTGGGAGTTCTTTACATTTCCCGAAGGAACCAAAAAAGTAAATGCTCAGTAGGTGACATGCAAGGTATGTCAGAAGGTGCTGTCTTGGGGCTCTGAGCGCAAATATTCTTGCAGCACGTCCTCAATGTACAGGCATTTGAGAATGATGCATGTAAACCGTCTTGCTTGAGCCGAACTGGCAAGACTGAAGAGTGCTGACGAAGCACAAGGGGCACAGTCATCAAATATCCAACCTGGTGACAAGGTGCAGAGCATACAACCAACTCTGCCTGATTTTGCAAAATTGCACTATTATGCCCAAAGTGCAAAACTGTTTTGAGTGTGGGTGAGCAAGTTGTGCAAACAATGCTGGACACTATAAATGCTCATCATTGTTATTATTATTTTGTTTGTTCCTGTAGTTGTGCACACTGTTTTGGGCAACTTTTTTGTCTAATTTTTGAAATTCAAAATGTAAAAAACACCAAAAAAACCTACAAAATCGTTATAAAAACACAAAAACAAAAATTGTTTTCTAAAAATAAGAAAAAAACGGTTCTTACGGAACCACTGCCGTCAACTGCCATTGCCAGATTCTTGTACCTGGTGCAGTGTGGCATCTTTCAGACTCGGCGGACATTGCCTGGATGCACTGGCTCCAACAGGGTGCAGTTGGGAGGTCTCCGGCAGTTACGCACGCGGCGTGTACAGGATGGAGATGGCTCGGCCGTGCCCGACAGCTGAGATCCCGTTGTAGCGATGCACCCTTTTCCCTCCTAGTGCCATCAAGGAAGGGTCCCATCCATCCATTCACCAGATGCCATTTGGGATGCACATTCCCTATCTGAGCCAACCCGTGCTGCAAGCGCATCGGGTCCCCAATGCTGCCTGATCCTATGATGGCGACCGCCACCCGCGCTATTTCAATCAGCGCCGTAACGGCGCCCAACTCACAGTGCACACCGTTGCTGCGGCTGGGGAGCTGTTGATGCCCCGTGCCGTTGAATGTTGGGCCTGTGCCATCGCTGCCGTGAGGAGCACCCAACGCTCAGCTGAGCCTTCACCGTCCACAGTGAGTACCTGTTACACCTTCGGATTCCTGGCCCAACGACCTGCTGGACCTTGGTCCATGTCTCCTGCTGGAAAGGCTACTGTGATTTCTTGGCCCCCCTCCCATTTGCCTTTCACAATGCTTGCATCTCAGGCGGAGGTGGAGTTTGCTGTAGTGCCTGTCCCCAAGATGGCGACTGGGGCCACTCCTGACTACCGCCGCGGGGGACTCCTGAGGCACCGGGGCACTCCCAAACCGACCCTGCTCCTGCTCACTCTCCATGTCATTTGACTCGGAGATCTTTCCATAGGCAGCTGAGACCTTGACATTTTGACTGACGCCCGGTGGAGCTACCTCGCGAGCTAAAGGGGAGATGGGCTATGGATTTCCCTCCTTGACCATCACCTACCCAGCCGGTCTTTGGGCAAACTCTCCTGCGTCTCTCTACTGGACCTTTCTCCCTTTCTCCTTTCTCCTCTTCTCCATACCCCCTACCCCCTCCTCTCTACTCTTCTCTTCTTTCCAGCTATTGACCTTTGCCCTCACCCGTCCTTGCTCATAGTTCCCACCCTGTCTATCCACTCGACTTCCTGCTGTTTACTTTGCCTTATCAGTTGAGACCTAGCTATCTGACTGATGCCCGATGGAGCTACCTGTTTAGCTATTGGGGAGACAGGCTGCGGATTCCCTCCTCGGACGTCACCTACCCAGTCGGTCTTTGGGCAGACTTTCTTTCGTCTCTCCTGCCGTCTTTTCCCTCATCCTCCCCCTTCACTCTTCCCCCTTCCCCCCTCTCCTCTCTATTTGTCTCACCTTTCTTTCCTCTCCCAATTTGTTGCTTAATTTTTGACGCAATGTGTACTTGTTTTCATTCTCTGTAACAGTGTGTAGCCTAATGTAAAGTGCTCTGATACCTACGGGTCTAGCCAGCACTATATATAACTCATAATAACATTCCTCTGAACTTCTGATGGACCTCTGACGACGCCCCCTGGGCTGTTACCAAAACTGTTTGTACTCACCTCGATGCACGAGCAACCTTGGCCGATGCCCCGTGTAGCTGTCATATGCAGATAAAGAGGAGTCTGGCCCTGGTTTCACCCCCTCGGCCGTCACCTACCCAGCCAGACATCTGACATTATTTTCCTCGTTTTTCCCGTTGTGTTTCCCCCCCCTCCCTCTCCTCCTCCCCCTGTGACCCTTTGATTTAAGTGATGTAACTATGTAACCTGTAATTCGCTGTAACTCATGTAAAGCGCTCTGATACCTCCGGGTCTAGCCAGCGCTATATAAAACTTTTAAAATAAAAACCACCTATACTGGTTTAAAAAAGAAAAGCTCTATGTTGTATGAATACATGAGTGCATGGGTAGGGCCTGGGTGATTGCATGAGTGCAGTGGTAGTGCCTGGGTGATTGGATGAGTGTATGAGTAGTGCTTGAGTGGAAGGTTGAGTGCAAGAGTAATGCTTACATCATTGTATGAGTGTATATGTAGTGCCTGAGTGAATGGATGAGTGCATGGGTACTGCCTAAGTGAATGGCTGAGTGCAAGAGTAGTGCCTGAGTGATTACATGAGTGCATGGGTAGTGCCTGGGTGATTGCATGAGTGCAGGGTTTATTGCCTGAGTGATTACATGAGTGTATGAGTAGTGATTAAGTGGAAGGATGGGTGCAAGAATAATGCCTGAGTCATTGGACGAGTGCATAGGTAGTACCTGAGTGAATGGATGAGTGCATGGGTACTGCCTAAGTGAATGGCTGAATGCAAGAGTAGTGCCTGAGTGATTGCATGAGTGCATGGGTAGTACCTAGGTGATTGCATGAGTGCAGTGGTAGTGCCTGGTTGATTGGATGAGTGTATGGGTAGTGTCTGAGTGGAAGGATGCATGCAAGGCTAATGCCGACATCATTGAATGAGTGCATAGGTAGTGCCTGAGTAAATGGATGAGTGCATGGGTACTGCCTAAGTGAATGGCTGAGTGCAAGACTAGTGCCCGGGTGAATGCATGAGTGCATGGGTAGTGCCTGAATGAATGGATGAGTGCTTCGGTAGTGCCTGGGTGATTGGATGAGTGTATGGGTAGTGCCTGAGTGGAAGGATAGATGCAAGACTAATGCCTGCGTCATTGAATGAGTGCATAGGTTGTGCCTGAATGAATGGATGTGTGCATCTGTACTGTCTAAGTGAATGGCTGAGTGAAAGAGTAGTGGACGAATGTATAGGTAGTGCCTGAGTGAATGGATGAGTGCATGTGTAATGCTTGAGTGAATGATTGAGTGGAAGAGTGGTGCCTGAGTGATTGCATGAGTGCATGGGTAGAGCCTGGCTAATTGAATGAGTGCATGGGTAGTGCCTGTGTAAAAGAAAGCATGCAAGGGTAATGACTGTGTTTTGATATTAGTGCAAAACTTGTGCTTCAGAGAATGCATAAGTGTATTGGTAGGGTCTACATGCAAGGATAACTGCCTCTTTGATTACATGAGCAACATAATAAAAATGTGAAGTAGACTAAAGGATCAACATTATTTATATTAGAAACAAGTAACATATAATTAAACTTTAAACATTATTTCACGATATCATGCATATTATATTATGTATCCTTACCTTTTAAATAATTTAGATACATTACTCAATAGAAATATTTTAGAGTAGTATTGTCGTAAACAGCATTAAAACTCTTTTCAAACTTCAACACTACCTACTTTAAAGAAGAAAAAGAAAAACTTATTTAATGATAATATATTACTGAAATTGTAAGATATTTTTAGCAACTCAACATAAATTTAGAATTAAATAACATTTTCAGATTCCCTTTTTTGCTGTTCTCAGATTCCACTTAACTTCACCAGACACAGTGATTTCAATGTGGTATCATCATTGAACAGCGGGGAAAAAAACAATCTAAATGATTGTAGAAAAAAACCCAAATCAGCGTAAAGCATCATTTTCAATATATATAATCTTAATCAGGCGTTTGTCAAGCGCGACTACTCACCCGTAAGGGTCTTAAGGCGCTGGGGGTAGGGGGGGGTTCAGGTTGCAGTCCATCAAGGAGGGGGTCTGTCGAAGAGCCAGGTTTTGAGGTTTCTTGCGAAGATGGGAAGCGATGTTGTCTGTCGGAGGTGGAGCGGAAGGGCGTTCCAGCCTCTGGCCGCGAGGAAGGAGAAGGAGCTATGTTCTTTTCTATCTACACTTTGTTAATTACCTCCTTCATCTACATAAAATCTATTATTTATCTCAAATACATTTGCCAAAATATAGACTCTCATTAACATCTGGTACAAAATAGACAACAAATATTATAAACTATTTCCTTTTAAACAGAATTTTCCAAATGCAATATCAATTACCACAAATAATAATCCAAACACTAATTATAAATATTAATAGTTTCCATTCCTGTTTAGTTTCTGTTCACATCTTCCCAATAGGCCGAATGATGTACTGAAAACTTTGGCTTCAAAAATAACAAATATGAATTTGGTAATTCATAAGGCAACCTAGCTTTGAATTCGAGTGGGCATCATTGCAATGTGTCCATCCTTTATTACATTTTAAATACACAGTATAGTGTCCAGATGTTGTAGTAGGTCCACCATGGAAAATAATAGCCACTGCTGTAAAAGTTCTTCCTGACATAGATATTTGACTTACTTTAAAATTTGAATTTTTCGTTTCCAATTTTCTTCCATTTGCTCTACAACGTTGAAGCATTGAAATTAGATATTTTCCAAATCTTTCTATATGAAATGTAGACAACATCTCTGATCTACAATGGGAACATTTCATATCCTGATTAGCTGTTTTAATCAATTTGTTAAAAGGTACTGATTTGCAATCTGGTATCGTCAAGTATATGAATTGTTCTGTTTGTATTTCAGTGATGGTAGTAAATGACCACTCTTCACATTTATGATTCCATCTGTAACTTAGTCCAAATAAGTTTTCAATCTGTATTCCTTCATGTTCTAACACTCCAAACATAAGCATTAGATATTCTTGTGCATCTTCTTGTACATTAAGAGTAAATGTCAATGAACCAGTACATATATCTAAAAGATGCCGAACGCCAGAAGCAGTATGGACTTTACTTCTGTCAGTTACCAACTGTTGAAATACATGATGTAATAAGGAACAGAATATTGTTTCATGATTTCCCATGATTTCACAATGAAGATCTTTTAGATAAAACAAAACATTCAGAATCACATTAGCATAGCAGTTGATACCTGAACTATTTTCCAACTGGTATCTTACAATCTCATCAACAGTTTCCATTATCTTTTTCTTTATGCCATCAAGTTTCTCTTCATTTGTTTTCTTTTTTTGAACCTCAATTCCATCTTTGACATATTTCCGTTTTGAACACACTATCCATTTCTCATATATGGGATATTCACCTAAAACAGGAGCATAAACTCTTATTAAACGAATATACTCTCTTACACAAATTGCATCAGCACTAACCTTTTTCTCATCGAAATCTATCAAATACAAACCAGACAATGTTCTTACTTAAGATAATGCAACATATGCCATTCCCTCATTTGAACACTGTACTTCCGATATTTACAAAAGCACTGTCTATACTTAAACCTTGAGATTTATGAATGGTTACTGCATATGCCAAGGCTAGAGGAAACTTTTAACTGCGAACATACAAATCTTTTACAAGTACAAAACCTCCAACACAACGCCCAATTTGTCTTAATCTGATCAAATTTTGTTAAAAAAAATTCTATTTCATCTCTGTTCTGAAATTTCACAAAATCAATCACTTTCCCCATTGCTCCATATACTAAACCGTCTTCTACATTCAAATTACGCCGTAAAATTGCCGACAGTTTATCCATACATGTAAAGTCTTTTCTAAGCCTGCAGTTTTAGATACAGACTTTTCCAAAGAATGCAATTTAGCCTGTAGTTTCTCTGTAAGAAGAATAGTCACACACTGGGGTTCAATTTTATCAATAGCTTCAATTTCCACTATTTCCTGTTTGTCCAATTTCAAACGTTCTTGATTAAATGTAGAACACTCTTGCAGTGTAGGCATTAAGCAAACTATAGACTTGTTTTCTCCAAGCTTATTGTACATTATTTCAGCTGCTGTGTTTCCAGTTGTAAACAAGTTCCTTAGTAGCCGACTTTCTAAAGCTTGTTTACCATGTTTCGTCAACACACCAATTCTTATATCTTGAAGAATATTTCCATAATCTTCATCACTAGCTTGTCGCATATTCTTAATAAGTTCTTTATATTCAAAATGTAACCATATGTTCACATTTCCAATACTTCCCAAAGATTTCCTAGTGTCTTCATGGACAAGTGTTTTAAAAACAGGTAGTCCTTTTACCGGAGTAAGTTGTAGTAGATCTCCGAATACAATTAAATGTTTTCCGCCAAACAAAAGATCGTAATCTGTTTTTAAAATCTGTTGCTTTCTTAAAATGTACAAAGGCAAGCATTAAGTTTGAGACCATGCTCACCTCATCAATGATTAAAAGTTTCATTTTCTTCAGTACTCTTGAGACTTCATAACAAGCTTCTCCAGATAGTTTGTGATATTCCAATTTATTGTCATGTTCAACAGGTAGCATAAGTAATCGATGTAAAGTAATCCCTTTAATGTTATGTGCTGCTAATCCAGTTGGAGCTGTAACAACACAAGATAAAGGTGATTCTGTAGTTTTCTGTAGATAAATGGTCAAAACATTAATTAAGAAACTTTTTCCTGTTCCAGCTTGACCGCTGATGTACATTAGAATAGGTTTAAATGATGAACATTGGCATTCTTTTTTTTCATGTTGCAAACCATATTGTATCTATTCTTTCACTTGTAGATATATTTCTTTCTGTTCAATATTGATTGATTGATTGATTGAATATCCATGTTTTCATTCCACATTTTCAAAATCACTGGATTGTAGTCGTTAATATACTTTGAATCTTCGGTTCTTTTTAAGTTGTATGTGTTCTTCAGAGATTTTCAAATTATTGTATTCCTTACTACTGACATAAAACAATTTACTCTTCCTTTAGAAATTATTGGACGTGGGAATCCAAAATGACATTTTGTATAAAATTTCCCTTTAGACTTGTATTTTCGTCGACAGAATTTTCCACATCGATGACTTTGAAACCGTAAAACTTGTTTTCTCAAGCTGCTTTCTCCTCCTTCTCTTAGAATAGCACAGGTAACATTCTGTTCAATGAAAGAAAAAACACTTTCATCAGTATCAGTTCCAAATTTTGGAGCATTCTTGATCCATAATAGCATGTGTATATGAGGAGCACCCCTAGCTTGGTACTCCTTTCTCCAAAAGTGACCCTTGTCCCTGCTCCAGGCAGGTCGCTCCCCACGCCGCGACAGCACCACCTGCTGTGCCTGCGTTTCCCTGCTCGCTGCTGCTGCTGCCACTGCCGCGAGTTCGAGGCCCTCTTCCACCCGCAGGCTACCACCTGCGCCTCATCCCTGGTGGCCAGTGGCTGGCCGTAGGTTTGCTGGTACTGTATTGCTCTTGGTTATTGTTTAACTGTTTCGTTTATTCCTCCTCTGTTTTGATGGTTATCTTGTTCATTTTACCCCCTTTCTCCCTCTGTATTCTGTATTGCTCCTGGTTTATTGTTTAACTGTTTCGTTTCTCTCCCCTCTGCTTTACTGCTATTTTGTTCATTTTGCCTCCTTCTCCCGGTGTATTCTGTGCCCTGTGCCCCTTTTGCCTTCTGTTCCCTCGCCGTCCCTGCCCCCGTTTCTCCCGCCGCTGCGTCCCTGCGGCCCGCCCCCCTGCTCTGTACTGTATTGCCTCTGTGTTCCCTGATCACTGTTCACTGGTAATTCCCTCGTTATTCCCCCCGTTGTATTCTGTGCCCTGTGCCCCTCTTTTGCCTTCTGTTCCCTCGCCCCCGGCTTTTCCCGCCGCTGCGTCCCCTGCGGCCCCGCCCCCCCGCTCGCCCATTCGTCCACTCCCTCCTCCCAGCTGCTCCTCCCTCCCACCTCCCCTTCTTATGGTGGCCGCGCGAAGGTGTGCTGAAGGCAAGCCCGTCTGTGCCCATCCGCGCCTGGACCGCACCCAGCACCAGAACCCCGGGCCCCCACGAACGCCATGACGCCCATCTCCGCTACGACTCCAGCACCCTCCACGCACTCAACGACGGACGACCATGCACCTGCTGCCTGGCCGCCCCGAAGCGCACCCAAGGACCCTTCTCCTGCCGGAACTGCAGATTCACCAGCATCCGGCCCGCCAACCCACCGACTAGGAAAGAACCCAACTACCTCAGATGCATTCTTCTCAACACCCGCTCCGCCCGCAAACACGCCGTTGAACACTGGGACCTACTCGACTCAACCTCCCCAGATGTCGCCTTCCTGACGGAGACCTGGCTGAACCCCTCCTCGGCACCCGACATCGCCATAGCCATCCCGGACGGCTACAAGATCACCCGCAGGGACCGCACCAACGGAGTAGGAGGAGGAGTCGCCATCGTCCACATGAACACTCTCAGAGTCTCGACCAACACCGACGACAACCTCAGCACCGCCGAACACCTGCACTTCCAGGTCCACACCGACCCCAACACCACCCTCAGAGGAACCCTCATCTACAGATCCCCGGACCCCGACCACAGTTCAGCGACTCCATCGCGGACTTCATCAGCACACACGCCCTCGCTTCCATGGACTACATCCTCCTCGGGGACCTGAACTTCCACCTCGAGAACAACAACGACACCAACTCCACCACCCTGATCGACAACCTCGCCAACCTCGGACTCAGACAACTCGTCACAACACCCACCCACTCTGCCGGCCTCACGCTTGACCCCATCTTCTCCGCAAGCTCCCACGTCTCCTTCAACCACACCACCGAACTCCACTGGACCGACCATCGCTGCATCCACTTCACCTTCTGGAAACCCACCACGCACCACCGCACCCAACAGATCCCCCGCTGCTGCTGGAGCAAAGTCACCAAAGACCAGCTAACCACCACCCTCGCCCGGAGCCCACCCGCCGACCCCACTGACACCAACACCGCCACCCGCAACCTCAGACAGTGGATCGACGACTGCGCCAACACCCTCGCCCCGATCAAGAAACCCTCCAACAGCCACACCAGCAAGAAAGCCAGCTGGTTCACTGAAGACCTCCAGGCCTCCAAGCAAACCTGCCGAAAGCTTGAGAAGAAATGGCAGCGTGAACAAACACCGGACAGCTACGCAGCCCACAAGAACGCCACCCGCAGACACCATCACCTCATCAGATCCGCCAAAAGGACCTCCCTCAAAGACCGCCTAGACAACAACACACACAACAACAAAGAGCTCTTCAACATCATGAAGGAACTCTCCAACCCCAGCTCCAACACCAACAACATCCCACCTTCGCAAGACCTGTGCGACTCCCTTGCCACCTTCTTCCATCGCAAGATCACAGACATCCACGACAGCTTGAACACCACAACCGCCCCGACAACCACTGAGACCTCCGCCCCCACGACCACCATCCGCACCGACCGCCTGCTCTCCTGGACCAACATAAACGACGACGACACCATCAAAATCATGAACACCATCAACTCCGGATCTCCGTCAGACCCATGCCCACACCACATCTTCAACAAAGCCAGCACCACCATTGCACCCCATCTCCGGAAAGCCATCAACATCTCCTTCGAGACAGCAACCTTCCCGGAGAGCTGGAAGCACACCGAGATCAACGCCTTACTCAAGAAACCCAAGGCGGACCCCCAGGACCTCAAGAACTTCCGGCCCATCTCCCTGCTCCCATTCCCGGCAAAGGTCATCGAGAAGACCGTCAACAAACAACTGACCCGCTACCTCGAGGAGAACAGCATCCTGGACCCGTCCCAGTCCGGGTTCCGCAGCAACCACAGCACCGAAACTGCCCTCGTCGCCGCCACCGACATCATCAGGGCCCTGCTCGACAACGGAGAAACCGCGGCCCTCATCCTCCTGGACCTGTCAGCCGCCTTCGACACGGTCTGCCACCACACTCTATGCACACGCCTCCACGACGCCGGGATCCAAGAGAAGGCCCTGGACTGGACCACCTCCTTCCTCTCCGGCAGAACAGAGAGCGTCCGCCTCCCCCCTTTCCGCTCCGAAGCCACCGAGATCATCTGCGGCGTACCCCAGGGCTCCTCCCTCAGCCCAACGCTGTTTAACATCTACATGGTACCGCTCGCCCATGTCGCCCGACTGCACGACCTCAACATCATCTCCTACGCCGATGACACCCAACTGATCCTCTCCCTCACCAAGGACCCCCACACTGCCAAAACCAACCTCCATGAAGGAATGAAAGCCGTCGCCGAGTGGATGAAGAACAGCTGACTGAAGCTGAACTCAGACAAGACGGAAGTCCTCATCCTCGGCTCCACCCCCTCGGCCTGGGACGACTCCTGGTGGCTGACCGCACTGGGAACAGCTCCAACACCCACCGACCACGCACGCAACCTAGGGTTCATCCTTGACTCTACCCTCTCTATGTCAAAGCAGGTCAACGCCGTCTTGTCCTCCTGCTTCAACACCCTCCGCATGCTCCGCAAGATCTACAAGTGGATCCCCACCGAAACGAGAAGAACGGTCACCCAGGCCCTCGTCAGCAGCAGGTTGGACTACGGAAACGCCCTCTACGCAGGAGCCTCGGCCAAACTCCTGAAACGACTTCAACGCATTCAGAACGCCTCCGCACGCCTGATCCTCGACATCCCTCGCCGTAGCCACATCACACCCCACCTGAGAGACCTGCACTGGCTCCCCGTCAACAAGAGGATCACCTTCAAGCTCCTCACCCACGCACACAAGGCACTCCACAACACCGGACCAGCGTACCTCAACAGACGACTCAGCTTCTACACCCCCACCTGCCAGCTTCGCTCCGCTGACCTCGCCCTCGCCACAGTCCCCCGCATCCGAAGAGCGACCTCCGGCGGCAGATCGTTTTCCCACCTCGCCGCCAAGACCTGGATCACCCTCCCCATCCACCTACGGCAGACCCAAGACCTGCTGACCTTCAGAAGACTCCTCAAGACCTGGCTTTTCGAGCAGTAGCAGCATTCCCCCCCCCGCCAGCGCCTTGAGACCCTCACGGGTATGTAGCGCGCTTTACAAATGCTCTGATTGATTGATTGAAAAGAAATCTATTACCTCTCCAAGAGGTGGAACATTTTTATTGCAGATAAATGACATCATAGCTTGAAACCTATGATTAAAATACCTACAGACATTTACAGGATCCAATGAACAGAGTTCTCCAGCTGTCTTCAATTCAATGGTTTTAACATTTGAATTTGCTTCTCATAGAAATTCAAGTAAATCATCCCACGCATATTCAGCACAGCTAAGTGTTACAAACCATGTAGGAGTCCCTACGTTTCTTAACATACATTTAAATTCTCCGTGATGACAATACCAATACTCATTGGTACCTCGTTGACACGCCATCAAATTAATTAACTGAGATTCTAAATGTTCATCTCTTTGTTGAACTTTGTCTATGAATTCCTTTGCAGAAACATGTGGAAGATTAACTCCTGTTTTTAATATGTGGTTCACTGCATATGAAAGTGCAGACAAATCACTTTCAAACAGGAGATGAAATATATATGGAATACACTGTCAAAATCTTGGAACTTCAGAGTACAATCTTGTCGAGTGGTATTCTGAAGCTGGAATCTGTACAGGTCGCTCATCAAATCGTCTACATTCTCCACTGGGGAATAACGGTGGAAAACAACGAGCTTCTAAACTTTTTTCCCATACACTCATGGGAATACTGTTTCCTATCACTTCTTTTGAATGTAGAGGATGTATTGTTTAATGTTCATGAATCTCTTCACTTCTGGACTTGTCCACTTTTTTTATTTGGCCACTTGAAATTTCTGTTCATCCACATTTACATTCTTATAATATAGCCTTATAGCCCGCCGTAGCGGGCTATACCAGCTATTAAAGGCCAGCTCCAGCGTTTTTTAACAAGGGAGCGGGAATTTAATAGCCGGTATAGCCCAGCTACGAAGGGCCATAAGGCTATTAGAACATTCTGCCACTAGAGGGCAGAATGTTCTAACAAATAAAACAAATAAAACAAAGGCCTCTTGGAGCCCGAGGGGGTTTAAATCCCCTCGAGCTCCGAGAGGCATTTGTTCACAGCAATAGCTGTGAACAAAAGCAACATTGGAATGTTGCTCTGCGGGCCTTTACCGGCCCGTAGAAGCTCGGAGCACTCCATTGTATTCAATGGAGTGCTCCACATTCCAATGTTCTAATAAATATTATTCTGTACCAGATATAATGTAGCCTTTTGAAGTTTGTTAACATCTACAAAGTCTAGCCATATTTTTCGACTCTTTGTTGGTACACCATTAACTAGAATAACTACAGGCTCACTTTCCTCCCTGTCTATACCCACAGTTTCAATATTTTTCTTAAAATCTAAAGGTAAGTACACAACTCTTCCTTTCAGACCTCTTTGTAAATCTGTTTGAGGCAGCTTACCTGTTTTAGGCTCCATACAAACTATAGCCTGAAACGGGTGCACAGATTGAATAAGAATGGACTCATATGCATTTAAATCTGCCAGTTCTGGAGGAATACCTACCAACTCTAAGTTGTTATGTACAGCTCTGGCTGGCATTTTGTTCTCTTCTAATTTGTTGTAACAATATTTACAAATACGTTGGTCAGTAGCCAACTCAAACCGACCTTCCACCAACAAATAAGCACCAAATTGCTCCCACTTATCATTGTTTTCCTTTTCACTTTTTAAATGTAGATCAACATTCCTAGTTTGACTTCTATAGTAAGTACGTCGACAACAAATATAAACATAGTTTGGTTTTTCAGATGAAACTATCTTAATCTTTGTAATTTCTTCTGCAAACTTGTCAGTACTAATATATTCCACCTGTTCTTCAACACCTACACTTATCAAGCTTTCACTTTCTCCACACTCCTCTTGTGAACCAAAGAAACGAAACTATATATCACAAACTTTTTTTACATCTGATACTGAACCATGCAAAAGAGCTGTGTTCATTTCACTTAAAGATAATGCAGGACTTTTTACATAGTAGAGTCTCCTTACTAACTTCCGCATTTCTGAGTGGTACACTGCTAACACTCTTAAATGATGGAAAGTACTTTGACACACTTTTCTTGAAAGACAAACCAGAGAATGACACTGCAAGTTAGTATATTTTCTTACTTTACATGGATCTAGTCCTTGTAACATCTTAATCTTTTGTTTAAGACTTTTTTTGGCATATCCTCGTAAAAAAATTTGCAATATGTCAATAGATTCCTGTCGAATACTGCAAATACTACTACAATCCCACTTATATACCAGAGCTTGGGTCCGCCTCCCTTGAACTTCTTCAGCTATTACTTCTTCCACATTCCAAGGAACCATCTTTTATTTTGGAATGGGACAACCATCTTTCATCTCATAGCATGGACCACTAGTATCAACTGCATGAACTAATGTGTTCTTTTGAAAATAACTCTCTTCATTAAAGAAAGGCTCAGTACTAGAAGTATGCTTCCATTCACCAGTGAAAATTTTACAAAAGTTACTTCTATTAGCCAGTCTTTTTCTTTTCTCTTTCTCATAAACATCATTGTATTATCCAATGTTTTGACTCTCTTCAATATTAATATAAATAATTTTCTTTTTATTTCAAAAGCTTTTTCTACTACACTTTCAATCTGTTGCTTTTTCTTATAAACTACTGATCTCTTTTTATATGTTTTGCAATCTTTCAATACATTTTGTAGTACTCTACTTCTATACATTCTCTTCCTTATGTCTTTATATTCTTTCAGCCTTCTTTCAACATGGATTGTTTTCCCATAACATGATTTTATATTATTATGTCCTTTTTAGTTTTCCTTCCGATTTTTTGTTGAACTTTCCTTTCTCTTTTCCACATTTTGAAAATTCTTTACATTCTTTAAAAGTCTGTTAACAAACTCTTTAGTTGTCTTACCAGAAGTCGTTTTCTTCAGTGTAACATTTTGCACTTCATCTAATTTTCGCTTTTCTCTTTCCTTTAAATAGTAATGTTTTTTTTCTTGTCTTCTCTTTTGATCTTTTCTTGACATAAAGTTTAAATAGATTCTAAAAATAATTTCTATTTTTAAAATAATTATATACAAATATTCATATCAATAAATAAACAAATACTTTCAATTACATTGCAAATGTTTCCATAACACATAAATAATAAGAATATTAAACTTTACATATTATCAAACCTATGATAAGAACACACACATTTAAATAGTAACATGTCAGAGCGCATGCTATCTAAATTTGTGTAAAAAAAAGTGTATGTATTCATTTCTGCTCATAAAAGATGGCACCTGGGTATTGAACAAGCTATGTCAGACACTGTACAATTCCTTCATTCAGAAGACATCACAACCTCTGCAACAGAATGACAGAGCAGAACTAAAGGATTTCTTTACTAGTACCCAAACCAACCAGGTTCAGATGCATAACATCAGACAATAGATGGAGAAGTAGACACATACGTCATTCACAACACCATAAAGTCCCTTAAACTTCACAGACTGCCGTTCCCATTTTAAAGTAACACCTAGACTGTTGGGCTTAGCCAAATATAAAGCAGCAACCCTTCGCATGTGTCTGTTGTAACTCTCACCATATTCCTAAAAGCATGTATGCATTTGTCTGTGCCTTTTGCTAGTGGAATCATAAATAAAACAAACATACAAATAGATGTATACTTGTGTTTTATACATCTAGCATCTTCAGATGCATAATACGTATGAGAATACATGTGGAAGTACACACATACCTCAGTCACAAGAACATGCATACCTTAAAACTTCAGAGACTGCACTTCCCATTCAAGCAGACACCAAAAATCATGCAGTGTATTTCAATTGTACCTTTCCACAGAGTTGTACAAAGTACCCTAATCAGTAATCCTTTAAGCAACATATCTTAAACCTCACTTTTCTGCTGCAGCTTCACCATTCTACTACTACTAAGAGTGTTGGGCCTACCCAAATACAAAGCACCAACCCTTCACATATCTGTGTTGTAAGTCTCACCATATTCCTCATACCATGCATGCATGCGTCTGCACCTTTGTCTAGTGGCATCATATGTAAAACAAACTTACAAATAGATGTATAGCTGTGATTTATACATCTAGCATCTTCAGATACATAATACGTGTGAGAATACATGTGCATGTAGTGAAAAACCTCAGTTAGAAGACCATACAGACCTAAAAACTTCACAGAATGCACTTCATATTTCATTCAGACACAGAAAATTATGCGGTGTATTTGAAAAGTACCTTTCCACAAAACTCATACAAAGTAGCCTAATCAGTAATCCATTAGCCAACATGTCTCAAACCTCACTTTTATGCTGCAGCTTCACCATTCTACTAATACTCAAAGTGTTGGACCTAGCCAAATACAAAGCAGCAACCATTCACATTTCGCTCTTGTAAGTCTCACTATATCCCTGAAAGCATGTATGCATGTCTGTGTACCTTTTCGCTAGTGCCATCATATATAAAATAAACATACAAATAAACGTGTACCTGTGTTTTCTATGTCTACATCTTCAAATGAATGAGACGTATGAGAATACATGTGCAAGTAGAAACATATCTCAGTCACAAAACCATGCAGACCTTAAAACTTCAGTGACTGCACTTCCCATTTCAAACAGACACAGAAAATTATGTGGTGTATTTCAAGTGTACCTTTCCACAGACTCATACAAAGTAGCCTAATCAGTAATCCCTTTGCCAACATATTTTAAACCTCACTTTTCCGCTGTAGCTTCACCATTCTACTACTACTCAGAGTGTTGGGTCTAGCAAAATATAAAGCAGCAATCCTTTGCATATCTATGTTGTAAGTCTCACCATATGCTCATAGCATGCTTACGTCTGCACCTTTACCTAGTGGCATCATCATACAAATAGACGTATACCTGTGTGTTATACATCTACAATCTTCTGATGTATAATACATGTGAGAATACATGTGCAAGCAGAGAAGTACCTCAGTCACAAGGCCATGCAGACCTATAAATTTCACAGAATGCACTTCCCATTTCAAGCAGACACCAAAACTTATGTGGTGCATTTGAAGTGTACCTTTACAGAGACTCATACAAAGTAGCTTAATCACTAATGCCTCAGCCAACATGTCCTAAACTTTACTTTTATGCTGCAGCTTCACCATTCTACTACTACTACTACTCAGAGTATTGGGCCTAGCCAAATATAAAGCAGCAATCCTTTGCATATCTGTGTTGTAAGTCTCACCATATTCCTCATAGCATGCATGCATGTGTCTGCACCTTTTCCTAGTGGCATCATATGTAAAAGAAACATACGGATAGACGTATACATGTGTTTTATACATCTAGCATCATCAGATACATAATGTGTGTAAGAATACATGTGCAAGTAGAGAAGTACCTCAGTCACAAGGCCATGCAGACCTATAAACTTCACAGAATGCACTTCCCATTTCAAGCAGACACCAAAACCTATGTGGTGCATTTGAAGTGTACCTTTACAGAGACTCATACAAACTAGCCTAATCACTAATCCCTCACCCAACATGTCTTAAACCTCACTTTTATGCTGCGGCTTTACCATTCTACTACTACTCAGAATGTTGGGCCTAACCAAATACAAAGTAGCAACCATTCACATTTCTTTCTTGTAAGTCTCACAATATTCCTGAAAGCATGTATGCATGTCTCTGTACCTTTTGCTAGTGCCATCATACATAAAAGATATATACAAATAGATGTATACCGGTGTTTTTTTCGTCTAGCATCTTCAAATGCATAACACGTATGAGAATAGATGTGCAAGTAGACACATACCTCAGTCACAAGACCATGCAGACCTTAAAACTTGACAGACTACACTTCCCATTTAAAGGAGACACCTAGATTTATGCGGCGTACTTCAAGTGTATCTTTCCACACACTCATACAAAGTAACCTAATCAGTAATCCCTCTGCCAACATGTCTTAAACCTCACTTTTATGCTGCAGCTTCACCATTCTACTAATACTCAAAGTGTTGGACCTAACCAAATACAAAGCAGCAACCATTCACATTTCTCTCTTGAAAGTCTCACTATATCCCTGAAAGCATGTATGCATGTCTGTGTACCTTTCGCTAGTGCCATCACATATAAAATAAACATACAAATAAACTTGTACCTGTGTTTTCTATGTCTACATCTTCAACTGCATGAGACGTATGAGAATACATGTGCAAGTAGAAACATATCTCAGTCACAAGACCATGCAGACCTTAAAACTTCAGTGACTGCACTTCGCATTTCAAACAGACACAGAAAATTGTGTGGTGTATTTCAAGTGTACCTTTCCACAGACTCATACAAATTAGCCTAATCACTAATCCCTCTGCCAACATGTCTTAAACCTCACTTTTCTGCTGCAGCTTCACCATTCTACTACTGCTCAGTGTGTTGGGTCTAGCCAAATATAAAGCAGCAATCCTTTCCATATCTCTGTTGTAAGTCTCACCATATTCCTCATTGCATGCATGCATGTGTCTGCACCTTTTTCTAGTGGCATCATATGTAAATGGAACATACAAAAAGACATATACCTGTGTTTTATAGATCTACAATCTTCAGATGCGTAATACGTCTGAGAATACATGTGCAAGTAGAGAAATACCTCAGTCACAAGACCATGCAGACCTTAAAACTTCACAGACTGCACTTCCCATTTCCAACAGACACCGAAAATTATGCGGTGTATTTGAAGTGTACCTTTCCACACACTCATACCAAGTTGTGGAATCACTAATTCCTCTGCCAATATTTCTTAGACCTCACTTTTCTGCTGCAGATTCACCATTATACTACTACTCCTCAGAGTGTTGGGGCTAGCCAAATACAAAGCAGCAACCCTTCACATATCTCTTTTATAAGTCTCACAATATTCCTAAAAGCATGCATGCATGTGTCTGTACCTTTTGCTAGTGACACCATATATAAAAGAAACATATAAATAGATATATACCTGTGTTTTATATGTAAAGCATCTTCAAATGTATAATCCATATGAGAATACATCTGCAAGTAGAGACATACCTCAATACCAAGACTATGCAGACCTTAAAACTACAGAGAACACACTTCCCATTACAACCACACACAGAAAATTATGCGGCATATTTAAGTGTACCTCACTAGAGACTTATACAAAGTAGCCTAATCACTAATCCCTCATGTCAACATGTCTTAAACCTCACATTTGTGCTGCAGCTTCACCATTCTAGTACTACTCACAGTGTTGGGCCTAGCCAAATACAAAGCAGCAACACCTGTCTTTTATATATCTTGCATCTTCAAATGCATAAGACATATGAGAATACATGTGCAAGTAGAGACATACCTCAGTCACAAGTCCATGCACACCTTTAAACTTGACAGACTGCACTTCCAATTTGAAAGCAGCACCTAAAATTATGCGGCGTGCTTCAATTGTACATTTCCACACACTCATACAAACTACCATAATCGCTAATCCATCTACCAATGTACACATATTACTATGCACAATCTATTTCGATCATCATTTCAGTACAATAAAACAAACTACAATACACATCTCTACATTTCATAACATATTTCAAACATCACAGTTCTCAAATAATTTCAAAAGTTTGAAAATAAAGCTTTTCAAATATAAAAATATCACTACAAAGACTAAAGCACTACTACATAATACATAATACACCTCACAAATTTGTAACTCACCTTTCAAATAGTATTGCAGAATATGAATTATCAGAAACTCATAAAAGATTTTCTTTTGCACACAATAAATGTAATGCACCACTCTCAACAAGGTAAAACCAGTAATGGCAAACTTTCCCTCTCTTTCTGCACATAAATAAATGTAAGTAACAAATCAAATTGCTTCCTACATCATTTCAAATTGTGAAACACATTTCTATTGGTTACACTTATTAACCCTTTCTAACTGTCTACTTAAACTGTCCAAACTGGTACTGTAATTTTCTGGAGTCGCGACTCCACCTCGGTGCCGCAGTGTAGCATTGTGTTGGAGCCGGAAACCCTTACGGGAGTTCAAAAACCTATTTCTAATAACACTAGTATTATTTTTTAACAACACACTACTTCTAAACATACTACTGTTTTGGGACAACTTAATTTAGTAGCATATCACTTTTATATAAGTTATCATTTCACATCTTAAATTCACAGTTTAAGTTTCAACCCTTCCCCCATTCTGCTTAATTCCAGTTTCCATAGTAACAATTTCTGCAACATTCAACTGTACTGGCAGGTCAGAAGTTTGCCATATTTTCAAGTTCAGCACAGTAGCTTACAAATGCAAATAGCATGTGTGGTTGACTTTTGCAAAATACTACCTTATCATATCTACTGTACCTTTCAAACATTTTTTAATAACCAATAAGAAACATGCTTCTTCAGGAAAGTAACATGCATCCTATTTTTGAGTGCACAATGTTAATGAACAGACAATCAGTTATCAGCTTTTTCAAAAACAGCATCTTCTCCTCCATTTTAGATACCTCTCATTCTACCAACCGACTACCTGAGCTACAGACATCTTTTCATTCCATCCATACATCCCTTCAAGATGCTTACAGTATGGATTGTAGGGCACAGCTATGTTTTCTGGTGCAAAAGGTATGCTGAACACAGAGGTATTGACAAAGACCTAGCTTTGCAAAATGTGGATATTAAATGGATTGCACAGAGAGGAATAAAGTGGCACAAATTGATGCCTTTGGTTAAAACCTTTTTGCATCTCCAACCCCCTGACCTCATGATTGTGCACTGTGATGGCAATGACCTAGGCACATTGACTGAAGTAGGACTGGAAATGCTCATGAAGGATACCTTTGCACAATTGATGTTGCTTTTGCCTCAAACTGTCTTCATATACTCTTATATATGCCAAAGACAGAAATGGAAGTGGTCAACTCAATTCTGTCCACAGATTGAGAAAGCTAGAAATAATGTCAATAAAGCTGTTTCTGCCTACCTCAGAGACCATAGGATGGACTCCATCTATAACAACAATCTACGTTTTAATATGGATGACATCTACAGAAGTGATGGAGTACACTTCACAGATCAAGGGAACAGAGTCTTTCTCAACAACCTTAAGCTGTGCATCCGCACTTACATGTAGTTACAGAAACTCATAATGAAAACAAGGGCTCTTTTTAGAGCCACCCTATAACTCAACAATGAATCTTATTTATTTTTTAACAAACATATTTTTTGTAAATATAACCCGTCACGAATCCACAAAAAAGCACAAATTCAATGTACTACAACACAATACACTTTTCAAGTTTAAGTTTACATTTTTTTTATTATTACTAACTATCAAATTTAATGTAATTATTAAGTTCAATCTCACTAACTCTATAAAAAAAGTTCACAAATGCAACACTACCTTCTGAATTCATTAAATTATTTGAGGTGGATCCATGAATCCACCGCGACGGTACACTGGGGGCCGCGCTGAGAGCCGCGATGGGGTCGCGACTCCCATCATGAGAGAAAAAAAATAATTAATGCCCCCCGGATCCATTACCCGATGTCAGCCCCGGGGACCCAATCCCCCGGGGCCAGGCCAATTATAATTTTTAAAAAAGGGAGAGGGGCCGTGTGACCCCCCTCCTAAGACCAATTATGGCCCCGGGGACCCCATCCCCCGGGGCCGGCATTATCTGTTTTTTTTTTAAATATATAAAAATGGGAGGGGGGTTGAGTGGCCCCAGCCCCGGGGGCCCGGCCTTTTAAAAAAAATAATTACAAAAACGGAGGCCCTGGGGCTTGGCCTCTCATTGGGGACCACAGGGGGAGCCCCAATGCCCCCGCGGTCCCAGCCAGCTCCCCGCCTCCTGCTGGATCCGGCCCTGGGGGGTGGCGGTCCCCATGGCCATCTACGGCTAGTTTAAAGCCCCATGGAGGTGGTGGTCCTCCTCGGGGCAGTCTGGGGAGGGGCAGGAGCCCCCCCACACTTCTTTATTAAAATTTCAGCCCCGGGAGGTGGTGGTCCCCAGGGCTTGGGGGGCCAGCGAGGCCCCCCCAACACATAATATAGAAATGCCCCTGGAGGTGGCGGTCCCGGGGACAGCGTGCCCCCACGCATTTTTTAAAATAAGCCCTGGGGAGGTTGTGTTCCCCCGTGCTGCGGGAGGCCGCGTGCCCCCGCACATTATTAATAAGGCCCCAGGGAGGTGATGGTCCCCGGGGCTGCGGGGGCCCCCACGGGCCCCGCATAATAGCTAAATATTGCCCCAGGACATGGCTCACCCAGGGGCTTAAAAAATCAAGCGCGGGAGTCCGCGCTTCGTTTTGTACATTTTTTTCAGTGGGCTTCGCGTACCGTACGCGAATCCCCCCGCAATTTAAAAAAAATACTTTTTTTGACCCTTGGTGTCTCTGTGGGACACCCCATAGCAGGCCTAGGGGGTCAGGGTTTTTCTACCCTGCCCCCTTTTCTTATTTTTAATCGTTTATGACACCTTTTTTCTTATGACTCGGTTCAACTGAGTCACAAGATGGCTGCCAACACTTCCTAGTTTTAAGTGTTGGCAGCCAATCAGAGTCAGGCTCGTGCTCGGAAGGGTTCGCGGATCCACCGCGGTCACCAGATATCCATATTTTTTTATGTATGTATTTCTCAGAAACTACTGAACAGATTTACACCATTTAAAGAAAAGAACGCTTTCTGAACAAAGAGCTACCTTTTTGCCAAATTTGGTGTAATTCCGTTAAGCAGTTGGGGCTGTAGCTTTGTCTAAAGTTTCCTAGTGAAATTAACATGGAGAAAACGTGTTTTGGGACCCCTTTTCTCGTCCCTCATTTGACGAATCACCCCGAAACTTTCAAGGCAAGAGCTGACCTGAGCGGGCCATCAGTTTTGAAAATTTTGTGAAGATTCGTCAAACAACGCCAAAGATATTGGCAAATCAAAAACGCTTTTCCTATGGAAACTAGGTCCTAACTATAACTACCTACTGCGACCGCCAGTAGGTAATATATATATATGGAGTACCTGTGAGCGCTTTATTACTTCGACGTTGACTTTGCGGACACTATTGAATGGTTGAATTTTGCATATTTTTGTACAAAAGATGACTAATATCGGTTATTGATAGAACTGTGATCCATTGAAATTGCCCACTGGGGCTGAATTGTGCAAAATTGAGATATATCGTATATTTTGTATAACAGAAGATGAATATCGGTGAATGACAGAAATGTGACCCATTGAAATTGCCCACTGGGGCAGAATTGTGCATAATCATGATATTGGGAATCAGTTATACACAAGAGGTGGAGATTGCCACATTGCGCATATTGACTGTCTTTAGCCATACATTTTATCAATAGGGCTGTGGTCCAACATTTATTGTATTCACTGTATTTATGAATGAAGGAGACTCCCAGATCTGTAGAGTTTTAGTTGTCCATTTATGATGAATTAGCGCATCTCACGATAGCCCGGGTTGGACAAATACAAGATGTGAACTTCACGCTTTTAAATATCTAAGGAAAAGAATCTGAGTGGGAGAATTATGTGAAAACAATATCTCAAAGTACTATATATTTAGATTATGATCATGTATGTCAATTGGTTATCAATAAGGTCCCTTAAAAAGCGTGAACATTAACTGAATGTTCGCTACAAAGTGGCCGAACCCTTTTTACTGTTAGATGCTATGGCTGTTAACTTTGTCCATTTTCTATTTTTGTCACGCATCACGTTGCATGCACTGTTCGAGTATATCAGTTTGAATTGAATGAAACAATGTAACCCGTGAGCAAGGCGGTGACGCCGAAACGCGTTGGGTTTTTGTCGGCTTTGGTACCATCAAATAAACCGATTCAAGCACAGCGAGAGTGAGCCTTAATTTTGTGGAAAGAGTGCGCGTTGCAACTGCTGTTGCGTGGTGAAGTGGATATATATATATATATCAGCACGTAGCACTTTGGTTTTTTAAATGGAAAATGAAAAGATATGTAGAACCATACCAGATGTATGCTGTTTCCTATTTTGAAGCCGAAAAACAGAACTGAGTGAAGTTAAGTTAAAGAAGGTTTGGGAATTGAATTCACATGTTAATGCGGCAAGTCGGACCGCACAGGACGTGCACCCGAAAGTGAAACGGTGATTAATTCTGGCATCGTTACGAAGAAGTTTTTGGTTACACTGCATCTGCTTGTGAGCTGAAAGGGTTTGCTAAGACGCAATAGCATTTGGAAGTCCGGAATCAAGACTCATTTCGAGGTTTTCAACTGCTACAGAGAACGGTAAGAGCGCGTATGAGAGTGTGAGTGCAAAGCGTGGATGTGGGTGAGGCACTACTGTTAATCCTTGGGAGGGAAGTGCGGGGAGTGCATTGTCTTGTGTCTAAGCTGGGATTCTCGCATCTCACAACCACATGCCTTATCGTCAGCCTCGTAATTTCGCTGAAGCACACTGAGACAACAGTGATTTGCTTATCAGAGAATGGGAATAAGAATTTTAAGCTTACCGTATAATTAAGTGCGAGTGCAAGAATTGGCACGGCGATCGTAATCCCTGGTTGGGAGAGCGAGAGTAGTGTTGGGTTGTGTCTCATGTCTCACGTCTCACGTCTCAAGCTCTGTTATTTGCATCACTGCTGGTTCCACTCAAGGATGAAAGATTGGAACAATTGATAATTTCGGCTCTCATAAGCATAGTTTGGCCCATGACCAGTAGTGGGCTTCTTTTCCTTGGCAAAGGAAACAAGAAACAAATCAGTGTCATTTTCAAGATAATTGGACTCTGAAATACCACTCTGCCCTGAAAAGGAATTATGCGATAGATGGTTACATTAAGTTAAAAAAAAACATTGGCCTAAGAAAACTATAAAAGTGCTCCAGTGTCTGATAAGAATTTATTTGACCTTTCAGTGGAGATAAAAGGATTTTTGTCAGGAATTTAAAAATACAAGAAAACATGACAGATAGATGGAGTAAAACAGAAAAATTGGTGAAGGAAATGTTTGAAAGTAATAAAGATGGTAATGGAGCATTGTCAAATGTGTGCATACCTGGTTCAAGTCAGATGAATACTTCCCAAAAATTATTAAAAGGCCTGGAGCAAGCTGGCATATGGAGATCAAAAAATGGTGGGAAAGTGTCACGCTCAAAACATACATTGAGTGCAACCAAATACCGAGAGGTTTAAGAATTTTTGTGTTACCAATGATATGGATTCAGATCTACTAAAGCAATGACAAACTGATACCACTGAATGTTCAATGAAATTGATGAATACATTGATGATAAATGCAGAACAGAGACTAGCAGGGGCTTCGGAAAATATCAAGGAACTGGAAAAACATTTGGAAAATTCTAAGAGCATGGAAGTTGGGGCGAAAGCCTTTGTGGATTTGGAGAAAAAATGGGAAAAGCCTGAAAACGAAGTGCAAATAAAGAAAGCAATAAAATTCAAAAGAGATAAAATTGATTATGAAGCAGGGAGAGTATACACCTTTGCATGACGTTTCAATGCTCTTTATAACAGACAAGCCATGGATCAGGCACAAGAAAAAGTCCCAATTCCTTCAAGTGCTGAAAACTCGGAAGTTAGTTCGGGGGACGAGGGTCCTTCAATAGGTCGGCATAAGTTAGACTTCATGGGAGAAATTAGTCTATTTCAAATTATGACAAGGATGCAGGGCAAGACAACAAGGAATGTAGGAAATCAAAAAGAACAAGAAGGGGTCACAAAAGGTAAAGCAGGCAAAGGAACAATGAAAAAATAGTAAAAACAATGATAAAGGATGATTTAGTAATAAAATTATCATCAAACAAGCTTGAAAAGAAACATCTGGATCTGCTCAACAAAGGTTTAAAATGTTGCCACAATACTGGTCTGAACCTAGCAACACCAATAATTGATCTGTACAAATTTTGCAGAAAATTTAAACTGAAAAAACATTTCGCCATAAAAGGTGGTGCAAGAAAAAAATAATGTTACTCCAGCCCTTATCCATATTAACAGGTGAGGATGTAAATCCTATGAGAGCGCTTTCTTTGTTGGACAGAGAATCAAGCGAATTGCATAATGTTGAGAATCAAGAAGAGGCATCTGACTTGGAATATTGTGCCACTATGGGAATTGAAACAAACAGATCAACAAATAGTGGATGTAAAGATAAATCGAAATTTTGTCCACAACTCCCTCCTGGCAATAAAGTGGATTTGTTCCAAGAGATGGTTTCTGAAGAGTGGAGAACAATAGCCATGAAAGATGGAAATAAGATGAATCACAGGAGAAATATGACACAAAAAGATTGGTGGGCATTAAAAGATCTACAAAAAGATACGTCTATAATCATAAAAAACTCTGAAAAGGAGGTAATATAGTGATTATGGATAAGATAAACTGTCAGAATGAAGTTAGAAGACAACTAAACAACATAAATCACTATTAAAGATTACCAAGTAACACTTTGGATAAGATCAAGACAATTATTCATGGAAAATTAAAATGGTGGCATTAACAAGGTCTTTTGGAAGATGAAGAGGTTTCTATATTTGAAAAAGGACTTTCCCATCATTCCTACATTGTATGCATTACCGGAAGTTCATAAACATCTAGAAAATCCTCCTGGATGCCCCATCATAAGTTCCTGTGAATCTCTTTTGGAAAATGCATCAAGATTTGTAGATTTTCTTTATTTCCTTATGTAGCTAATCTTCCCTCGTGCATTAGGGATTCCATGGATTTCTTAAATTGGATTCATGGAATACCATGGAAGGAGAATTATATAATGGCAACAGTTGATGCAGTTCCCTTTATAATTCAATTGTACATAAAGATGGCTTGGAAGCCTGCAGATATTTCTTACGCTCAAGATCTCTAAGCCTCATGGAACACATGGAGATGTTAATTGATATCATGGAATTCTGCTTGACAAATAATGTTTTTGTATTTGATGATGTTTTACATTCAGAAACAAGGATCAGCAATGGGCACATCCTTTAACCCAACGTATGCTAATCTAACAATGGGGCATTGCGAAGGGGAAATGTATGGACAGAGAAGAATAACGAAGCTCTTGGAAAAGTGATTTTATGGGTCCACTTAATTGAGCACCTGCTTTTAATATGGGAAGGCGGTGAGGAGGAATTGATTAATTTTTTTAAATCATTAAATAACCCTCAGAAATTACAATTTACTTATGAAATCAGCAATGTTAAAATCTGTTTTTTAGACACTAAAGTTTATGTGGGAAAAGGAAAGATGTGCACTAAACTGCATCGAAAACCAACAAGCTGTAACAGTATTTTATTTGCAAATGGTGATCATCCAAAAGCATTAAAATGGACTGTTCCATATGGAGAATGTTTAAGAGCAAGAAGGAATTACTCTGAGACTGAGGAATTTGAATTACAAGGACAAGAGATATTCCGAAGATTTAGAAGGTGAGGATATCCAACTAGTGTACTTGATGATTGTTAGAACTGGGGGTCTCTAGTTGGCAGAGGTAGGTACCTTTGTCCAAATAGGGACCCTTGCTTCTAGTCAGGGTAAGGGGGTACACTCCTAAAATAACCCCTGCTCACCCCCTTGGTAGCTTGGCACGAGCAGGCAGGCTTATCTCAGAGGCAAAAAAAAGAAGCAGGGGCTTCGAAAAATATCAAGGAACTGGAAAAACATTTGGAAAATTCTAAGAGCATGGAAGTTGGGGCGAAAGCCTTTGTGGATTTGGAGAAAAAATGGGAAAAGCCTGAAAACGAAGTGCAAATAAAGAAAGCAATAAAATTCAAAAGAGATAAAATTGATTATGAAGCAGGGAGAGTATACACCTTTGCATGACGTTTCAATGCTCTTTATAACAGACAAGCCATGGATCAGGCACAAGAAAAAGTCCCAATTCCTTCAAGTGCTGAAAACTCGGAAGTTAGTTCGGGGGACGAGGGTCCTTCAATAGGTCGGCAAAAGTTAGACTTCATGGGAGAAATTAGTCTATTTCAAATTATGACAAGGATGCAGGGCAAGACAACAAGGAATGTAGGAAATCAAAAAGAACAAGAAGGGGTCACAAAAGGAAAAGCAGGCAAAGGAACAATGAAAAAATAGTAAAAACAATGATAAAGGATGATTTAGTAATAAAATTATCATCAAACAAGCTTGAAAAGAAACATCTGGATCTGCTCAACAAAGGTTTAAAATGTTGCCACAATACTGGTCTGAACCTAGCAACACCAATAATTGATCTGTACAAATTTTGCAGAAAATTTAAACTGAAAAAACATTTCGCCATAAAAGGTGGTGCAAGAAAAAAAATAATGTTACTCCAGCCCTTATCCATATTAACAGGTGAGGATGTAGATCCTATGAGAGCGCTTTCTTTGTTGGACAGAGAATCAAGCGAATTGCATAATGTTGAGAATCAAGAAGAGGCATCTGACTTGGAATATTGTGCCACTATGGGAATTGAAACAAACAGATCAACAAATAGTGGATGTAAAGATAAATCGAAATTTTGTCCACAACTCCCTCCTGGCAATAAAGTGGATTTGTTCCAAGAGATGGTTTCTGAAGAGTGGAGAACAATAGCCATGAAAGATGGAAATAAGATGAATCACAGGAGAAATATGACACAAAAAGATTGGTGGGCATTAAAAGATCTACAAAAAGATACGTCTATAATCATAAAAAACTCTGAAAAGGAGGTAATATAGTGATTATGGATAAGATAAACTGTCAGAATGAAGTTAGAAGACAACTAAACAACATAAATCACTATTAAAGATTACCAAGTAACACTTTGGATAAGATCAAGACAATTATTCATGGAAAATTAAAATGGTGGCATTAACAAGGTCTTTTGGAAGATGAAGAGGTTTCTATATTTGAAAAAGGACTTTCCCATCATTCCTACATTGTATGCATTACCGGAAGTTCATAAACATCTAGAAAATCCTCCTGGATGCCCCATCATAAGTTCCTGTGAATCTCTTTTGGAAAATGCATCAAGATTTGTAGATTTTCTTTATTTCCTTATGTAGCTAATCTTCCCTCGTGCATTAGGGATTCCATGGATTTCTTAAATTGGATTCATGGAATACCATGGAAGGAGAATTATATAATGGCAACAGTTGATGCAGTTCCCTTTATAATTCAATTGTACATAAAGATGGCTTGGAAGCCTGCAGATATTTCTTACGCTCAAGATCTCTAAGCCTCATGGAACACATGGAGATGTTAATTGATATCATGGAATTCTGCTTGACAAATAATGTTTTTGTATTTGATGATGTTTTACATTCAGAAACAAGGATCAGCAATGGGCACATCCTTTAACCCAACGTATGCTAATCTAACAATGGGGCATTGCGAAGGGGAAATGTATGGACAGAGAAGAATAACGAAGCTCTTGGAAAAGTGATTTTATGGGTCCACTTAATTGAGCACCTGCTTTTAATATGGGAAGGCGGTGAGGAGGAATTGATAAATTTTTTTAAATCATTAAATAACCCTCAGAAATTACAATTTACTTATGAAATCAGCAATGTTAAAATCTGTTTTTTAGACACTAAAGTTTATGTGGGAAAAAGGAAAGATGTGCACTAAACTGCATCGAAAACCAACAAGCTGCAACAGTATTTTATTTGCAAATGGTGATCATCCAAAAGCATTAAAATGGACTGTTCCATATGGAGAATGTTTAAGAGCAAGAAGGAATTACTCTGAGACTGAGGAATTTGAATTACAAGGACAAGAGATATTCCGAAGATTTAGAAGGTGAGGATATCCAACTAGTGTACTTGATGATTGTTAGAACTGGGGGTCTCTAGTTGGCAGAGGTAGGTACCTTTGTCCAAATAGGGACCCTTGCTTCTAGTCAGGGTAAGGGGGTACACTCCTAAAATAACCCCTGCTCACCCCTTTGGTAGCTTGGCACGAGCAGGCAGGCTTATCTCAGAGGCAACAAAAATAGGTCAGAAAAAGTACAGGAGGAAGGCAAAAAGTTCAGGGATGACCCTGCAAAAAGGGCCAAGTCCAACAATGATGCTTTAGCAAGAGCAAGATTGAGAGCAAGAGATGCATTACTGCATCCAAAACCTTCCAAAAAGACAGAAGAAGAAAACACCATAAGATATATAAGGTATTTTAATCAAGCAGATGTGGAAAAAAATGTTGAACACCTATTGGAATACCTAAAAAAGATGAAGATTTTAAAGATAAGATTTTGAACCATCCAAATATTACATACAAAAAGACAGCTTCATTAGGAGACATGCTGGTTCAGAGCCCCTTTGTAAGTTATAGAAGTGAATAAAAAAATTGGCTAAAAAAAGGAAGATTCTACAAATGTCGGAAATGCAAGGTGTGTCAAATAGGTCAAAATACACATCATTTAAAACATTGGATGGTAGTTTGAAGACTATCAAAGAAAGGATCCACTGTGAGACAACACGTGGTGCATATTCTAGAATGTGGTTGTGGTAAGAAGTATATTGGAAGCACAGTGAACAAATTGAATTGAAACTCCGTTTACTTCACCATCTAAGAGCAATTGCCAATATCGACTACAGTTATGTAGTCACAAAACACATCTGGGAAGAACACTGGGGCACTTTGCTATTTATGGGATACAGCATATAGGTATTAAAACCTAGAGGAGATCAAGAAGTGACGTTAAAAATATGGAAATACAGATGGATACTCGCTATAGGAACCGAGATCCCTTGGGGTTTAAATATTGATGCTGAACTCCATGTACACCTCTGGATTGCATTATGGTGGACTTTGATATGGATATTCATGTGGGTATACATCTCTTTGTTCTTGATTTAACCATTCTGTACTGATCTAGGTTTCTTAGATGATGGATATTGAATCATGTATACTCCTGCTTTGCATCTTCGATTTTATCGAAATATTAGGGATTTTCAGTTTATTTTGATTATTTATATTTTTTATATAGATTTTTGAAAAATATGATGGTTGAATAGATGAATTTTCCCAATTTCAAGATCTTATGACAACTTAAAAGTAGGGATGAATTTTATTACATGATTGCACTTTCTTTTATTAGAACTATTTGCATCTTGTTGCACAATTACTTTGCAGGGGCACTTGATAATAACCTTTTCCCATCTTCCTCTCCTTTGATTGCACTCTTGAGCACTTTTCAGCACTTTATGGCCCTTTATTTCACTATTTTGCACTTAGTGACTGTGCTTTTTTGCACATCTTTTACAATTTTGCACATCAGTATATATTTGTTTACAATGAAATAAGAAAGCAAATTATATAAGTAAAGATATTATTGTTCAAAACAGAAATTGAAGTACTTACCTATGAAATTAATTTTAACAGAAACAATAGGAATATAATTTGAATCATGTAGTTTTTGCAATGTTCTGAGAATTATGGAATATGAACCAGAAAATGTATAGATTTTCTCTCTGGCAGCATTGAGGTTGTTGTAAGAAAATAGAAGTTTCTTTCTCTTGAAAATCATTTTCGATTGGGGTACTTCACCTAGGACAAATAATGAAACTATAAAAGAGAATAAGAATATAAAAAGATTCAATCTGTGTAAAGAAATCTGAAAAATTGTACTCTACAACAATATTAGTTTCTTGTACTTTAAATATAAAGTTTCTGACATAAGGTACTTTACCGGAAAGGAAACTCTGAAAAGGTCGAATGCTTATTTTAATTGGGTGATGGTGGAAAAAGGAGGGAAGTTTCCCTTTAAATGGACACTCTGTACAAAGCAACTTGATGGCCACGTAGAAGGCTTTTTGCCGAAACGTGTCGGCCTGGTGTAATCAGCACTGAGCACTTTGGTTTTTTTAAATGGAAAAATAAAAGGATATGTGGAAACATACCGGATTTGTGCTGTTTCCTACTTTAAACCGAAAAACAGAACTGAGTGAAGTGAAGTTAAAGAAGGCTAGGGAATTGAATTCATATATATATATAGTATATAAATATATAAATATACAAATATATATATATATATATATATATATATATATATATATACACACATACATATATCTGTATAAATACATATATAAGTATAGACATATGTGTGTATATATATATATATATATATATATATATATATATATATATATATATATATCCACCATTAGGGGCAAACTAAAACCGCACACCGCCCCTTTTATTATTCACACAGTTCTTTTAGAATTTTAGCTTTTTACACGGTGGTGAAATTTGCACATAGCACTTTTTTCAAAGGGAATATTTACACTAGCACTTGTTGTTCAGAATCGCAAGGTTTACAACATTAAGGTTTACATTTGATGAATTGTATATGCACTAGCACTTTAGATCTGCCTGTATTGTATTAATCAACATGACATCCCCTTACAAAAGCATTAAGAGGCAAATACCACTTATAAGGGTTGATATCTGTGTAGGCATTTTTTAGCAATGAAATTTTAGAAATGGTAAAGTTTTAATTGCTGCTAAGATTTGTATACAATTTGTTTTGGTTTTTATGGGTTTTTAGGTATTTATACCCGGACGCTAATCCAACCATAATCTATTTTGGTAAACTGATGGTATGTTTTCCATGTCTATGGTTACCTTGCAAAGTAATGCACATGTCACTTTAAGGGAATTAAAAAAAAATGGTTTAAAAAGCAAACCTCTAACTGTGAGGCGCGTCATGTGATCAAGGCCATCCGGGGTCAAAACGCGTCATGGCTGTTGGTGTTTGAGAGAGTGAAATAAAATCATTTAACCAGCACTAAATCGTGGTCCGTGCTCCAGTTCTTGAAAACAGGAAACAAGGGAAGAGTGGAGTGCTTTATCATATATATATATATATATATTCACTGGAAAAAAACAAAGGTTACAGCGTCGTTATAGATAGGCTCAAGTTTCACTCGTACAAAACCAGTGAAATTCAGCAGTTATAGTTAGATGAGCTAACTATAACTCGAGCCCCCGCAATGCACTGCTTATGACCTCACATATTAAATCACTCAAGATATGGTCAGTGACATCACTGATGACATCTCAAACGACATCACTGATGACATCATCCAGTGACACTGAGTGTTTTAAAAACGTTTATGAGTACTAAATATATATACACCAAGGTGTTTTGGTGAATAATTGGGTGCATGAGGGGGAATTCATTCCCCAACCAGTTGTGCGCCAGGAGGCGCATTTGCAGGGGGTGTGGATTCCGACCACCTCTCAGCAATCCCACTATGTGGGACATGCTGGAGGTAGCAAGAGGGCTTGTTGGCCTCAAAGGACCCTCTGGAGCCATGGGGATATCATCCCCCAACCAGCAGTGCCCCAGGAGATGTGTTTGCAGAGTGGTGAGTCGCTGGGCTTTTTAAAAAAATATATTTTTGTTTTTAGGGAAGGGGGCTGCCCTTCTTCCCTGGGCCAATTTCGGCCCCAGGGACCCCATCCCCCGGGGCTAGTCCCTCATGAAATGGGGAGGGAGCCGAGCGGCCATTTTTGGCCCCAGGAATCCCATCCCCTGGGGCCCAGCCTTTTAAATATGTTAACTTATATTTAAGGGAGGGGGCCATGCAACCGCCCCGGGCCGATTTCAGCCCCAGGGCCCGGCCATTTAAAGATAGGGAGGGGGGCTGAGCTGCCCCTTGGCCCTGGGAGCCCCATCCCCCAGGGCCTGGCCATAGAAATGGGTGCCTCCATGGTACCTATTCTCCACTGGGACCGCGGGGAGCCTGAAGACCCCCGCAGTCCCTGCCGGCTTCCCGCGTCCTGCTGGAGCTGGCATTGCTTTTGGACAGAGGGAGATGCTGAACATGCAGCTCCCTCTGTCCAAAAGCAATTCTGCTCCACTTCATGCAAGTGAGAGCATTTTACATGCTCTCACTTGCACGAAGAGGAGCAGAATTTGCTATGGCTTCTCCTGCCAACCCATAGCAAACTGCAATGTCCTGGGGTGGGCACCCTGGGACATTGCAGGAGCCAGCCCCGGGGGATGGCGGTCCCCGGGCCCAATATTGGCTCTAGGAGGGGGGCTCTACGTCCTCCCTCCATTTCAGTAATTTGCCCCTTTGGGAGATGGTGGTCCACGGGGTTGCAGGTGGGCTGCGCAGCCCCCACATTCAAATATAAAAAAGCCCCTGGGAGGTGGTGGTCTCCGGAGCTGGGTGGGGTATACATGGCCCCCTGCTTTTTTATAAACTTAAAGCCCCGGGGAGGTGGTGGCCCACGGGGCTGCAGGGGTGTCTGACAGCATCCCCCCCTTAGAAAAATTTAAGAGGCCCTGGGGAGGTGGCGGTCCCCGGGCGAGGCTGTATGGTCTCCCCTGCATTTTTAAAAACAACAAGCCTTGGGGAGATGGCTGTCCCCAGGGCATAATAAGCCCCAACATGGGGGGGCTACTGTACCGCCCCTCCATAGTTTACATTGCCCCCAGGACCTGGACCATCCGGGGGCCCATTGATAACCAAGCACAAGAAGGCCACGCTTCATTTAAAAAAGATTTTGCCTGGATTCGTGCTTCCAGCGTGACTTCTGCGGAAAATTTAAAAACAAAAATACTTTTTTGGCTCTGCGGGGTGCCTGTGGGACCACGCCCAAGAGGCCTAGGGGTCAGGGTGTTTCTACCCTGCCCCCTTTTCTTTTTTTCAATGTTTTTTTAGTGACTTCATTCAACTGAGTCACAAGATGACTGCTTACACTTCCTGGTTTGAAGTGCTGGCAGCCAATCAGATCTCAGCACAAGATCTCAGATGGGGTTGTGGATCCTCCGCATCCCCAGTTGCATATCTGAAAAATCTTTACATTTCTAAAAAATTACTGAATGGATTTATACCATTTAACAAACATTTCGCTTTCTGGACCAACAGCTACCTTTCTGCCAAATTTGGTGTAATTACGCTCAGCAGTTCGGGCTGTAACTGTGTCTTAAGTTTCCTATGGAAATTAACAGGGGGAAAAAGCGTTTTAAGGTCCTCCCTTTTCTCAGCCCCCCCTTGACGGACCGACATTTTCAAGACAGCAGCTGAAGAGACTGGCAAACTAGTTTTGAGAATTTCGTGAGGATTCGTCAAATGATGCCAAAGTTATTGGCAAATGAACAAATGCTCTTCCGTGGGAAACTAGATCCTAACTATAACTACCCACTGGCGACCGCCAGTAGGTTAAAATATATATATATATATATATCCGAGCCAAACTGCCTTTTCCCCACCAGTTCTTCGTCGGTGAAAGCAGACACGGACCACGAGATAAGTGCAGTTTCTTTATTTCATTTCATGTCGGCCATTACGCGTTTCGGTCCAGCTGGACCTTGATCATATGACCACATATATATTGTTAGACCTGGTACCATTGGCGTGAGTCTCCCTTCCACCTTTTTCTGATTGCCTCCTCTGTTTTTGATCTATTTGCTGGTTTTAGATGCTTTGGGCACTGTGCCACTGCTATTCAGTGCCACAGTGCAAGTGCTCCCTATGTTAAATTGATGCATTGATTAGTGACTCCATGATTGGATCATTTGATTTACTTGTCAGACCCTAGTATAGTGCACCAGGTGTGTCCAGGGCTTGTAAATCAAATGCTGCTGGTGGGCTTGCAGCACTGGTTGTGCCACCCACAGAAGCAGCTTGTAAAGTGTGTCTCAGGCCTGCCATTGCAGAGCCTGTATGCAGTCTGTGACTGCCATGTCGACTTGGCAAGTGCACCCACTTGCCAGTCCCTAAACCTTCCCTTATCTTCATATCAGACACCCCTAAGGTAGGCCCAAGGGCAGGGTGCATTGCAAGTATAAGGTAGGACATGCCCTGGTGTGTGTGGCATGTCCTAATAGTGAATTATAGCCATTTTCGTTTTTCACTATTGCAAGGCTACCTGTTCCCCATAGGCCAGAATGGGCAGTTTGATTATAACATCCTATAATCCTAACTGACCCAAGGAACATGGTAGAAAAACGAATTTAGTATGCCTGAACTCAGAATGATAAAATACATATTTTAGTAAAGTTGGTTTTAACATTCTGTGTTTGAAAATACCACTTTTAGAAAGTAGGTATTTTCTTGCCTAACTGTCCAAGCCTGCCTCTGCTAGGTTGTGTATTGTGTGTCTGGTTTTGTGAGTGACAGGGGCTGGGGGATTCCAGGAGACAGGGTGAGTCAGCACAGGGCTGAATAGACCTATCTGCATGTAGAGTAGTGGGAGGAGTTGCACCTGGGTCTGAATAGGGTTGTGCCTGCCTTCCACAATGCTGGCTCCACCTCCTGTGGTGTGTCTGATGTCCCTGGCCCACACTGTCAAAGGAAAGAAGGAGTCCTGTAAACAAAGTGCTCCAGGACTGCACAGAACTGGTTTGGACTAGGTACAGGCCGCTCTGCCCTCGGAGGACAAAGGATTTTGCAGTATAAATATGGGGACCCAGACCCCAAGACTTTAGATCACTTCTGGAACAACAAGACGAACCTCTGCCAAGGAGAAGAACCAAAGGAAGCTGTAGGAGTTGGACTGCCCCTGCCAGTGTGCTGTGTTGCTGGGTTGGCCTACAGTGGTGTCTTCAGTGCCAAGGAGAGGAGAAGGAACTTTTAAAGAACTTTCATCATCTTGCAGAATATTACTCCAAGGGCTTGATTTGAGCTTGCCTCCTGACTGAAGTCTCAGGGATACCAGACTTCACCCCTTCTGTTTGCCTGCATCTGGAACTTGCTGTTCTAGTTGCCACAGAGGGAATTTTGCAACACCGATGCCGGCGAACGACGCCGTCATCTGCACCGAAGCCGGCGAACGACGCCGTCATCTGCACCGAAGCCGTGAGCGCTGCTCCGACTTGCAACGTAGACCCGACGCCGGCTGCCGTGCCACATCGACACCAGCGAACTACATCATAAGCCTGCCATAGCCGTGAGCACTGCTCCGACTTGCGACGCCGGCCCGACGCCTGCTGCTGTGCCGCATCGACTCCGAAGCCGACATCATAGCGGAGCCGATCGTCGACGTGGGTGGTCAAGAATCCATCGACATCATGACATCGTACGGAACCGTGGTTTCAGCACCATCGTGACGTCACCTCCTCTCCGGTCAGGAACGGACACCTCCCCTGCCTGCGCAAGCATCCAGGTCCCGACGCATCATCTCCCCCGAAGCAAGGAACCGACGCCGCAGCGCCAATGACGCCGCACCTCCCCGACGCCGTGAGCTGTCTTTGTTTTCACTTTTCCAAGGTACTGTTCTTTGTGGGTCTGTTTTGACTCCGGGCCCGACACCGCGCACCTTGCGGTCGGCGCCGTACTTTGGGATTTCTTTGACCTCGACGTCGTGATGACTCCAGTTGGGGTTATCTGTTGCTAAAGGCTGCTTTTAAGTGAATAACGTATTTTTGAACTATTTCTACCATCTTGAAGAATTATTATTGATTACAGTATTGTGGATTTTTGTCGTTTATGGTCTTGTGATAAGTCTATATAAAGAATACTTATTTTTATAAAAACCTGTGTGGTGTCCATCTGTAGTGTTTTCACTGTATTTGTTCACAAATGCTTAACACACTGCCTTTGAGATAAGACTGTCTGCTCGTGCCAAGCTACCAAGGGGGTGAGCAGGGGTTATCCAGTAGTGTAACTCCCTTGCCCTGACGTAGAAGCAAGGGTCCCTATTTGGTCAAAGGTACCTACCTCTGCCAACTAGAGACCCTCAGTTCTAATATTATATATATATATATATATATATATATATATATATATATATATATATATATATATATATATATATATCTCCATGCAATTAGAGTCAGTTCAGGCGCGCTCTCTGCGGGTGCTCACGAAGGGCTAGACCCTGAAGCCCAAAGCAAATTCCACAATACAAAGTACGTCGCACTCAGTGATTCCTGTAATCCAATTATTTTATTTACAGAACAGCACTACTCCACCAACACGTTTCGACCTCACAGGGTCTTTTTCACGGTGAGATGGTCTTGTTTATTTTTTATTTTATACTCTCTCCATCCTCTGCCTGTTATGATGGGAGTTGTAGTTTGTAAAACATCATGTGTTATACTGATGTAAAGCATGGCATTAACATTTGGCATTTAAATACTGAAATAACATTGCCGTATTTATGGAACGGTGTTTCTGTGCTACCAATTCACATTGTTAATCAATTATTCATTCATTACATGATACAGTGATTGTTGAATAACAGGGACATTGTACCAACAGTATTCAGATTTTTAAAACTCCTTTTCAAAGGTAGGGGTGTGTCGGTGTCGCACCGTCAGAGCCTATACAGATAACGGCCTTTTTGAAAGTATGGTACATGATAAGCTCATAGTGGCTTACCATTCATTATGGTTTAGTACCAAGGCTCCAAATACCCACTAGAAACAGTTTCCAATAGTTCTTTTCAAAATCATTATGTCTGATATAGTAACATCAAGTTCCCCAATGATTATTTACAAGTGCACAAAACGTTCTTCATCGATATTGAGGCCTGCCGGTGCCTTGGTCTTGAGTCTTATTATATATCGCGATTCAAGTTGTCTTAGTTTTCTCGTTCCATCTCCCCCAGGTTCATGCAGGGGGATTGTGTCCAGGCCATAGTAACGCATTGTTCTCCAATCCGCATTTTGACATTCAGTCAAGTGTCTCGCTGTTGCATAGGTAGCATCTTTGATTTTAACTGCACGTATATGCTCCAATATTCTTTTTTTCAGCATACACGTCATGCTTTCAATGTATTGCAAACCGCATTGGCATTGAATTACATAGACTACATGCGTAGTCTTACATGTGATGTTGTGTTTTATGGGTATTGTCTTTCCATCTTTGTCGATTACTGCTTTTTTATTTTCCCCAATCTTGCAGGCTTTGCAACTATTGCATTTTATGAACCCTTTTCTTGCATCCATTAGCCAATTTTTTGTTGTGGCTATTGTAGTTGTTTGTAAGTGACTTCGTACTAACTTGTCTTTGAGTAATTGAGTTTTCTTATAAGTCACCGATGGTCGATTGCCCAACAGCTTTCCTATATCTGGATCTTGGTTGATCAAGTGCCAATGTTTCTGTACTGCATTTAGGATCTTTTGCTTTCCTTGCTGTACGTTATGATTAGCCTAGGTGCTTCCTGATTTTCATTCTCTATTTTTTCAGTTGGTTTTTTAGAGATCAATGTTTCAGCACGTGTTTTTATTCTTACTTTTTCCTGGCAGGTGGCAAGGTCCTTTTGTTTGTATCCTCTCTTTTCCATCCTTGATATTGTTTCTTTAAATTGATGTTCTGCATCTTCATCTTTTGAGCAGTTTCGACGTATTCTTATTTATTCCCCAAAAGGGATGCTCTTTAGCAGGGATTTGGGGTGGAAGCTTTCTCCATGGAGTACACGGTTAGTAGCGGTCTTTTTTCTAAATAGCGTGGATTGGATTGTTCCTGTTTCTATGTAAACATGTGTATCCAGAAAGTCTATATTTGATTGACTCGTGGTACATGTGAATGATAATCCAATGTTGTTCTGATTCAATTTCTCAAAATATTCCATGAAGTCAATTGTGCTCCCATTCCATATTATAAAAAGGTTGTCGATGTATCTGACCCATAATATGATTTTGTCAAGTTCTTGTTGATGTTTTGGACCCCATGCCACTTCCTTCTCCCACCATCCCATTGTGATATTGGCATAGTTTGGAGAAAACTAAATTCATGATTAAATAGGAAGACGTTGTTTGTCAGGCACATTTCGATCATCTTTAAAAGCATTTTCGAATGCTCCAGTTCGCTTATATTCCTTTGTTTCAGAAAGTAGGTGCAGGCCTGCAATCCTACTTTGTGTTCAATTGACGTGTAGAGGGAGACGACGTCGATGGTTGCCATCATGTAGTTTTCATTCCAGTCGGTTTCTGATAGAATCCGTAGAAAATCTCCATTATCTTTGATGTAAGAACTTAAACTCTGTGCTATGGGTGCTAGATATGAATCCACATAAATTGATACATTCTCGTAAATTGATTCACACGATGACACAATTGGTCTTCCTGGGGGGTTTACCAATGTTTTGTGGATTTTTGGCAGGAAGTATATTGTCGGCATTGTGGGTTGTTCTTTTAATAGGAATAGATGTTCTTCCTTAATCTTTAGTTTCAAATTGTCCCATTCATTTAGCTGATTTTCTAGTTCTATTATCATTCGATTGATGGGATTAGATGGTAATTTAATGTATTTCTCCTGGTCATCCAGTTGTCTATAACCTTCCCGCAAATAGTCATTTTTATTTTGAAGGACTATATTTCCTCCCTTATCTGCGGGCTTGATTATAATTTGATCATTATTCATCAGTTCCTTCAGAGAAGCACGCTCACTGCAGGTTAGATTTTCATTCCTTGGTTGTCTGGTTTTTGTTATCTTTTCCAATTCTCTAGTTACTGCATCTGAGAACATGTCAAACTTATTACCGGGTGAAAGGCTGGGGCAGTATTTAGATTTCCTCTTGAACTTACTGAACTTGTGTTGATCAGTTTCTATTGTAAGTTCCTGTAGTATTTCCTTTTCGGTCATCTCGTCTTCCCCGAGGTTATACATCAGAACAAACATGGTTTTGAGATTGGGTATCTGTTCAATTGTCAGTCCAGTGTTTTTCTGTTGTTCTTCTGTTATCATTGGTTTAATTCCAATTTGTTTGTTCGCATGTATTTTGGCCAACTTTAATTTCCTTACGTACTTATATAGATCTATTTTAGTGTCTACATAGTCAAAATGAGACTCTGAACAGAAGGACAATCCTTTGTTCAGAAGCGATTTTTCATTGTCTTTAAGTACATAATTAGAGAGATTAATTATTAAGTTGTTTTCTACGTTAGGAGTTATTTCTTCTTGTTGCGGTCACGCAAGGGATATTGTCTTTTTCCGCTTTGATCTTCTTGTTTTTCTTGTGATTTTGAAGACTTTATATCGCCTCTGCCACATCCTCTGCCTATCCCTCTTCCTCTCCCCCTCCCTCTTATCATGGCTTGATCCAGGTGCATAAGTCTCATTTCCTCTAAAAAAGTTGTTTTCACTGTGAGGGTTGATGTACTCGTGCTTTCCCCTTCGCTAATATCCGATTCGCTTGTTATCTCTCCCGGTGTGGTTTGTATTTTTTGTGTTGAGTAGTTTTGTTTCAAGACTTCGAATCTCTTTGCGAAGGTAAGTATTCTCCCATGTTTGTAATCCATTTCTTCTCTGTGGTACTTTCTTTCTTTCCTTTCTTGGATCTCTTCCTCATACTTTTCCAATCAGAATGGCATGGTGAGCAAAAAAACGATGGATTTAGGCCCAGACCTCTGTACTGGGGTGAATGTACGACATTGTTCTGCATTCTGTCCATCAATTGTTGTTTTTGCATTTGTCACCCCGAGTGGGACGGGTATGCCCAGACGTGGGTCCCGTGCTCTCCATGCCACTGGAGTCAAGCTATCCTGGCTGATGAGGGCTGAAAGCCCGAAACCGGTCCTAGGATGCTTGTTTCCAGTCCAGGGAGGACCTGGCCTGGCAGTTCGGGCTGGACTGTTCCCATTGGGCGCAGGGTCAAGACTGATTTGCATATGGCTGGGTCCAAACTGGAATGGCATGGTGAGCAAAACAACGATGGATTTAGGCCCAGATCTCTGTACTGGGGTGAATGTACGACATTGTTCTGCATTCTGTCCATCAATTGTTGTTTTTGCATTTGTCACCCCGAGTGGGACGGGTATGCCCAGACGTGGGTCCCGTGCTCTCCATGCCACTGGAGTCAAGCTATCCTGGCTGATGAGGGCTGAAAGCCCGAAACAGGTCCTAGGATGCTTGTTTCCAGTCCAGGGAGGACCTGGCCTGGCAGTTAGGGCTGGACTGTTCCCATTGGGCGCACGGTCAAGACTGATTTGCATATGGCTGGGTCCAAACTGGAATGGCATGGTGAGCAAAAAAACGATGGATTTAGGGCCAGATCTCTGTACTGGGGTGAATGTACAACATTGTTCTGCATTCTGTCCATCAATTGTTGTTAGGTCTCGCACAGGCAGCGCATGCGCTGCCTCTCCGAGGCATTAAGTAATTAGTAATACCAGCGAAACTCCACCCATTGCATTTCTTTCTGTTTTTTCGCTTGCCATTGGTCCAATCTGGCATTGCTTTTCTTACCTCGCTCATTGTTGGCTAGTGGTCCCATCCGTCACTTCCGTTTTCTTCCGTTTCTGCAGGAAGCAGCATCGACCAACTACAGTAAACTTACACTGCAGGGCGATATCTTTTGATGTAGGGACTACTTTGTTGTTTTGTAGGTCTCCCACCACGTCCGAGCCGCAGCCCCTGGACCCGCCGTTACTGCCCTGTCTGCACCGCTCTCAATGCTTTCCCCCTCCCGCTGTCCGTGCTCTCTCGCCCCTCTCTCCCCTGCATTCCCGCTGTCGGTGCCTTCTCAATGCGCAGGTACTGGCGCAGGCAGGCCAGACACGAGCGCTGCTTGATCCCCGTTCACCCCCACCCGCAGCAGCTGGAGGATCGCCATGTGGGTGCACTATGGAGGAGTAGAAGGATCAGAGCAGCACACCGCGCTTCATTTTAAAGCATGGTCCTTTAAGAGGGGGGTTGCTTCCACTTCAATTAGGCTCCCCGTGCGTTCACCCAACAACACTTCGCACCCCGGAGTGTGCATGCAACCGTGAGATGGCCGCAGGCGTGTTTATAGGGCGGCAGCTACAACTCGACATTTCTTTATACAGAAATATGTTTGTTTTTACTAAAGTAGTCGATTTCTTTTCTTATGAACACCTCAGTGCTGTGCAGAAATCTTCATACATGTGAATTTTCTCACATGCAAGTCCGTGGTTTTTCAAGTACAAAAGGGGGGGGGGTCTCCTCGCCCGAGGCACACTGTTTTTCACAAATGCAGTGTAAAACAGTGCCCGAGGACGTTACTGTTTACTGAAGGCTAGTGACGCTTTCCTGGCACGCGAGCCGTGTCTATTTTAGACAAGACCGCGTGCACTCTGACCAGTCTGTGGGGGACTGGCCACAGAAAGGCGCACGTCACACATCACAAAGCCTCCCCTACATACGAGAAATACCTGTTGTAAATGAAAAGTGCTTTCACTAAACACAATATAGTCTGTGTCAGACAAGCTGGACTTTCCGTGCACACGACACATGTTTGTTCTGCACAGAAATAACTTATGCTACGTGGCCAGAAACACAAGCACTAGGGCAGACATTGACTAACAGCAGAGATATCCCTCGCTCAGATGACGAACGCCTCCCCCGCCCTCCTCGCTCACCCCCTTCACACGGAAGAGCCGACACGCACTCGCCTTGCACGGACGGGGGGGGGGGAGGGTCCAGTGGAGGGAGGTGGGGCCTTTCACTAGGTGAGGGCAGTGACAGGTTAATCCCAGCCCGCCCACTTGAATCATATACTGCACTCAGCGCCAGTCCCCCACAGACTGGTCAGAGGGGGGTGCACGCGGTGTGCCACTCCAGACCTCAGACTCAGGCAGGAGACGCCTGAATCCCAGCACCAACGAGGTAGCAGGCACTGACTGCCCTGTACAGGACGCCCTGCACACAACGTGAAACAGACAGTTTTACACAAGAGCTCTTGTGCTGCACGGAACAGGTATATTTTACACAAGGGAACCTAAACACAATTACACATTAGCGAGCTGCTTTCCTTTACACGGGAAATGCTTGTGCGGCACAAGCGGTGCTTTCAATACAGGCAAGCACGTCTGTTTTACACAATATTAACTTTCTTGCACGTTCTTACAGGTAAGGCTGGCTGAGTTACACACCATGTGCTTGCACTACAAGAAAACACGTCTGCGTTTCACAAGATGTACTGTCCTTCAACTGCAGTTTCTGTCGAGTTTTAAGGTAGTCTCAGCACAGCTGGGTAGGAAGTCGAGGCGCGTGGTCGTGACAATTTCAGAGCACTTCGAAAGGAAGGAAGATCGGGGTCGGTGACTGCAGACGACAGCAGTATGGTGTCTCCCAGCGCCCGCGCCAACTGAATTCTCTCCTTCTTTCCCTTCCTGCTTGTGTTGTTCGACTTGCAGTATGAAAGTAAGAATGCTGGGGGAGCCATGTGTACTACAGAGTAGTTCTACAGAGTAGAAAAAAGCAACACTGCCTCAGTATTTAAGCGAGTAAGTCACAAGACCGTGTCATTCATAGACGGCTAAGTGATCTTCCAAAAACAACTTTTACACCCTTTGCAATTCCTCACTCCCCCTTTTCATCTCCGACAGAAGAAACTAACAATGTTCACAGCTTCCAAATGTTATTGCCAAATGACCCTAATCCTAATTTATAGCTTTTTGAATTCTTTCATGTTACTCTAGTTGGCTCAGTTTCTTCGGGCTGAGTTTATTGAAGCGGAGTGTTCAGCTGTTACATTTTGTTTCTTTGTCAGACAGTCCTGGGAAAATGGCAGGAGACAATTTTTGATTACTGCATTTATTAAAGCTTCACATCGGTTGATACATATCTACTGTTCGGGAAGGAAATATTCTTTCTCGGCATATTTTTGGTCCTAGTCACTCTCAACCGCTTTGGAATTTTTTATCGCGTTCTTCCATTCGAACACACTTTCGAAAGCCTCCGTGCACAGCACAGGCAGCGATTTCATTCACAGGTACAGAGTTCTGTAGCGCAGTCAGTTCCCGTTCGGTTTTTAAACATCCATCTCCCATTTGTTCAGAATAAGTGGCAGCTTGCGAATGACCCTATTTCATGTTCCAGAACATTGCATTTATTTACTACTGTTCAAAACGTTTTTGTCTTTTTTGTTTTATGGCATGCTCTTGCACATTCACAAATAAGCAAAATAAATGCTAGCAAGCAAAAGAGAATTGGCGATAGGATCACCATAGATTATTGACACGGTTTCTGAAACTCATATTTACATGCTTTGAAAATGTTTAAGGATGTAATGGATGGGTAGTTTATAAACATACGTTTTTTAACAAAATCTATAAAAAGCTTTGGCAAAGTCACGAGATCTCATCTTTTCCACTTATTGCCTTTGTCAAGGCATTTTGCTAATGCTGTTCAGTATCACCCCAAAAAAAAGATGAGCAAAACGGCTATAGCCATATTACCGATGCTGAACAGCACTGATAAAAACAATAAACAAGCATTTGCAATGCAATAGGTCTTGCATTTGCAAGAGTTTGAACTATTGGCATTGTAATGACAATGCTTTTTATTTGTGTTTTGAAAACCTGCAAGTGGTGCGTAAACACCCACTTTGTACTTATGGTCCTTGCTTACGAGAAGCAAGGCTGCCATTAAAAAAGGCTCTGTTATCTCCAGTCTTGCTTCTCGTAAGCAAGAACTATAAGTACGTTTACGCACCACTTGCAGTTTTTCAAACCACATAATTAAAAAGCATTGTCATTTACAATGCCAATAGCTCAAACTCTCGCAATTGCGAGACCTATTGCATTGCAAATGCTTGTTTTTGCATTTGTCACCCCGAGTGGGACGGGTATGCCCAGACGTGGCTCCTGTGCTCTCCATGCCACTGGACTCAAGCTATCCTGGCTGATGAGGGCTGAAAGCCCGAAACCGGTCCTAGGATTCTTGTTTCCAGTCCAGGGAGGACCTGGCCTGGCAGTTCGGGCTGGACTGTTCCCATTGGGCGCCGGGTCAAGACTGATTTGCATATGGCTGGGTCCAAACTGGAATGGCATGGTGAGCAAAAAAACGATGGATTTAGGCCCCGATCTCTGTACTGGGGTGAATGTACGACATTGTTCTGCATTCTGTCCATCAATTGTTGTTTTTGCATTTATTAAGATCTTCATCATATTGATGGAGCACTGCATATTATTGTGCCCCCACTCTTCCAGTAGCTCTGATCTCGTGTCAGGATGTGTGGGCATGGTAAAAATCCTCAAGCCCCTCAGAACTCGGTTTACTTCTACATATTTTTCAAGGGCTATCACTTCCCAACTCTATTTATTTCCTTCTTATATAACCGTTCTAAGTGAAAAAGCATTTGTTTTAATGTGCCTCCTTGATTTCCTGTTGCTGACTGTACACGGCCCATTGTTATTTCATTTTCTGTAACTGGTTTAAACATTGTTGCAGCTTTAGCCGCTCTTTTCACCTTCCGTGCCTCCATTGTAACTTTAAGTTTCCTGCTTTCTATCTCAGACTGAGTTCGGTTCCTTAATTAACTGCCACTATCCTTGACTGTCTTGTGTGGATCGTATTTTAGTTAATTATTATTGTTTTCCAAAAGACTCACAATCTGTCAACTTGAGAAATTATTTCAGTTTTCCCTGAAAAGAATCGCCAGTGTCGATGAGTTATCCCAGTTTGTTCCAAACTCGGCTTAGACTTTATACTGCCACATATTTGCAACTGTTGTAGTGCATACGTTATCTGTTCATTGTTAATTTATTTCAAATTGTCACTGAATCACTGCTCTGCGTGTTGGGGAAGAAACGGGCTGCAGTACTACACCCGCATTCCCTTTCTTTTTCCCTCAAGGAGGGCTTCCACGCACAAGCCGCTTCGGCAGTCAACACTCGATTTTCATTTCCCAATTGGGCTTACCTTCGTGAGAGACCTCCGTCACGGCGGCACCCTCCGGTCCCGTCCTTTCGGCGTTTCGTTCTCCAGTAAGTTTCCTTTCCTCGTGTTGTGCCGGGCGCTGCCCAGATTCAATATTTCCATGCAATTAGAGTCAGTTCCAGGCGCGCTCTCTGCGGGTGCTCACGAAGGGCTAGACCCTGCAGCCCAAAGCAAATTCCACAATACAAAGTACGGCGCACTCAGTGATTCTTGTAATCCAATTATTTTATTTACAGAACAGCACTACTCCCACTAACGCGTTTCGACCTCACAGGGTCTTTTTCACGGTGAGTTAGTCTTGTTTATTTTTTATTTTATACTCTCTCCATCCTCTGCCTGTTACGATGCATGATGGGAGTTGTAGTTTGTAAAACATCATGTGTTATACTGTTGTAAAGCATGGCATTAACCTTTGGCATTTAAATACTGAAATAACATTGCCGTATTTATGGAACGGTGTTTCTGTGCTACCAATTCACATTGTTAATCAATTATTCATTCATTACATGATACAGTGATTGTTGAATAACGGGGACATTGTACCAACAGTATTCAGATTTTTAAAACTCCAGAGGATGGAGAGAGTATAAAACAAAAAATAAACAAGGCCAACTCACTGTGAAAAAGAACCTGTGAGGTCGAAACGCTTTGGTGGAGTAGTGCTGTTCTGTAAATAAAATAATTGGATTACAGGAATCACTGAGTGCGACGTACTTTGTATTATATATATATATGTATACATATATATATATATATATTTCACCGAAAATCCCCCACAACGATGCTTCGGCGGGGAAAGACGAGCCACTCCGATTGCTGTAGTAAGTATTATTTATTCGTTACGATGGCAAAAACAGATGTGTTTCGACCTCTCTCGGGGTCTTGGTCACATGACCAGTTCCTGAATCCAGGAAGTAATATAGAGGTCAGAATCTGCACGACACAGCGTACTCCATTGACATAGTAAGAAGACTGTGTTTCGTTTATTTCCACAATTTAACTCACGAAAAATGTAAACATTGGACATTGGTGTACAGTTAATTCATTGCAACACGAAAAAATGTTATTGTCACATTATAAGAAAAATAATGATAAAGTATAGTACAACAGATCAAAAGGATTTTAGTGCGTTTCTGATGTGGTGAATCATGACACTGGTGGTTGCATGGCTCTAACTGTGTTATTCTGGGTATCATAAGGTGTGAGCATAGTCATGACTGTTTCTGTAGTGAGTTAATTCATTAAGGTGTAGTACCCCTGGAAACGATGTTACTTCCTCCACAGTGATCATTAATGTATGTTATGCTCAGTATGTTGTGGTGATATTCCTATTTGAGTAGTGTATTGTCTATATATATATATATATATATATATATAGATAGAGAGAGAGAGAGCAAGAGAGAGTGAGATACATATATATACACATATGTATATATATCTATTTACACATATATAATACATATAAATATATATATTATACATATACATATATATATATATATATTCACTGAAAAAACCATAGGTTTTAGGGACAGTTATAGTTAGTTGGACATTGCACTCGTACAAAACCCGTGAAATTCCCCCGTTATAGTTAGTTCAGCTAACTATAACTCGCGCCCCCGCAATGCACTGCTGATGACGTCACATATTACATCACTCATGACATGGTCAGTGACATCACTGATTACATCACTGATGACATCTCAAATGACATCACTGATGACATCACTGATGACATCATCCAGTGACTGTGTGTTTCTGTAAAGTTTAAATATTTTTAATATATATAGGAAAAGACGTATTGAAGAATGAGTGGGTGTGTAAGTGTCTGTATGGATGATTTAGTAGGTGCGTGACTGACTCTATAAGTGAGTGATTTAACGTATCTTACTGAATGCATGGGTTAGTGACTAAACTGGATGAATGTCTGTATCCGTCTGTCTGTTGCTGTGTAAGTGGCTGCATGTGTTTGTGAATAGCTACATGAGTGTTTATATGAGTTATTGAATGCTTGTCTGAGTATCTGTATGGGTGCCTGAGTGTTTGTGTGGGAGGGGTGTGTGCAACTCTGTGCATAGATGTGTGAGTGGGTGATTCACTGGGTGGATGGTTTCAAGAGTGCATCTGTGATAGACTGTATGGGTGGGTAAGTGTGTGTAAGAGTGTGTTAGTGAGTGAATGTATGTCCCAGTGGTACATGTGTGAGTAACTACATATGTGAAAGGCAGTATATATGTGTGTTGGAGTATATAAATAGCTATAAGCAAGAGTGAGTGATTGTGATAGTGGCTGTATGGATGAGTGTGTGCTTGTATCAGTGATTGTATAAGAGCGTAACAATGTGCTACTATTTGTATGAGTAAGTGAGCTGGTGTGTGTATAACTGTATAGGTGAGTAAATGGCAGTGTGTTTAATTATTTGCATGACTGACTAGGTGTGTGAGTATCTCTATGGATGAGTGGCGTTGTTTGAGTGTCTATATAGGAGTAAGAGTGCATATGATAGTCCTGTACTGAGTGACCGTAAGTATGAGTGACTGTACGGGTGAGTGAGTGGATGTGTGTGTGTAAACCTAAGAATCAGTGAGTGGGTATGTAGTTATTGGTGTTGGAGTGTCTATGGTTTTGCGAATGGCAGTCTGTAATTTAGAGTGGGTGTATCAAAGGTTATATTAGGGTGTGAGGAGGTGCATCAGATTATCACGTGGATGATGTCATCAGTGATGTCATTTGAGATGTCATCAGTGATGTCATCAGTGATGTCACTGACCATGTCATGAGTGATGTAATATGTGACGTCATCAGCAGTGCATTGCGGGGCGCGAGTTATAGTTAGCTGAACTAACTATAACGGGGGAATTTCACGGGTTTTGTACGAGTGCAATGTCCAACTAACTATAACTGTCCCTAAAACCTATGGTTTTTTCAGTGAATTTCAAAGGTTTTTTAAATGCTAATTTGTAACTATAACGTGTCTGAAACCTATGGTTTTTTCAGTGAATTTCAAAGGTTTTTTAAATGCTAATTTGTAACTATAACGTGTCTGAAACCTATGGTTTTTTCAGTGAATTTCAAAGGTTTTTAAATGCTAATTTCTAACTATAACGTGCCTGAAACCTACGGTTTTTTCAGTGAATTTCAAAGGTTTTGTAAATGACAATTTTTAAATGTATTAATTGTTATATTAATTTTTTTCATACTGATTTACTACATTTTTAGAAACAATTTTTTTTACATATTTTATTTTTTAAATTACATTGTAATTACATTATACATTACATTACAAAAAATACTTTCTCAGAATGAATTACTTTAGTTTAAATACTTTGCAGATAGGCAATAGACTTTTAAGTACAGTAGTTACAGTTGTTGCAATGGGCAACACATTTTCAAACACAATGCAACATTCAGCTCAATGTGAATTTCTAGTTAAATGCAATTAGTTACTTTATGGATTACTTTTGTAACCACAGGACTGGATCCTAGATTCAGTCCTGGTACATCTCCTGTAAACAGTTGAGTAAAAGCGTTTTGGTTACAGTCGTGATTTTTAAGGAATATTATTGTATTTTAAAAGTTGACACTAAGAAACTTTTTCTCATAGAATCACCAATGTTATCCTATGGAAGGAAATTCACTTAGCAGGTAAAAACTGTTATCGTTACTTTTTCTTACTCAGTGTTGGATCCTGGATCCAGCACTGGTGCATCTCCTGTAAACAGTTGAAAGAATGCGTTTAAGTCATACAGGCGATTTTTAAGGAATATTTGTAGTTTGTGAAAATCAACACTTTGAAACTTTTTTGCTGAAAACCAGTCAATTTTAGCCTATGAAGGAAATTCAAGTTACCGGTAAGTACGGTTAAAATTACTTTTCAGGACCAGTACTGGGCTGAAAGATGCAGCACTGAGGTCTCTCCTGATAACAGGTGAGTAAATCGGAATTCGTATTTCGGCTGATTTTAGAGGAATATTTTAAAGTTCCAAAACTCCACACTTAGAAGAATTTCCAAGTGAAACCAGTCAATGTTAGCCTATGGAAGTAAATTCAAGTTACTGGTAAGTACGGTTAAAATTCTTTTCAGGACCAGTACTGGGCTGAAAGATACAGCACTGAGGTCTCTCCTTATAACAGGTGAGTAAATCGGAATTCGTATTTCGGCTGATTTTACAGGAATATTTGTATGTTTCAAAAATCAACACTTAGAAACTTTTTCAGCAAAAAGCAGGCAATGATATCCTATGGAAGGAAATTCAAGTTACTGGTAAGTACGGTTAAAATTACTTTTCAGGACCAGTACTGGGCTGAAAGATGCAGCACTGAGGTCTCTCCTGATAACAGGTGAGTAAATCAGAATTCGGATTTCGGCTGATTTTAGAGGAATATTTGTATGTTTCAAAAATCAATACTTAGAAACTTTTTCAGCAAAAGCAGGCAATGATATCCTATGGAAGGAAATTCAAGTTACTGGTAAGTACGGTTAAAATTACTTTTCAGGACCAGTACTGGGCTGAAAGATGCAGCACTGAGGTCTCTCCTGATAACAGGTGAGTAAATCAGAATTCGGATTTCGGCTGATTTTAGAGGAATATTTGTATGTTTCAAAAATCAACACTTAGAAACTTTTTCAGCAAAAAGCAGGCAATGATATCCTATGGAAGGAAATTCAAGTTACTGGTAAGTACGGTTAAAATTACTTTTGAGGATCAGTACTGGGCTGAAAGATGCAGCACTGAGGTCTCTCCTGATAACAGGTGAGTAAATCGGAATTCGTATTTCGGCTGATTTTAGAGGAATATTTTAAAGTTCCAAAACTCCACACTTAGAAGAATTTCCAAGTGAAACCAGTCAATGTTAGCCTATGAAGGAAATTCAAGTTACCGGTAAGTACGGTTAAAATTACTTTTCAGGATCAGTACTGGGCTGAAAGATGCAGCACTGAGGTCTCTCCTGATAACAGGTGAGTAAATCGGAATTCTTATTTCGGCTGATTTTAGAGGAATATTTTAAAGTTCCAAAACTCCACACTTAGAAGAATTTCCAAGTGAAACCAGTCAATGTTAGCCTATGAAGGAAATTCAAGTTACCGGTAAGTACGGTTAAAATTACTTTTCAGGACCAGTACTGGGCTGAAAGATGCAGCACTGAGGTCTCTCCTGATAACAGGTGAGTAAATCAAAATTCGTATTTCGGCTGATTTTAGAGGAATATTTTAAAGTTCCAAAACTCCACACTTAGAAGAATTTCCAAGTGAAACCAGTCAATGTTAGCCTATGGAAGGAAATTCAAGTTACTGGTAAGTATGGTTAGAATTACTTTTCAGGACCAGTACTGGGCTGAAAGATACAGCACTGAGGTCTCTCCTGATAACAGGTGAGAAAATCGGAATTCGTATTTCGGCTGATTTTAGAGGAATATTTGCACAATGGTGAAGGGAGGGGCGGGGCCTGAGGTGACATCTGTGCAAACGCGCCCCGTTGCGCGTTTTAAGTTGGGGGATTAAGTCCCCTTGAATCCTGAGGGTCCCTAGGGGCCAACTAGCCCACCAGGAACCTCCAATATGCACCAGGGGGCTGCGTTGCAGAGACGTGTAGAGAGGCCACACCCCTTTTTACACCTCTCTGCATCCCGCCAATTTAAAAAAAAAAATCTTTTTCTGCCCAGGGGTCCTTGTGGGACCCCCTGAGCAGACCTAGGGGTCAGGGTGTTTCTACCCTGCCCCCTTTTGCGCTTTGCGCACTTGTTTCTGTCCCTCGGTTCTACCGAGGACAAAATGGCTGCCAACACTTCTTGATTTGGAGTGTTGACAGCCAATTAGCATGCAGCTCGTGATCGGGAGGGTACGCGGATCCGACGCGCCCATAGATATATATGTGATTTTAATTGTGAATTTCTCAGGAACTACTGAACGGATTTACACCATTTTAGCAAAAGGCACCAGTCTGAACCAAGGGCTACCTCTTTGCCAAATTTGGGGTAATTCCGTTCAGCAGTTCGGGCTGTAGCTGCGACTAAAGGTTCCTATGGAAAAATGAATGGGGAAAACGTGTTTTGGGACCCCCTTTTTTCTCGGCCCCGCTTGACGTATCACCCCGAGACTTTCAGGGTAGGAGCGGACCGGAGCGCCCCAACAAGTTGGAAGCTTTCGCGAAGATTCGTCAACCGGCGCCAACGTTATTGCAAATAGAATGTCGCGGATTTCCTATGGATAATAGGTTGTAACTATAACTATCTACTGGCGACCGCCAGTAGATAATATATATATATATATATATTCACTGGAAAAACCATAGGTTTCAGACACGTTATAGTTAGAAATTTGCATTTAAAAAACCTTTGAAATTCACTGAAAAAACCATAGGTTTTAGGGACAGTTATAGTTAGTTGGACATTGCACTCGTACAAAACCCGTGAAATTCCCCCGTTATAGTTAGTTCAGCTAACTATAACTCGCGCCCCCGCAATGCACTGCTGATGACGTCACATATTACATCACTCATGACATGGTCAGTGACATCACTGATGACATCACTGATGACATCTCAAATGACATCACTGATGACATCATGCAGTGACTGTGTGTTTCTATAAAGTTAAAATATGTTTAATATATATGCCAAGGTGTATTGAATAATGAGTGGGTGTATAAGTGTCTGGATGGATGATTTAGTAGGTGCGTGACTGACTCTATAAGTGAGTGATTAAACGTATCTTACTAAATGCATGGGTTAGTGACTAAACTGTGTGAATGTCTTTATCCGTCTGTCTGTTGGTGTGTAAGTGGCTGCATGGGTTTGTAAATAGCTACATGAGTGTCTATGAGTTATTGATTGGTTGTCTGAGTATCTGTATGGGTGCCTGAGTGTTTGTGTGGATGGGGTGTGTGTGACTGCACATAGATGTATCAGTGGGTGATTCACTGGGTGCATGGTTTCAAGAGTGCATCTGTGATGGACTGTATGGGTGGGTGAGTGTGTGTATGGGTGTGTTAGTGAGTGAATGTATATCTCAGTGGTACATGTGTGAGTAACTACATATGTGAAAGGCAGTATATATGTGTGTTGGAGTATATAAATAGCTATAAGCGAGAGTGTGTGATTGTGATTGTGAGAGTGACTGTATGGATGAGTGTGTGCTTGTATCAGTGATTGTATAAGAGCGTAAGAATGTGCTAGTATTTGTATGAGTAAGTGAGCTGGTGTGTGTATAACTGTATAGGTGAGTAAATGGCAGTGTGATTAATTATTTGCATGACTGACTAGGTGTGTGAGTACCTCTATGGATGAGTGGCGGTGTGTGAGTGTCTATGTAGGTGTATGAGTGTATATGATAGTCCTGTACTGAGTGACCGTAAGTATGAGTGACTGTACGGGTGAGTGAGTGGATGTGTGTGTAGACCTAAGAATCAGTGAGTGGGTATGTAGTTATTGGTGTTGGAGTGTCTATGGTTTTGAGAATGGCAGTCTGTAATTTACAGTGGGTGTATCAAAAGTTATATTAGGGTGTGAGAAGATGCATGAAATTATCACATGGATGATGTCATCAGTGATGTCATTTGAGATGTCATCAGTGATGTCATCAGTGATGTCACTGACCATGTCATGAGTGATGTAATATGTGACGTCATCAGCAGTGCATTGCGGGGCGCGAGTTATAGTTAGCTGAACTAACTATAACGGGGAATTTCACGGGTTTTGTACGAGTGCAATGTCCAACTAACTATAACTGTCCCTAAAACCTATGGTTTTTTCAGTGAATTTCAAAGGTTTTTTAAATGCAAATTTCTAACTATAACGATTCTGAAACCTATGGTTTTTTCAGTGAATTTCAAAGGTTTTTTAAATGCTAATTTCTAACTATAACGTGCCTGAAACCTATGGTTTTTTCAGTGAATTTCAATGGTTTTTTAAATGCTAATTTCTAACTATAACGTGTCTGAAACCTATGGTTTTTTCAGTGAATTTCAAAGGTTTTTTAAATGCTAATTTCTAACTATAACGTGCCTGAAACCTATGTTTTTTTCAGTGAATTTCAAAGGTTTTTTAAATGCTAATTCCTAACTATAACATGTCTGAAACCTATGGTTTTTTTCAGTGAATTTCCAAGGTTTTGTAAATGACAATTTTTAAATGTATTAATTGTTATCTTTATTTTTTTGATACTGATTTACTACATTTTTTTAAACTATTTATTTTTTAAATTACATTGTAATTACATTATACATTACATTAAAAAATATACTTTCTCAGAATGAATTACTTTAGTTTAAATTCTTTGCAAATAGGCAATAGACTTTTAAGTACAGTAGTTACAGTTGTTGCAATGGGCAACACAATTTCAAAAACAATGCAACATTGAGCTCAATGTGAATTTCTAGTTAAATGCAATTAGTTACTTTATGGATTACTTTTCTAACCACAGGACTGGATCCTAGATTCAGTCCTGGGACATCTCCTGTAAACAGTTGAGTAAAAGCGTTTTGGTTACAGTACTGATTTTTAAGGAATATTATTGTATTTTAAAAGTTGACAGAAACTTTTTCACATAGAATCACCAATGTTATCCTATGGCAGGAAATTCACTTAGCAGGTAAGTAGTGTTATCGTTACTTTTTCTTACTCAGTGGTAGATCCTGGATCCAGCACTGGTGCATCTCTTGTAAACAGTTGAAAGAATGCGTTTAAGTCATACAGGCGATTTTTAAGGAATATTTGTAGTTTGTGAAAATCGACACTTTGAAACTTTTCTGCTGAAAACCAGACAATGGATTCCTATGGAAGAAAATACAAGTTACTGGTAAGTACGGTTAGAATTACATTTCAGGGTCAGTGCTGGGCTAAAAGATGCAGCACTGGGTTCTCTCCTGATAACAGGTGAGTAAATCGGAATTCGTAGTTCGGCTGATTTTAGAGGAATATTATAAAGTTCCAAAACTCCACACTTAGAAGAATTTCCAAGTGAAACCAGTCAATGTTAGCCTATGGAAGGAAATTCAAGTTACTGGTAAGTACAGTTAGAATTACTTTTCAGGGTCAGTGCTGGGCTAAAAGATGCAACACTGGGTTCTCTCCTGATAACAGGTGAGTAAATCGGAATTCGTAGTTCGGCTGATTTTAGAGGAATATTTGCACAATGGTGAAGGAAGGGGTGGGGCCTGAGGTGACATGTCTGCAAACACGCCCTGTGGCGCGTTTTAAGTTGGAGAATTAATTCCTCCTCAATCCCGAGGGTCCCTAGGGGCCAACTAGCCCACCAGATACCTCCAGTATGCGCCAGAGAGCTGCGTTGCAGAGAGGTGTTCAGAGGCCACGCCCCTTTTGCACCTCTCTGCAACGCAGCTCTGTGGTGCTTTCTGGACGTACCTGGTGGGCTTGTTGTCCCCAGGGACCCTCAGGATTGAAGGGGATTTAATTCCCCATCTTAAAACACGCCACGGGGCCTGTTTGCACACATGTCATCTCAAGCCCCGCCCCTCCCTTCACCACTGTGCAAACGCGCCCCGTGGCGCGTTTTAAGTCGGGGATTAACTCCCTTCAATCCTGAGGGTCCCTGGGGTGCAACTAGCCCACCAGCTCCCTCCATTATGCGCCACAGAGCTGCGTTGCAGAGAGGTGTAAAAGGGGCGTGGCCTCAGAACACCTCTCTGCAACGCAGCCCCTGGCGCATACTGGAGGTTCCTGGTGGGCTAGTTGGCCCTCAGGGACCCCAGTATTCAAGGGGAATTCGTTCCCCATCTGCAAACGCGCCAGGGGCCCCCTCCCGGGCCACTACTTGCCCCGGGGACCCCATCCCCGGGGCTGGCCCTTCTCCGTTGGGGACTGTGGGGGTCCCCAATCCCCACAGTCCCACCAGCTCCCTGCGTCCCTCGGGAGCCGGCATTGCTTTTCCACATGGGGAGCTGCTAAGATGCAGCTCCCCGTGTGGAAAAGCAATCTGCTTTGGATATTGGAAGAGAGAGCAGGTTTCCTGCTCTCGCTTCAATATCCAAAGCAGTTTGCTATGACAGGACGGGAGCCGCGAGGCTCCCGTCCTGTCATAGCAAACTACAGTGTCCCGGGGTAGGCACCCCGGGACACTGCAGGAGCTGGCCCTGGGGGTGGCGGTCCCCAGGGCCATCAAGGGCTCCAAGAGGGGCCGTGCGGCCCCCTCCCTTGAGTTGCACAGCCCCGGGAGGTGGTCGTCCCGGGGCTCTGAGAGTCCGTAACGGACCCCCACATTAAAATATTTAGTGCCCCGGGAGGTGGCGGTCCCGGGGCGTGTGGGGGTTCAAGCCCCCCACATAGGTAATTAAAAAAAATTAAAAAGAAGCCCCGGGGGGTGGCGGTCTCCGGGGCTGCGGGAGGGCTGAGAGCCCTCCTGCATCATTTTTTTTATTAAAGCCCTGGGGGGTGGCGGTCCCCAGGGCTTGGGGGGCCTTAGAGGCCCCCCACACATAAAACTTAACCCCCGCATGCCCCCGGGACTTGACCCACCCGGGGGCCAATTACCAAAGAAGCGCGGGAGGCCGCGCTTCATTTTTTTTTTTAATCGGCAGGATCCGCGCATTGTAAGCGCATCCTGCCGATTTAAAAAAAAAAAAATTTGGGCCCTGAGCAGGCCTAGGGGGTCAGGGTGTTTCTACCCTGCACCCTTTTTGCGTATTGCGCTGCCAACACTTCCTGATTTGGAGTGTTGACAGCCAATTAGCATGCAGCTCGAGGTCGGGAGGGTGCGCGGATCCACCGCGGCCATAAATATCGAAACATTTATTTTGGATTTTCTCAGCAACTACTGAACGGATTTACACCATTTTTAAAAAGGGTGCTTTCTTAACCAAGCACTACCTTTTGCCAAATTTGGTGTAATTCTGTTCAGCAGTTTTTGCTGTAGCCTTGCATAAAGTTTCCTATGGGAAATCGATTTTTTCACTCTTATTTTTTGAATTTCTCCGTAACTACTGAACGGATTTACACCATTTAAAAAAAGGTCGCTTTCTGAACCAAGCGCTACCTTTTGCAAAATTTGGTGTAATTCCGTTCAGCAGTTCGGGCTGTAGCCGTGGCTAAAATTTCCTATGGGAATTAACATGGAGAAAACGAAGAAAACGCGTTTTGGGACCCCCTTTTTTTCTCGGCCGCCGCTTGATGAATCACGCCGAAACTATCAAGACAGGAGCGGACCGGAGCGCCCCACTAGTTTTGAAAATTTCGCGATGATTCGTCAAACGACGCCAAACTTATTGGGAATAGAATGTTGCGGATTTCCTATGGATAAAGGTCCTAACTATAACTATCTACTGGCGACCGCCAGTAGATAATATATATATATATATATATATATATATATATATATATATATATATATATATATATATATATATAAATTTAGCTAGTAAGATAGAAAGGCGGAGAGAAGCATGGACACACAGGCAAACAACAGACCTACATACATCTGTGCACATAGATGAACACACCTATAAAACCCATGTACATAGGCCAAGAGGTATAATAAACAACAACGCACCAACATGCAGACTGCCAAGCATGCCAACAGTTCAACAGTTATTTAGACAGGCATCCACACTACCTCCAAGACATACAATCTCCGCTGCCCTTCATCTCAACGTTTTGGATCAGTTAGGACGGAGAGATTAGAGGATGTAGGGGCATATGTACAATGCCCTTTTGCAATTCCCAACCTTGGAATTTGCATATTCATAAGGTTTGCGAATCGCAAAAGGCATTTTCACAAGCTTTTCTGAAATGCAAATAGGAGTGAGTGTGAAAGAGATACCCACTCCTATTTGTGTTTCGGAAATGGATGCATCAATGGCTTCTGACTGAAATTGTAGTCACAAACAATGTATTTGTTATTGATCCCAAGTAACCTATTTGCTTTGTGTCTGCAACCTTAAGGGCCACTGCCTGCTACCCCCGTGTCTTCCCAAATGTGAAAGAAAATATTAAGACAGCATCTGTGACTTTAATGGTCACCGGCTGGTTTTAAAAAAAAAAAACCCTCCTTGCAATCAGGGCAAATCCCAGAAAATTGTGACTTGCCTAATATTCATTAGCCAACTTGTTTTGCGACCCAATGCAAATGTGACATATCAGCACACAGTTTGGATTGCAAATTCTATTCCCATGCACAAACCAGTTGGTTTGCAAATTGCACAACCCTGGCTTATTAATCGGACTAGTACTTCTGTGGCCCAATTACACATAGGGTGCACTTTCCTTGTTTGCGCCACGGTGCACCTTACAAGAGGTGCATCAGACACAAACAGGGACAGTGCGCCTTATTGCATTGAATTCGCTGCTCCCAGGGCAGCCGCAAAGTCATGCTGCCCTGACAGCAGCGCATTCAAGTGAAAAACAGAGCGACTTTGAAGTAGCCACTCTGTGTTTCACTTTGCAGGTGGCAACCTGCCTGCACTTTTAAGAGGAGCGAGAGATCCTCTTCCAGCAGGATGCAGTGAGGGACTGCACCTGCCTGCAAGGGGATGTCTGGGAGTTCCATAGGACCCCCTTTCCCCCACTCCAGAGGGTTGCCATCAGGGGACGCACTGAGACTGCGCCACCTTTTAGGTGGCACTCTGTCAGTGTGCCTCCTGACAGCTTCTTTGCCTCTGCGCCCACATCTACAATACAAAAAGAACAATTGATTGACAGAATGTTGAACAATGTCAAACATTCACCCCAGTACAGAGATCAGGGCCTAAATCCATTGTTTTTTTTGCTCCCCATGCCATTCCGGTTTAAACCCAGTCTTGACCCTGTTCCCCATGGGAACAGTCCAGCCCAAACTGCCAGGCAAGGTTCTCCCTGGACCAGAAACAAGCATCCTGGGACTGGTTTCTGGGTTTCACCCTTCATCAGCCAGGCTAGCTTGACTCTAGTGGCATGGAGGGCACGGGACCCACGTCTGGGCATACTCGTCCCACGCGGGGTGACAAATGCAAAAAGAACAATTGATGGACAGAATGTTGAACAATGTCAAACATTCACCCCAGTACAGAGATATGGGCCTAAATCCATCGTTTTTTTGCTCCCCATGCCATTTCAGTTTAAACCCAGTGTTCAATCGCAACCAAGATTAATCACAACCCAGATCATTAATGCTTTCACCTTGATAAACCGGGAGAGTACCATTCACTGTGGCATTCATGATTAAAACAAAGGTGAGAAGTATGGTGGTTAATTGTCAATGAAAAGACCAGTTGTTTATGTAAATCTCCTTTTATTGTGTATAATACATTGTAATATCTTTATTTGTTTTGCTAAGCTTCTTTTAATTTGCCTGGATGCACGTGATGCATAAAACATGTGGGTAAAGCTTGTTTCAACGGCTGTTGGAACGTGTCAGTGCTTACACAAGCCAACTGCCAAAGCCCACCTGTTATGCATGCCTTGAAACACGTGTACAGCAGGCTATAAATATGCGGTTACCTAAAGGAGCAGCACTTGGCCTCGGAACTCTTCCACTTTACCTGCATTCCAGCGACAAGTCTCCTGTGCTTCGGCTCCGGCATCTTCTGCTAACAGCTGGCTGCTGGCTTCCAGGCCAGTTCATTTTGGCACGTCCTGCAAAGCTTGGGAAGGGTATGGCCAGACGTGGGTCCCGCGCTCACTGCACCACTGGATTCAAGCTAGTTTGGCTGATGAGGGGTGATGCCCCGAAACCAGTCCCAGGATGCTTGTTTCTGGTCCAGGGAGGACCTGGCTTGGCAATTGGGGCTGGACTGTTCTCATGAGGAACAGGGTCAAGACTGATTTGCATATGGCTGGGTCCAAACTGGGGAGGCGTGGTGAGCAAAAAAAAACCAATGGATTAAACCCAGATCTTTGTGACTGGGAGTGAATGTTTGCATTGTTCAGCACTTCGTCCATCATTTGTTTCTTTTACTTTTGGTGCTATATGTGTGTCAGCACTGCCTGTATTACAGAAAGGGACGCACAAGCGTCTGTGGCCCTTTCTGTAAAACAAGAGTACTGCGGGGATGAACAAAGCAGGCGCACATGCCCGTTGCGCCACCGCAACACTTTCTATAATACGGCCCCTGGCCTATATTTCATTGCCACCTCCATGGAAATTGCAGATGGCATATTAGTATGACTCTATATGTAAAATCAATAATACATGCATGTCTCTTGCTGCACAATCCTAAAGCCTACAAATGAACATAACACATAAGTCCTTTTCTTATATGTCCAACATATTTAACATGAATAGATAAAGTGGCATTTAACAAACTAAAAAATCAATCTGTTGTAAATTGCAAGGAAGAGAAGGAAGAATAGATTTTAGCAAAGCCAATAAGTCTAGCTTTAATGTGATAAATGCTAGGTTTTTACCATATGGCCACAAAGTGGTGCTCATGAACACCCTATGAGGTCCTGTCCCTGAATAGAACAATATACACTTCTACTCCTTGCATTGCTATCTCTACTACATATTCCAGTCCAATTTTCCACACCATATTACTGATACATCATGGTCCTTGTAGTCCTTTCTTTCTCCAAACCCTGCCATGATCACGTCCTGGTGATGGTGCTCTATACTCTACCTTGGTTTCTTGATCCTACAGCATTCCGGATCTGTCTCTCTCTTGTCTCGGATCCCTACTCCGTTTCTGGGTTTCCTGTCGTTTGCCTCCTGGATTCCCCATCTTTTCCTTCCCAAATGTCAGTTCATCATCAGTTGTTCCCTAATTCCTAGCCCTCGGTTTATTTTTGCACCTATCTCTCCCCCTGCACCTGTGTTCTTCCTCTGAACTTTAACCTTTTTCTGTCCTATGAGCTCAGTGTTCATTGGCTTGCAATTCACCTTTCAGCTGAGTTTCCTTTGCTCTGACGTGTTCTTGCTGCTTTAAGTCCAGGACTGCTCTTTGATTCTGTTCCCGCATACCTGATATATTTTCTGTTTCTGTCTAGTTTGTTGGATCTGTTTCTGTCCCTTGGTTTTCCAGCCTCTCTTTTCCTGGGATTACCTTTGGTTTTGCCTGCACACTTCCTTACCTGTCTTGTTACATGCAGATTTCTTGTTCCTGCTCTGACTGCATATTTCCATTTTCAAATCTTGTTTCCAGTTTCCAGTTCTGTGTATTTCAGTCATGTTCCTCATCTTGATCCAAGCCCTGTTCCTCATCTTGATTCCAGCCCTGCTTTTCCCTGAGCCCAGTTCCTGTTTCCGTGCTCCTGCCTGTTTTCTGCTGTTGTTCGTTGTTTTTGTATTCAAATCTTGGTTGCCTTTATTTCCAAGGGGGCCAGTTATATTTTGAAGTTTCTACCTCTCGCACACAAATCCACTCAGTGCTCTTTCCTTGCGTGAGTAACTGGTCTTTGTCTTTCTGTATGATCTTTTCCTCTCACAGAGAGATCACTTTCCAGTGAGTCTACACGTTGTAAAATAATTTGTCTATTGTTTTCAAGCTTGCACCCTCTTGTTGTCTATACTTGTGTTATCATTTTGGTTTCCCTTTGCAGGTTTCCAGTTCCCTGATCACAGTCTGTTCCAGTCTGCCCCACTTCTCAGTTTGTGTCCTGTTTCCTTCCCCGCTTTAGGTGTCCGTATATAGGTTTTCCAGAAACATGTCCTTATATAGGCACAATTCGCATTGCCCTTATATAGGCATAAGATCCCAGTCCTTATTTAGGCATTAGCCATGCTATCCAAATACAGGCATGGTCACTTACATCCGTCCACCCTAACGTCACAACGAGTTCTTAGAAACCAGACCCTTAAGCTCTTGGGAGTTCCCCTAGCACAGGATTATTGATTTCTCCAAGAACTCATTTATTATGTATGAACCACTACACCTTAAGGGTTCATTCCTGACGTCTTCCTCTGCCCGACTTTACGTCAATGCTAACATTCCAAGGCACCTACCGGGTATAAATATACCTTCCCTTGCCCAAACAAGTGGGAGGAGACCTCGACTTTAGAGGAGCCCGTGTCCCGGCCTGACGCACTGACAAGAGACTCTGTCATCCCTGCTCGCAGAGAATCCAGCTTCCAGTGTTCTGACTCCCTTCGCGGGGTGTTAGAGTTCGAGACCCGGAAAGAGATTCCCACCGCTCTCATTCTCAAGGTATGGAACTGACTAGAACCTAGAGGGACTCTTGGCATACTAGACTCTTGGCATACTAGACTCTTGGCATACAAGACTCTTGGCATACTATAGCATACCATACTATAGAATACATCACCTACTTCTTACCTTGCCCTACACTTAGGTTAGGTTAGGTACACTGGGGTAGAACTAGTTAGAGAAGCATCTTATGAGTACTCGCATTTTTAGCTTATGTCATTTATGTATATGAATATATGTGTCATAGCTAAAAGATAATGCTAGCGCAGTATTATTTCTTTCTACTGCTTACGCTGTACATTATATATCTCGCATACTGTCTTGTGATCATAACAGCTCATATCTCTTACACGAGAAACAAGACTGTTCAATAAAACCTTTTATTGAAACGCCCGTCTATTCTTTCTGTGTAACTCTGAAGAAACTAAGCATGCACGATTAGCTGAGTGAAACTGTTATCTATTGTTTCCACGATTCTGAGAGTGTTCCGATTCTAAAGGGAAACAAAGTTGTCATGTTTATGCGGTTGCCAGAAACTACTCCCTTCTTGTTTACAAGGAGTTTCTAGTGGCCTCTGAGTTAGCTGGCACAAAGTAATTAAGTTTAATATACTCAATAGGGACATACTGACCTCAGTCCTATGTCAAACCTATAGGGTATATTATTCCAATGCGCAGAGCCTATTAGGGAAATAGGAACTACACTACACCTTCTCCTGAATTCCAGAGAGCAATCAATCCCTGTTAACTATCCTTCTCCTGAGCTCAGCAGGTCCCTTGACACACTCCCTGTTACCTAGCATTGTCCTGAATTCAGCTATATCCTTGACAATAAAAACACTTAAACATCAATTTTACAAGGCTGCGTTAGCATTTTTAGCAGGTCAAATACAAAACTATTAGTTTGCCAATAGTTGTTTTTATTGCCTCCTAAAATATCAAAATCTTAGTCAGTGGCACTGGGATTCAAAGCATGTCCCTGCTTGTTACACCTACAAATCAGTAGTAGGCATTTAACTATCTAAGCTTTTGCTGCAAAGCAGGGGCAGCTCCTCCGTTATGGCCAAGGAGTGTCGCCCCACTGCTGGAACCAGCAGACGCATGTAAAATAAAATGATAATAAGGCAGTTAATAAAACTGCCTTATTATCATTTTATTTTACTCCGGAGCTGAGCCACAGCCGAGTCTTGGGCCAGCAGGAGGAGTGGTGGGCTCAGGGCACTGCCAGTGCACATGTTGGTTTGGCTGGCTGTCCATGGCCAGCCAAACTGCCATGTGCACTTGGGTATCTCCAGGCTATTGTTTGGAGATATCAGCAGGGCTCAGGAGCACAGGATCCCAGTCCCTCCTGGAGGGTGGAACCAGCCCGCTCTGCCCAATCCCTACCCTTCTCTCATGCTGGGTAATGCCAGCATGAGAGTAGCATCTGGATTGGCGCAGGGGACCCTTGGAGCCTGTGTGAACATCATCGGAGCATAAGATCTGGCGAGGCCGCGGATGTCAGGCTGCAGGTAAGTTCTGTTTTTCTTTATTTTTTCCCCCGCGCTGCCCACTGATTTCCCCTGCTAGCAGCTGCCACTGCTGCAAAGATGCAGTCAGCAATGCTGTCTATGCCAGTTCCTCTTGAGGACTATAACCAGCTGGCTCCAAAGATGTAAGACATTGGTAATGCTGGATGTGAAACCATCAAACCCAACTTCTAATCCTGACTTTCCTTCATGTTGCATGTGATTATGGCCATAATGCTGAATCATTTTATTCCTCTGTTGCCATAGTTTGTGTGTTGTTCAATTCATGAAAGTCACACACAAAACATTTGCGCTTTCTTAATCAGCTTGCTTATGCTTTGAATTCCTCCCTTTCACTTTAAATAAAAAATATATTCCTCTATTATACTTAAAAAAAATATATATATATACAACTGTATTGCCTTCTCAGATACGAAAGGCCCTCCAAGATTTTTTTAATGCTTTTATGCTTTGATTTTAAGTGGGGTGGAGGTTCCCATAGAATGCTTAATGTGTTATTCTGCAGTACACCTTGGAACTCTGACTCACTGAATGGCTTAGGGAAAAAAGGCTACAGCACACAGTAAATGCATCAGGTCACAAACACTGAAGGTCCATAGGTATGGCTCAGTGTTTACAGATGTAATGCTCTGTGAGGAATGCATGTTTGAGGATGGCAAGTGGGAGAGCAGGCTTCTCTTCTATTGGGTGTGAGCCTCTCCTGTAGTGTCCTGGTCTTTGCAACAAAATAAGTGGCAGGGCCCTGGCAGGAGCCACTGCAGCTTGCACCACTCATTGCTCCTGCCAGCACCGGCAACGACAGTAACAGTACAACTACTAACCATCACACTCCTACAAGTATGACAATTCAGACTATTCCAGGCCCCCACAGCTATAAGAATGGCTTGGGTGTCAGGTGTTAGTCATTTTTATTGTATATTGAATTAATAAACAACTGTTGTTGTGCTTATTAAAAAATTAGACAAGCAGCTCCACCATGTGGCAGACTATCATGAGTGCTGGTGTTGACAATTAAGTGCAGGTGCTGAGCACCGGAAACCACCCACTCAAATTAAACATTGGCCCTGCCTCTGTCATTCACTGATTTGAAGGCGGGCTGAAGGCAGGGACAAGGGAAGAAAAATGTGTGCTGTACTTGGCAAGCAAGGCAATATACTTTGCTCTAGGAAAAAGCATGAAGGGATGCAGCACAGAACATAGTGGCATCCCTACTCTTGAAATATTGTAGCTGTCAACCTGGTAAAACGATTGGCTCATTTATCACGCCTCAACACTGTGATTTTGATCAATAAAACTCTGAAGAGGCTGTCCGCTCCCAAATCACCACAAGGTGTGATTCAATGGCATTTCAAAAGAAGCTACTATAGAAGTCAAGGAAGTTCGAAGACATCCTGACCATGGCCACGGCATTGTGCACAGCTGAAAATCAGGTGGTGGTGATGAATCATCATAAACACAGGACTCAGATTGAACTGCTCATCAGTCACATGAAAGACATGCAGTTCAATGAGAGTGACCCTCATCACATGTGCTAGCTATCACTGGGGCTTCCCTCTTCCACACTCTGCCATATGTCTAGCATTGAACATCTGTAGCCATGGGTGCAACACGATGGGCCATTGGAATAAGAAAGCACCCACAAGCAGTTCTTTCGCACCAAATACTACCACATCATATTTACGTACACATGCATGCAAGTCCATCCTCCCCATCAAATGAGAGAAACTGCACATGTCCTGACTCATCAGCATTTTCTTGGTCAGTGTCAACATACCCAAAGTCGAAAATAAAGATCGAAGTATTTTCAATCGGGGGAAGTGTTTGCACTGATAAAGGAAATGAGATGGATGACCTTGTACTTTACATTGGTATACATGGAGGGCCTACCCTTTTTCTGGTAGACACAAGTGCCACTGTTAACTGCAAATTCAATACTGAATCATAAACAGAGTGACAGCGGAAGAAAGAACTAAAATTGAGAATATGTTCCCAGAGTTGTTGCAGGGCATTGGCAAGCTCAAAAACAGGCAAATTTGCCTAATGATTAAACAATGAAGCCCGTTGCCCAGACTTCTGCGGCATACCTTTTGCGGCTCCTCCGCTATGGAGGAAGAGCGTTGCCCCACTGCTTTCAATCAGTGCGAGAAGGAAAAACATAAAATGATAACTTTCAGTTATTATCATTTTATGTTTGTGCTGCTTTGCGGGCGGGTCTGGTCTGCTCTCGGAGCAAGGCAGTGGAGGAGTGGTTTGCCAAACTCCTAAGTGTGCAATGACGGTTTGGTCGGCCCTCTCAGGCTGCCCATACCAGTCATGCGCACTTTCCCCATTCTCCATGCAGGCTGCATTACAGCCTGTTTGGAGAACGTGCCCACCCCTCCAGCCCCTGGCTGAGCGCCGTGTCATGGCGCTCAGACCAATCACAATGCTGCATTGCAGCACTGTGATTGGCTTAGGGGAGGGAGCCTGGTTGACTGCTTCCTGTTCCTGAAGTCAGAGGCAGGAGAGCAGGAGCAGAGACGCGGGCCTGGCGGCAAGGTAACATTACAACGCATAATACTTTTAGGGCAAACAGTAGGGTAAGTGTTGGATAGTGTAGGGGTAAAAATTACTATTCCCACTCCAGTGAGTGCAACAGTAGGTTAAGTGTTGGATAGTGTAGGTGTAAAAATTACTAAGTGTTGGATAGTGTAGGGGTAAAAATTACTATTCCTACTCCAGTGAGTGCAAAAGTAGGGAAGGTGTTGGCTAGTGTAGGGGTAAAAATTACTATTCCCATGTACCCCAAAACCCATACCCACCCTAATGCTAAAAAAATCTCCATTAGTTACCTTATAATGCGTTGTAATGGCATGCGTTGTAATGGTATGCGTTGTAATGGCATGCGTTGCAGTGACATGCGTTGTAATGGCATGCATTGTAATGGCATGCAATGTAAAGGCAGTTGCGTTGTAACAGTTGCGTTGTAAAGGTAGGTCATTGTAATGACTGTGTTGTAATGGATGTTTCCCTTCTCACTCACACGCACTCACTCCCTTAACTCTAAATGAAATGCTCCTCTCACAAACACACATACAAACATTACCATCCCTCATTCCAATCTTCCTTTCTCTCACAAACCCTCCCTCCCTTACATGCCCCTCTCACATACATAACATGTTATATACTGTGCCTTCTCTTGTTCATATACTGCTTTTTCTCATCTCCTGTTTCTGATGATGATGAAGATAATGGTTATTTATAAAGCACAAACTGCAGGCCCTATTGCTAAGAGCGAAGTTATGCCCTATTGAACAGATATGCTTTTAGCAGTTTACGGGATTTCCAGTGATTAGTTTCAGCACACATGGAAATAGGGAGACTGTTTTATAGCTTTGACGCCAACACATAAAAGCCTCTAACGCCATTCCTCTTTAGTTTAAATTTAGGAGTGGTAAGGAGTAAGGCATCTCTCGATCTCAGTGTCCTCCTTGCAATATATCGCTCTAACTTCTGTAAAATAGTAATTGGGCCAATCTGATAAAAAATGTTTGATGCGATAGACAGGTTGTCTTAAAGAGTATTCTCTGGCTTATTGGTAGCCAGTGCAGCTTTAATGCAGCCGAAGCATAATCATATTTCCTCCTTCGCTTTGTGGCCCAATTTTGCACTTGTTGGAGTCTTGCCAATGTATTAGCGGGAAGTCCCAGGTTTAAAACTACAAAACTCCAATCGAAATCCATTCAATGCTTGGACTCCTGCACAGTGAGTCTGCATCGGAAATAATGGAATCACTTTCTGTGGTAATTTTAGATGTAAAAAGCAGACGCTTGTACCAGAGATATCTAATCATGGATAACCAATCGTAATTACAATTTACACAGGGAGCACTGAGACTTTGGCACTGTTCAGCAGTGGCAAAGTACCCAGAGTCCACGGAGATCCGACGCATACCAAGTAGGTGCAGACGCGGGGCCCGAGCGTTATTCAAAGGGTGACTTTAAGCCGACCCCCATGCCGGATACTCATGAGGCTTTTCTCTGATAATTTCAAGAGTACAGAGCATAGAGGGAACTCCCTCTTACCCATAGTGCACCCTAGCGAGTGCAACACATACCGGGTCACTTACATTTTATTTCGACCCCATCACTTTTTAATCACCCTGCACACATCTAGGTCCTGAAGAAAGCCATATCACACCCAAGGCCTGGCTGAAATATGTTGACCCCACAGGATGTGGGAGACCATAAATAACTCCATAATACATCCATCGCCTTGTTTTTAATACTGCCAAGGGCCCACCAATAAAATATCCATAATAGGAAATGGGACCCCAGGACAGTTTTTAATTCACATTCACACGCTATCACTGCACACTCACTCACCACAAAACCAGCTCCGCTGTAAACAGGCGTTGAAGCACACCCGGGACACATTCGGTGTCACCGGGTGGAGCCCGATGATGAAGCATGCCAACTAGGTTGGTGGGTGAGGGCTTTCATAAGGAATAGTATTTCTTCCTTCTGCACAACACACAATCCTTATGCTTGTTTTAGGCTAGTTCCTTTTGATTATACAAAGTACCCAGAGTACCTAAACAAGCAAAAGCGAAATCCAGCACACAATCAGAAATACAGGAGGTAGAGGCAAAAAGTCAGGGGAAATCACGCCAAGGATGCCAGGAACAAACAGGGACTTAGAAAAGAGCACTGTGGCACTCTGCATGTTAAAACTCTCTGTTTAGAAGAGTAGGGGGCAATCATGACAGTCTGGGTCTGATTTGCTAAAAAAGAGAAAAAACAATCCAAGGCATTTCCTCCAGCTCACAACACTTTTAATCTCATTATCAAAACTGGGTGAGAAACTGTGCCAAATGCATCACTTAGATCCAGTAGGTTCAGTGCTACACTTCCTTATGTCATCTAACACAGTTACAAGGGAGGTCTCTGTACAATGAAGTGACCTAAATCCAACCTGAACTATGTCCAGTAAGTTATTATTTTATATGTTTGACCAATTGTCTATTGATTTATTTTACCATTATTTTTGCTGGTGAAGGCAGGTGAGAGATAGTCCTGTAATTACAGAGTTGTTCACGATTAACATTTGGTTTCTTTAAAATTGTAAGGATTTGGCCTTCCTTTCACAGTTGTGGAAATGTGGCAGTAATAATTGATTGGGTGCATAATTCAGCTAATGCTGGTTCAAACAAATCAATTCCTATATGGAAACATGAGGCTGGACAAGGATCCAATGGAGATCTGAATTTAACTATCAACATCATAGCATGTACTGTTTCATGATATAACAATTCATAATCTGTTAATAGAAAATCTGACATCCATTGGATCAGTTCTTCCTCTGCCCTCTCATTGCTCCCAATAACATTAATACTAATTTCATCAATCTTTTCCAGAAAGAAAGATGAAAACTCTTTACATTATCAAGTTCCAAATCGGAAAACCCTGGAAAGCACATATTTTTTACTAATTGAAACACTTCCCTGTCAGAATTTTTTGATGCTAGAATTTTATCTGCGAAGTGATTTTTCTTAGCGAGTTTTCATGAATTTTTATACCTTTTTAATTCCAGTTTATGTATGGATTTGTCATTATCCACTCCAGTCAGGCTCCAAACCCTTTCAAAATGTTTCATCTTCTTGTAGGCACAGCCAGCTCACTAGAGTACCAGGGAGCAGACAAGAGTTTCCTTCTGGACCTCTTATCTGTAACCCGTGCATGGTGTCTGTAGAGTTCTTAAGTTTTGAACGCTAGGACCTTTGTGGTTCTGAGTGGACTTTGAACAGGAATTATGAAAACTGCTGGGAGGTGTTAAGGTGTGGTTATTAAATTCATGATGCAATGTGTGCAGTTAGTTGTGCGATCGTATGTTGAAGTATAAAGACACAAGTTGCAGAGTTCTGTGTGTGGCGTGTTTCATTACGTGCTCCCGGGCTGAGGAGGATGGTACAGTGTCTAATGCCTTTGTTACCCAATTGTTGAAATAAACCATCTCTAAAGAGACTTCTCAATCAATGCTATTAACACGGGCAGGCTTCCTTTTGAGTGCTTCCCTCAAATTAAGGTTTGTTATTTTAGACCATGTTCTACCGTTTATCGGTCAAACTCTTTGGTGTGTTAGTGTAAAGTTAGATGAAAACAAATCAAATGAAATTACCCAATGGTCCGACCAAACTATTTTCTTTGATGGTCTGACAGACATAGTTTCACTAGTAATAAAAATGCTCCAACTTCAGAGTTTCACCACATCCTTTTTCATCCCATTTTATATTAAAATTTTCAAACACACAAAGGTTATCCAATTAGTTAGAATTAAAAGCAATTAAATGCGCTAGTGCAGGACTAACACCTGCACAGCAATCTGGGGGCCCATAAAGTAATAAAAAGGATCATATTCAATTTTGCTCAATCGTTATTGTAACAGGAGAGTTTCTGCCCATGTGAACTGTGGCACCTCCAATTGTTACACTGGGACAGTTTCTCTAACTATAACTGCTAAACCCCTGCCCAAACCCATTAGTCCATCTTTCCTCATGATATTGTATCCAGCTGGGATAGCATTACATAAACCCAGGCTGGATGCATCAGTTAAAAAAAAAATTCTGTTAAGTGTAGAATATCTAGCGTTTCCGGATCCAATTGAAAAGAAACTTCTTTGGCATGTTTCCCAAGAAAACGACAATTCACAAGCATACCCTTGAGAATCATTTCGGCAGTGCTATTTTCCTTAAGAGTGCTGATCAGTGGCATCTCCTCCACTATGGTGAAGGAGCGTCGCACCCCTGCCAGTCTCAAAACTCGAAAAATAAAACGGGTTTATTATCATTTTATTTTTTAAGTTCTATGGGCCAGGACAAGTCTTTGGGCTGGGGCTATCACGGGAGCAGACACGAGGGGGAGTGGTGGGCACTGCTATCAGTGTGCAACTCAGTTTGGCCGGCTGTCTCAGGGCGGCCAAACCAACATGTTCACTGAGCTGTCTCCAACCTGAGCTGCTTTGCCGGGTTGGAGACAGCAAGCACAGGCTTCTAGTCTCTCTGGGAGTGCAAATTCAGAGCGCTCAGGCAAATCCTGACACAGCTTTCATGTGAGAGCAGCATTAGGATTGGCTGCAGGGGAGTCTGGGAACCTGTGCTGCAGCGAGGACTCGGAGAAGAAGAGCGGCGGGCAGCAGGTAAGTTCTTTTTTTCCTTTTTTCTGTGTTGTTTGCTCGTCCCCGCCCCGCCACTTCAATCGCACACAAGCCGCTCCTAGTGCTGATATAAACTTCTTTTAGTTGAATTATTGAAAAGGCCGTTTGGGGCTTCATTTACACTTACATTCTTTAATTTTTAACAATTCGTCAAATGAGTAGTGAATTTGGGGCAATAAACGGGCAGCATGCCCGGCGTACGGTGCTTCCGATACATTGACAGAAGCAGATGGGCTTGCCTTTGTGATTTGCAAAAATATTGCAAAATCGGCAGTTTTACAAAACCGCCTGTGAAATTTGGAGAATGCAATCTGATTTTTTTTTATGAGTCTGAGAAAGGGTCATGAAGACATAATTAACAGATATTTTTGCCTCTCAATTCCCAATGTTTTGGAAATTAGGACATCCTGTGGCCATCTTGTGGGAGTACACCGACAAAAATCGAGGCTGGGCACCCAGTTGGCAATTCTGCTTTAGGTAACGAGGCCATAAAGGCCTAGCTGGGGGTCCATGGGGCATAGTTCTAAATAAACTAATGCCAGGAGCTAGAGGAGGCATCGGGCCACACAAAAGGGCCATATCTCAGCATGAAGAAGTGATTTCTGGCCAGTGGTTCCCTGCTGACACCAACTATATGGCAGTTCAGAAAGGCAATCCCAATTACAGGGCCATGCTCCTGACAAATAGGGCTTGCAAGTCTTCTGGATTCATTATCCTCATGTTTGATCATAGTAACCCTGCCCTCCAAAAAAGTCCTATGGACTACGATCTGAGTTCCCCAGCTCTCTAAAGGAGAACAGATTGGCTTACAGATAAGGCAGAAATAAAGTGTGCATGTGCAGCTAGCACACCAGCCAGTGGCACACACAAACACACTTTAAATTCACAACCTGGGTCTGGCAATACCTCCTTCCTATCGTGAACTGAACCTTGAGGTCTGGGTGGGAAGGAAAACTGTGTAGTGAGTCAAACTGGCCTACTGCAAACATATAAAATGAATGATGGGTAGATGGGTGTAGTCAAGCAATATGCACACAATTCTTCAGTGGCACTCTGGTGGTGTGGCACTACCTTTATCCCCAAATGCATTAGCCATCCCTGGCGATGCAGGAGCTGAGTCCTAAGAGCCAATCATTTACAACCCCTCCCTGCAGGAATTCGGGGAGGCCGGCGGACACTCTAAATTGAGATGAAGTGCCCGGGTGGGACCAGAAGGAGGACACCCAGCAGCAGCATACCGGGGTCTGCTTGGTGCTCTGAATTGGTCATGGGTCCTCTAGAACTATATGGAAAATTGTGGCCAACTTATATTGACGTTTTAATTACCATTATTGCAAAACGTCATTATTCTCATGGCAAAATTCCACTCTGAGATAGCTGCCATGTATCCTTGTAGTGAGAGCTTCAGAGTAGCAGAGATAGACGACCTGTCATCAACGATGCAGCTCCCTCTACACACTCCCCTGCAATGCCCCACCTTGCTGAGGAGCTAGGATACTGTATCATAGATACATGTGCTTGTATCAGTAGACTACTTTGAGCCTATTACATAAGTTAAATGTGTATGAAAAAAGAAAGACATTTGCAAAATCCCATTGGCTGGTATCAACACATGATCAGATGACTGATGGGGGACCCGTAAAAACAAGCCAATGGTTGATGGGGGCTATCCAAAAGCCCATCTCTGCCAATTATATAATGAATGTTGTGTGTGGTGTTGACATGACCTATGGCAGTCAACTAAATCAATCTGTAGCCAGACATTACAAGCCTTTTCTCATTTTGTTTTACAACTTGAGTTATTTTCTGATAAGAGAACAGGGAAATATATGCTTATAGTGCCAACTTCTTCAAAAGAGCAAGGCTCCGGATTCATCTTCATAATGTAGATAACATCATCTCACATACATATAGTAATGGGACCAGGGTAATCTCTGCCCATAGGACCTGAAAAAACAACCTAGTCGACCACCACGAGGGGCAGCAAGATTACCATTAAGGAGTTATTTCTTCGCTACTTTACTGTAAATAAATATATATTTGGATACATGAGAGTTTCCTTTCAAGGATATCATTATATATGCGTTTGTGATGACTGGGGCAGAGCTCTGATTTCTGGTCAGACCATCGCTAAGTAGTATTTGTTTAAGATTGACCTTATGTCTACGTGACTGTGGAAAACGTACTCCACTACCACAAACCTCTCCACCCACTATGATCCTATAACCTAGGGTGCCTGAGGAAGAGGTGTCATGCCTCACAGATCTGGCAGGTAGCGGTGCCCTGGCAGGCATGCATACATGGGTGCTAGAACTTCCCTGGGAGAAATACAGCTCCCTCACATGAGGTAAGGGTTGGAGCTGTGCTTCTGTAGAGCTGCAGAACTTTAAACATGCCTATTTGGAATACTCTGCTAAAAACAGGTGCCATTGATTTAAGGCTGAAAAGAAATGATTACGAGTAAAATAAAGTGCCTCAATAATGCCGCAAAATTTTCATTTTTGTGCCGCAAAATTTGAAAATCTATGCAGCATTATCCTAAGGGGTCTGTAAGATGGCACCTGCCAAACCCAGAACCCAAAAGACTAAAGGTGGAGAGTGGAGTAACCAGATAGGTGACCGCGCCTTACACCCAGCTAAGGCAATTTAAATGGGTAGAATCCTAAAATGCAGTGTGCATAAAACAAATGACAGCATGCAGACAGAGAAAGTAAAGTGCCAAGCTAAAAGCGATTTATGTACCTTAACATAAAGGGCATATGTGAACTTTTTCTTTATGACAAAATCTTTAAAAATGATGAGTCCTGTCCTGAAATGACTTAAGCTGCTGTTTACAGGTTTTACAAACTTTCAAGGTAAAAACAATGGGGTATATTTACAAGAAATGGCGCTCCGCTGTTTTGCTGCAGTGGTGCACCAAAAATTTTACTGCTGAGGTATGACAGTTCCTAATGCCATATCAGCATCATATTTATAATACGGTGCTCCATGGCTTTCGGAAGAGGCAGGCGCCGGAAAACTGACGCTTATATATGCCCTGAGTTGGTAAACAAATGCACGCTAACATAGAAAAAGTGACGTTCAGTCAATTAGCGACTAGAAAACCCGACGCTAGCCGTCCTAGCGTCAATGTTGTGCACCTAGCGGGAGAAAAAAATACAAAAATGTCACTAAGTAAAAAAAAAAAGTTATACTTACCTGAAAGCATCAATGGAGCAGCCAGAGTGAGCACAGGCCAAGACAACAACCCCAGCAACCCCACTACCAGCCAGGATATCCAGCCAGAGTCCCAGGGGAAAATGAAGAGGAAATGCAAGTTCAGCGAGGAGGAGAATCAGATCTTGATCACGAAGGTTATGGAGCACCAACACCAGCTCTTCATCAGCTCCAAAGTGCCACTGGGGAGGAAAAAGACCATATAGCAGACCACAGTGGACAAGGTGAACAGTATTGTTGAGGTCAAGAGGACAGTGACAGATTGTGAGAAGTGCTGGCATTATTGTAAGCACAAGACAAAGGCGAAACTGGCAACCAATCTCAAGGCAGCATTGCAGAACGGAGTTGGTAGTCCAGTGTCCCAGGAGGAGTTGGATTCCTTGGAGGAGCAGGTGTCTGTTGTCATCTGCGAGGAGTCAGGTTGGAGTTGCAGGACAGGACAGTGCTGCCTATGACAAACTACAACAGCAACAGGGTAAGTCGCAACAAGGGGCAATGTGGGGAACTACATAATGTCATGCAGTGCAGGCAGCTATGTCCCAGCGCTCTGCGCACTGTCTGCAGGTCAAAGGGTAGGATGCTGGCTCGTCTGTGGTTAAACATGACATCAAGGGAAAGCTCATGGGCATTTTGATAATATGTTGGTGTGGGGCAGGCTGCAAGCCTTCTAGCTGTGCTACCCTACATCAAAAGGAAAGGGCAGGAATGCGGCGCACCCACAAGATACGGTGCATTCCTGTCCTTTCTGTCAGCACCGGCACACAAACAGCATGCGTCCGTCACAGAAGACACCCTTGCACCAAGGTGCAAAGGTACCTCCATTGGTGTCAGCCAGCTGAATGCTCACCAGCATAGAGGAAAGCACAGCGATGCGTTGTATCTTCATCACCACAGTGCAACTCTGCACTCTTCTAATCCCACAGCTTGGTGCAGCAATGTGGTCTGTGGTTCTGTGCTGCACCACATACCTATGAAATATGCCCATGTGTCTCACATGGGCCTATACATATTAATTTAGCCTGCAAATCCATAGCATAGAATTGATATCTCAGAGGAGAAACAATACCTCTGAGTGGTGGGGGATGTGTGCGCTATGGGTAGCACCTACACATAGGGCCATTTCAAGAGTCATGTCCATAGTCACTTAGATTAAACGACAGTGTACGCAGCTGTCCTGGCATGCAGGCTCAGAGCACACACATGTCAGCTGCCATGGTAGGGTCCATGAACTCCTCTCATCTACTAAATATGACTGGGGGTCAAGGTGAATGCAAGTGATGTACATCAGAGGACAATGTGTAGGCTATCCTGTTTTAGGTATAAACCTATAATAACTGATAAACCACACAGAAAGGGAAATAGCCCTCACCAGTGTAAAAATATAAAAACTGAAAAAACACCTGCACAACCACAAACTAAATGCCAATCAAAGAAAGTACAAGGAGAGTAAAAGAGTCACTTTTATTTCTTCCTGAAGGGGCCAACTAACATTATTCTGCCTACGTTTTGTTGTTTAGGGATGTCACTAAAATATTGTTTCTTCTTCCTTTTGCTTTTTTCAGATTTGTGGTCTTTGGTCTAAAAATGCAGGGTTTAGAAGCATGTTTTAGGTCTGATTTAATTATTTTATAAAATGTAGAGAATCGGGAAATATCAAAATCACATTTCATATTTTGGCTACGTTTGATTCTTTCACTGATAGGTAAAATGGCAGTTTTTTTAAAGAATCTTTCCCACTACGTACCATCACATTTACAAACAGATCGAGAATGGGTGAAACCCTTCAATACATCAGCCCCCTTTTCTGGTGAGTCAGTATTGATAGCAGGTGAATTGCCAAACACCCCGAGATTTAACCCCTTCCATGCTTATGACGAGCTGGACTCGTCATGGCACACAGTGGTTGTGTGCTCATGACAAGTCCATGACGAGGCGCGCTGACGTCATTGGGGGTTTCCCTTTCTTCCCCGACGCACTGGAAGCCATTTGCTTCCAGCGCGTCGGGGAATTAAGGTGAGTTTTGGCTCCGGGGAGGGGGGGTTTGAAACAAAAGAGGCATCGAGGGAAAGGAAAGGGTTTTCCTTTCCCCCGATGCCTCTTTTGTGCATTCCTGCTGCACGATCATGCGATCGTGCAGCAGGAATACCCACTAGACACCAGGGAATTTTTTTTTTTTTAAATGAAAATACTGTTTTGGGGAGCGGCCCCTTGGGCAAGGGTCGCTCCCCTTTGAGGGCCATATGTTTTTGGTGCTCTGCCCCCCTGGGGGGGAGGGGGCAGTTTTTTTATATAGCGCGGGCTTTACCCGAAGGTGTCAGAGCGCTTCACAATAGTAACATTACATCAGGAGAAGGTTACAAGTGAGCATAATACAAAATCAAGCGTTACATTACATGAGGAAAAAGTGACAATTGTGCAAATAACAAAACAAACGATACAAAAAGAGGTATGCGTTACAAGAGGAAAAAGTGACAGGTGTGCATGATACATGAGATACAAAATACAAATAGAGGTATAATACTGCAATAAGTGGCAGTCACTCAGAACACACTGGGAAGGCACTTCTATAGGCATGGAGTACAGAATTTCCTATAGTGGAAGAACTTCCTTGAGGGAGTAGAGAGGGCGTGAATTAAACAGGAGACTTAAAATAAAGGGTACACAAATCCAACACAGCACGCAAGGGTGAGGAATGTACAGGAAAAAGTACAAATTTACAATGAAGAGCAAACTTCCTAGAGGGGGCTGAGAGTGAAAGTATTAGTTCTGAAAGTGTCTTTGGAAGAGAAGAGATTTGAGGTCAGCTTTGAAGATCCGGGTAGAGGAGGTGGCACGGAGCAATGGGGGAAGCGAGTTCCAGATTCTCACCGCATTGCCTGAGAAGGATTGCGCCATCGATCTTTCCCTTTTGAAGACGGGGGGCTCAAGCAGAAGCTTTTCCGCATTGCGAGAAGGGCGAGAGCCACGGACAATTTCAATTTATTCGCCAGGTAATGAGGGGAGGACGTGTGTAAGGCTTTGTGTGTGATGCAGGCAGTTTTGTAAATAGATCTTGCCTCGATTGGAAGCCATCAAAGAGAGGACAGGATAGGAGTGACGTGGTCGCTTCGTTTAGACCCTGAAATGAAGCGAGCTGCTGAATGGAGGATGGATTTGAGAGGGGAGAGGTGGGATTTGGGTAGGCCCGTCAGAAGAGAATTGCAATAATCCAGTCTTGAGAGAACCAGAGATTGTACCAAGGTTTTTAAGTCTTTCTCCGGGAAGAACCGACGGATCCCCCATAGAAGGCGCAACTGGTAACGTGCGTTCTTAGCAATAGAGTTGATGTGGGAGATTAGGTTGAGTCTTTTGTCAAGAATGACACCTAGGGATTTAGCGCTGTCGACAATGATGGGTTTGTTGTTGAGTAGCTTCAGCTGATCCATCCAAGATTGAAAAGGAGGAGGTGAGAGAGAGGTAGAGAGGAGGAGGAATTCAGTTTTGGCGGGATTCAGAATGAGTTGGTGAGCTAACATCCAGTTGTGAATAGCGTTGAGAGTAGAGTTGAGTAGTGAGAGATCGTGTGCGGAAGATACCTTAAGGTATCTTCCCACTAGTCCACCAGGCATTTATTTGTGGAGAGTGACCCCTTGGGCAAGGGTCACTCTTCTTTGGGGGCAATATTTGTGGCTGTGTCTGCCCCCCAGGAGGGCAGATTGCCATGTTTTTTTTAAAAATTGGGCCCACTAGACCACCAGGGATTTGTTTGAGGGGAGTGGCCCCTTGGGCAAGGGTCGCTCCCCTATGGGGAGCATTAATTTGGCCGTTTCGGCCCCCCTGGGTGGGCAGATCGGCTGATTTTTTTTGTATGGCCACTAGGCCACCAGGGATTTTTTTGTGGGGAGTGGCCCCTTGGGCAAGGGTCGCTCCCCCTTGGGGGCATTGTTTGTGGCTGTCTGCCCCCATGGGGGGGCAGATGTCGCCATTTTTTTTATATTTGGCCCACTAGACCACTAGGGATTTGTTTTTGGGGAGTGGCCCCTTGGGCAAGGGTTGCTCCGCTTTGGGGAGCATTAATTTGGCCGTTTCTGCCATCCTGAGGGGCAGATCGGCTGATTTGTTTTTTTGTAGGTCCACTAGGCCACCAGGGTTTTTTTTATGTTGGGGAGCGGCCCCTTGGGCAAGGGTCGCTCCCCTTTATGGGAGGATGATTGTGGCCATTTCTGCCCTCTTTGGGTGGCAGAATAGCAGTATGCTTTTAGGCCCATCTGCCCCCAAGGAGGGCAGAAGCCACTAGACACCAGGGTTTTTTTTAATTTTTGTGTTGGGGAGTGGCCAAAAGGGCAAGGTTGCTCCCCTTTTACGGGGGTGAATATTTTATTTATACTCTTTGGCCCACCTACCCCTTAGCTTGGCTGGTGGATTGTGTGTGGACTGGTGCATTATTTGCATATGTGATTGTAATGTTTTTTTTCTCCTTTTTATTCTAGTGTAAAGCTTTTGATTCCTGTTTGCGGTTTCGGCAGTGGTTGTTCTGCAGTTTTGCGTAATTGCATTTATTTGGTAAGAAAAATATTTTTGTTGTGTGTACTCCAAATGAGTATTATTGTCATGCATGAATGAATTTTTTTGTAAGTGGTGTCATAATGGCAGCATATTTGTTAGTGTTCAGAGCATGAAATTCTTTGCGATGTTTTGCATTGTCTTATGTGTAATTTTTTTCTTCTTCTTTTTAGTGGGATATTGTTGATCCTTACTGTGTCTGTGCAGAGTAGGTGGTGGTGAGTCTAGCTGCTTCTGTCACGTGAGTGGTATAGTGTTGGAGTATATAGGTCTTTGTGATAAAGCTACATTTTGTTTATTTCTTTTTTTTACAAAGGGTTTGTTGTTGACTTGTTTGACAAGTAACCTTTATTAGTAAGCATTATGGCTAGCCGTAGAATGACTGCTCAGCAGGTGGTTGGTTTGCTTCTTGAATCTTCCTCTGAGCAGGATTATGAGACTGACAGTGCGTCTGAGGGAGAGGAGGGAGGGGAAGATTCAGGCAGTGAGTTTTCTCTCCACATGGAATCATCGGATGATGAAGGTACTCTCAGTGCAGATGAAGTGCCTGTTTTAGAGGAGGATACTACTGTGCCGATGGTGCAAGAGGCATCTGGATTGCAGCCTGGGGCTGCTAGGCTTCCTACTGGAAGTGCTGGACTCTGGGTTGATCCAAACATGGTGCAGCCGGTGTTGCCTGCCTTTAGTGGTTATGCAGGGTGTAGAGTGGATTGTGAACATTATTTGCCTATACAGTATTTTCAGTTGTTTATGGATGATGTATTTTTGGGTGAGATTGTTGAGCAGACTAATTTGTATGCTGAACAGTTTTTGAGGGACAACAGTGCCAGACTTAGGCCCCATTCTAGAGCTACCCGGTGGAGTCCCACAAATCTGGAAGAGATGAAGAAGTTTTTGGGTTTGACTTTTTTGATGGGTTTGATAAGAAAGCCGTCCATGGGTTCATATTGGTCTACCAGTCCCTTGATGGCAACGGCCATATTTCCTGCAGTTATGACTCGTGATCGGTATTTACTTTTGCTTCGGATGCTGCATTTTGTTGATAATGGTTTGGCGTTGCCACGAGATCACCCTGAATGTGACCGTCTTTTTAAGATTCGGCCTGTTCTTGATCACTTTGTAGATCGATTTTCAGAGATCTATACTCCAGGGAAAGAAATATCTATTGATGAGTCTTTGGTCCTGTTCAAGGGCCATTTGGTTTTTAGGCAGTACATTCCTAGCAAGAGGGCACGCTATGGAATTAAGCTGTATATGTTGTCTGAGAGTAGGACAGGATATGTTTTTAATTTGCGTGTGTACACTGGTAGGGATTCCACTATTGACCCCCTGGTTGTCCGTCCACTTTTGGAGTTTCAGAGAAAATTGTGTGGGATCTTGCTAGAGGACTGTTTAACAGAGGCCACCATTTGTACCTTGATAACTTCTACACTGCTGTGCAATTGTTTAAGGAATTGTTCAAAGTGGACACTTTTGCTTGTGGCACAATCCGCTCTAACCGTAAAGGTTATCCAAAAGAGCTTGTTTGCAAAAAACTTCAGAGGGGACAGTGCAGTGCCTTGCGTAGTGAGGAACTGCTAGCTGTGAAATTTGTGGACAGGAGGGATGTGTACATGCTGACTACCATCCATGATGAGAGTACTTCACCTGTGGCTGTTTGGGGTCAGATTGCTGAAGTGCGCAAACCTGTGTGCATTTTAGACTACAATAAGCACATGGGTGGTGTTGATAGAGTAGATCAGAGGTTGGAACCTTACACTGCTATTCGTAAGTCTTACATTTGGTATAAGAAGTTGGCCATCCTTCTCTTCAATTTAGCAATTTTCAATGCTTTTGTTGTGTTCAAGGAGTGTTCTCCTGCGTCAAAGTTGACTTTTGTTCAGTTTCAGCAGTCTGTCATAGGCAGCCTTGTTGTTGTGGAACAGGCAAGTGTTCCTAGAGTTGGAGTGGTGGAGGATGTGGCTCGATTGAAAGATCGCCACTTTCCTGATCACATTCCTCCTACACCCTCAAAAGACTTTCCCACTAGGAGATGTAGAGTCTGTTGGCGAAGAGGTACGCGGAAGGAGACTCGTATGTACTGCCCTGAGTGTCCTTCTAACCCTGGGCTGTGTGTGCCTGCTTGTTATAGAGCGTACCACAAGCAAAATAATTATTGGGAGCAACCATGAGTGGTAAAGTGAACTGCCTGGTCTGTAATGTTTAAGAATTGTTGTTCTGTTTCAAGGTTGGCATTAGTGCAATGTATTTAGTTTCTGATTTTGTGTTAGTAGATTTGTATCTATTTGCAATTTGTTTGTGTTTTCTTTTTTGTATAAAAAAATCCTAAATGTGATGGTGGTGTGTGTAGGCTGGTGCTTGGCTGGCGGTGTGCGTGGAGTGGCGCTTGGCTGGCGGTGTGCGTGGAGTGGCTCTTGGCTGGCGGTGTGCGTGGAGTGGTGCTTGGCTGGCGGTGTGCGTGGAGTGGCGCTTGGCTGGCGGTGTGCGTGGAGTGGCACTTGGCTGGCGGTGTGCGTGGAGTGGCGCTTGGCTGGCGGTGTGTGTGGAGTGGCGCTTGGCTGGCGGTGTGCATGGAGTGGCGCTTGGCTGGCGGTGTGCGTGGAGTGGCGCTTGGCTGGCGGTGTGCGTGTAGTGGCGCTTGGCAGGTGGTGTGCGTGGACTGGCGCTCGGCTGGCGGTGTGTGAGTAGTGACTTGCTGCTGGTCACTACACACATTGCTAGCCGAGCGACACTCCACGCAATCCATCAGCTTGTGTGGTTGCTGTGTTAGGAATGTGGGCGTGTGAAAGTGATGGGCCCTTGAATGGCGCTGTCTGCTGGTGTGAGTGTTGTAATGTGATGGGCCCACGGCTGGTGGTGTGAATGGTTTTGTATGTGTCACACGTATGAAAGGTGTATGAATGGCCTGTAAAGAGGTTGGTGCCTTGTCGTGGCTTTACAGCTCACGAGCTGTGAGTCAATGGTTCAGTTTCTCGTCCTTTCAATTATTAACAGTGCATTTCATTTTTGTGAAATCACTTGTTAATACAATTGTATATACTGAACCATCACTCACCCTCGTGCCAAATCCAACCAGTATGTGTGTGTGCTTGAGGAATAGATGGCTGTGCAGTAATCTTTGTCTTTTTAGTCTGTCTGCCAAGGTGTACATTCCGTCTAAGAATAACCTACCAACTGTAGATATTGTCGTAAACGAAACACCCATGGGAGTACATGGTGATATCTCTCTTGTGGATACCAACAAGTTATGTTACCCACAATGTCCTGCAAACCTCAAAATGTCTGTCACATTTTCCTTGCAATATTGTGCCAAAATTTTCACGCTGCAGAAATAAACAACACATTATCTCAAAACGACCTGGTTTTGCAAGGGGATCACCTGGGTTTTTGGCCCGGGGTTCGGCGGCCACCTAGGGAAACCTACCAAACCCACACATTTCTGAAAAGTAGACACCCGGGGGATTCCAGGGAGGTATGGCTTGCGTGGATCCCCCAACGTTTTCTTACCCAGAATCCCCTGCAAACCTGACATTTTTCTGGAAAAAATCACTTTTTTCACACATTTTTGTGTGGTAAAGTTGTGGCATCACGGGGCTGACACAAATTTCCTACCACCCAGCGTCCCCCCAGGTCTCCCGATAAAAATGGTGCCTCACTCGGGTGGGAGGCCCAAGTACCCACGACAGGCAAGGGCCCACAACGTATTGAGGCGACCTCAAAATGGCCTTTCACAAAACGACCTGGTTTTGCAAGGGGGGTCCCATGCCACCTAGGGAAACCTACCAAACCCACACATTTCTGAAAAGTAGACACCCGGGGGATTCCAGGGAGGTATGGCTTGCATGGATCCCCCAACGTTTTCTTACCCAGAATGCCCTGCAAACCTGAGATTTTGCTGAAAAAATCACTTTTTCACACATTTTTGTGTGGTAAAGTTGTAGCATCACCGGGCTGACACAAATTTCCTACCACCCAGCGTTCCCCCAGGTCTCCCGATAAAAATGGTGCCTCACTCGGGTGGGAGGCCCAAGTACCCGCGACAGGCAAGGGCCCACAACGTATTGAGGCGACATTAAAATTGCCTATCACAAAATGTTGTGGGCCCTTGCCTGTCGCGGTACTTGGGCCTCCCACCCGAGTGAGGCGCCATTTCTATCGGGAGACCTGGGGAATGCTGGGTGGTAGGAAATGTGTGTCAGCCCGGTGATGCCACAACTTACCACACAAAAATGTGTGAAAAAGGGATTTTTTCAGCAAAATGTCAGGTTTGCAGGGGATTCCGGGTAAGAAAACGTTGGGGGATCCACGCAAGCCATACCTCCCTGGAATCCCCCGGGTGTCTACTTTTCAGAAATGTGTGGGTTTGGTAGGTTTCCCTAGGTGGCCGCCGAGCCCCAGGCCAAAACGTCATGGGACCCCCTTGCAAAACCAGGTCGTTTTGTGACTGAAAGGCCATTTTGAGGTCGCCTCAATACGTTGTGGGCCCTTGCCTGTCGCGGGTACTTGGGCCTCCCACCCGAGTGAGGCACCATTTTTATCGGGAGACCTGGGGGAACGCTGGGTGGTAGGAAATTTGTGTCAGCCCGGTGATGCCACAACTTTACCACACAAAAATGTGTGAAAAAAGGGATTTTTTCAGCAAAATGTCAGGTTTGCAGGGGAATCTGGGTAAGAAAATGTTGGGGGATCCACGCAAGCCATACCTACCTGGAATCCCCCGGGTGTCTACTTTTCAGAAATGTATGGGTTTGGTAGGTTTCCCTAGGTGGCCGCCGAGCCCCGGGCCAAAACGTCATGGGACACCCCTTGCAAAACCAGGTCGTTTTGTGATAGGCCATTTTCAGATCGCCTCAATACGTTGTGGGCCCTTGCCTGTCGCGGGTACTTGGGCCTCCCACCCGAGTGAGGCACCATTTTTATCGGGAGACCTGGGGGAACGCTGGGTGGTAGGAAATTTGTGTCAGCCCGTGATGCCACAACTTTACCACACAAAAACGTGTGAAAAAAGGGATTTTTTCAGCAAAATGTCAGGTTTGCAGGGGATTCTGGGTAAGAAAACGTTGGGGGATCCACGCAAGCCATACCTCCCTGGAATCCCCGGGTGTCTACTTTTCAGAAAAGTGTGGGTTTGGTAGGTTTCCCTAGGTGCCGGCAGAGCTAGGGTTCAAAAACTACAGCTAGGCACTCTGCAAAAAAAGGGTCATTTTTCACTGTGAAAATGTGGTGCGTCCACGTTGTGTTTTGCGCTGCTTCCTGTCGCGGGCACTAGGCCTACCCACACAAGTGAGGTACCATATTTTTGGAAGACCTTGGGGAACGCGGGGTGGGTGGAATTTTGTGGATCCACGCAGATTCCAGAACTTTCCACCACAGAAAAGTGAGGAAAATGTGTTTTTTTGCCAATTTTTAAGGTTTGCAAGGGATTCTGGGTAACAGAACCTGGTGATAGCTAGTCAAGTCACCCCATCCTGGATTCCCCTGGGTGTCTACTTTTCAAAAATGTATAGGTTTGCTAGGTTTCCCTAAGTGCCGGCAGAGCTAGGGTTCAAAAACTACAGCTAGGCACTTTGCAAAAAAGGGTCATTTTTCACTGTGAAAATGTGGTGTGTCCACGTCGCGTTTTGCGCTGCTTCCTGTCGCGGGCACTAGGCCTAACCACACAAGTGAGGTACCATTTTTTTGGGAAGACCTTGGGGAACGCGGGGTGGGTGGAATTTTGTGGATCCACGCAGATTCCAGAACTTTCCACCACAGAAAAGTGAGGAAAATGTGTTTTTTTTGCCACTTTTTAAGGTTTGCAAGGGATTCTGGGTAACAGAACCTGGTGAGAGCCAGTCAAGTCACCCCATCCTGGATTCCCCTGGGTGTCTACTTTTCAAAAATGTATAGGTTTTCTAGGTTTCCCTAAGTGCCGGCAGAGCTAGGGTTCAAAAACTACAGCTAGGCACTTTGCAAAAAAAGGGTCATTTTTCACTGTGAAAATGTGGTGCGTCCACGTTGCGTTTTGCGCTGCTTCCTGTCGCGGGCACTAGGCCTACCCACACAAGTGAGGTACCATTTTTCGGAAGACCTTGGGGAACGCGGGGTGGGTGGAATTTTGTGGATCCATGCAGATTCCAGAACTTTCCACCACAGAAAAGTGAGGAAAATGTGTTTTTTTGCCAATTTTTAGGTTTGCAAGGGATTCTGGGTAACAGAACCTGGTGAGAGCCAGTCAAGTCACCCCATCCTGAATTCCCCTGGGTGTCTAGTTTTCAAAAATGTATAGGTTTGCTAGGTTTCCCTAAGTGCCCGCAGAGCTAGGGTTCAAAAACTACAGCTAGGCACTTTGCAAAAAAAGGGTAATTTTTCATTGTGAAAATGTGGTACGTCCACGTTGCATTTTGAGCCATTTCCTGTTGTGGGCACAAGGCCTACCCACACAAGTGAGGTACTATTTTTATCGGGAGACTTAGGGTAACACAGAATTGTAGAGCAACTGTTATTGCCTATTTGTTTAAGATGCATTTCTGCCTTCCAAATGAAAGACAATGGGGTCGATTCCGATTCGGGCCGGAAATTTCTCCGACCGAGCCGGACCCGGAGAGATTTCCGACCGAATCGGACCCGTGCAGTCCGACCGAACGAGTACGATGCGTCCGTATGTTATCGGACTCGAGTCGGTCGGACTCCCATTGAAGTCAATGGGAGCCGGTCGTACAACGCGTACGCGGGCTCCCATTGACTCAATGGGTGCGGAGTCGGACAAGTGCGCCCCCTACAGCGGGTGCGCGGCGAAGCGATTCGCGCCGTACACGCACAGGTAGGGGGACCCATGGGTCCCCCTGTGTGCGACTCGCGCGGCTACGCGTACAGGGGTCCGACACGGACCCCCAAAGTACGGCTCCGACAGCTCTTTCGAGCCGGAGTGCGCGGCTCGGTCGGACTGCTCGCGGCGCGCATCGTACTTACCCGGCCGGGAAACGTCTCCATTGCGCGGTGCGAGTCGAGTCCGAGCGAGTCGGTCGGAGCGGTTCGAGCCGGGAGCGAGTCGGTCGGAGCGGTCGGGACGCCCGGACGAGTCGGTCGGCGAGTCCGCATCGTACTCGCTCGGCCGGACCCGCGTACGGTTCGGTCGGGAAACAGGGCTCCGAATCGGATCCGGTAAAGCCGAATCCGATTCGGAGCCCTACCGCCGAGATCGGAATCGGCCCCAATGTGTAAAAAATAAGTCATTTTGAAAAATGACCTATAATTCTCATGCTAGTATGGGTACTCCCAATTTCGGAAATGTGCAAATATCTACTGTTTCTAAAATATACATTTTGTTCCCATTTCAGAAATACATAGGTGTCTTTCATAACAATTTTTCCATGTATACATTTTCCCAAAATAATTGCTATATACCCGGTACATAATAAAAAACCATTGCAAGATGCTGCTCAGTTATTGGCTCTGTGTTCGTCGGGTTCTTGGTGAACCTACAAGTCCTATATATCCCCACAACCAGAAAGGTCCAGCGGATATAACGGTATATTGCTTTCAAATAGCTGTCATAATTAGAAGAAGTTACAGGTGAAAACGTTGACACAAATGGCTGTTTTTTTCAACTAATTTTCAATTTTTCCTTCATTTAACTGTTAGTTTCTATAAGGAAAACTTTAAGGATCTACACAAATGACCCCTTGCTGAATTCAGAATTTTGTCTACTTTTCAGAAATGTATGGCTTTCCAGGATCCATTATTGGTTTCATACCCATTTCTACCATTAACTGGAAGGAGGTTGAAAGCACAAAAAATAGCAAAAATAGGCTATGTCCCAGAAAAATGCCAAAACTGTGTAAAAAAGTTGGTTTTCTGACAAAAGTCTGCTTGTCCCTGAAAGCTGGGAAGATGGTGATTTCAGCACCACAACTTCTTTTTTTGATGCCATTTGCAGGGAAAAAACAAGACTCTTTCATCTGTAGCCCTTTTTTCGCATTTTTCCCCCAAAAAACAAATTTTTGCTGTATTTTGGCTAATTTCCAGGGGAATCCACAAACCCTGGGTATCTTTACAATCCCCATGATGTTAGAAAAAAAGGACGCAAATTTGGCGTGGATACCTTTATGTGGTCAAAAAGTTACAGGGGCCTAAGCGCGCACTACCCCAAATAGCCAAAAAAAGGCTTAGCACAGGGGGGGAAAAGGCCTAGCAGCGAAGGGGTTAAACATTCAAAGCAAGGTGTAGTGACAGGTATATGGGAAAAGAGTGCTGCCACTAAGCATCTAGAATTGTGGTGAAAACATGACACCAGACCTTTGGAAAACATGGAGCGCAGTGTCAGTTGGAATACTACTGCAAAAACGTCTTATGAAGTTCAACAAAGATTGGAGTGATATTGTTTGTATTTGCAGTGATTCAGCTACGTTAATGAAGAATTTGTGTGATGACCTGTCAAAATTCATACCTGAGCTGAAGTGCTTCCCTGTAAGAGATCCTTGCCACTTTCAAGATGGTATGCTGAAAGCATATTTATAATCTTCAGAGTTAATGAAGAATGCTATTGACATTGTAGTCCATACTGGTACAATGTTTTGTTATGCGCTGGACCTAAAACGCAAATATTTCTCATTTTGTGTTTTGTGTGGCATCAAAGAAAGAGTCATCTCAACTGTGTCATTTAGCCAGTGGTTCTCAGTCCTAGAGGCCATGAATGCTATATTATCCATGTGATGACCGTTTAAAGAATATTTGCTTTGTGATGATGCTAAAGGCAAGAAACATGAGGATCTTTGGTTGCATATTGATAGTGATGTGAAAAAAGGTACACTCTACTGCATTCTTAGATTTTTACAGCAAAACGTGACTGCTATAGTTGACATAATGAAAAAACTAGAGTCTGAAAACACCCTTGTCTACCAAGTGTTCAGCGTAATTGGTGTAGATGTGAAACATCTCCTTGAGAGTTGGCTGGGCGACACTTTTAGTGACTTTGGCACTGCAACATGTTCCATGTTAGAATGCTTTCCACTTGGTAAGCAAAGAAATGTTGAGAAGCAATTCAGGAAATTTTATTCTACTATGCATGAGAAATGGCTTGCAATGATGCATAGAAATGTCCCTTCGCCAACCATGGCATTTGAAGTCAATGAAGCCTCACTGTGCTACACTGCACAATTTCTAGATCCTTTCCATAAATAGGAATTTTCTCTGGACTTTAAAAAGTACTGCTTCATTTTTGACTGCTTTAATAACTCTGAGGGCAAACTGCGCCCAGTTCAAGGCATATGTTGCAGAACCTGTTCCAGAGAATCAGAATCTTCAGGTGCACCAGTATTGGCTTGGAAAGCTGTGGCCTCAGTTAGCAAATTGTGTAGTGGCTGTTTTGGCATTGCACGTCTCAAGTTCCAATGTTAAGAGGGCCTTTTCACAGATAAAAGTTTACATGGGAAGAAGAGAGAGAGTGCGCATGACCAAAGACTCACTGAAGAAGTGTTGTATGGTGTACTACAATAATTTTGATTTGTAAAATTGTATTTTGACCTGATATATACTGTACCTATACTGTCTATATACCATGCACTAGCAGTGCCAAAAGCAAGCAATAATAAAAGCAAAACGTTCCATAAACACCAGAAAAACACAGTTTCTGTTGCTTTTAATGGTGCGAAAATGTGTAACCACTGTTGTTTTAAGGTATTGAAATCACTGGAAAACACTGAAAAAACCTTACAAGAATTTGCCAAAAACAGAAACTGAAAACTGGAAAGCCTAAATATGGGCCATATTTATTTTGAAATGCTGCACTGTGTCGATGCAAACAAATAAGCTGTGCTGAGCTGCATCATTGCAAAAATGCAGGGGTGTCTGTATTTACAGGGATTTGTGCCGTCCCTGTGCTGCCCCAAAAAATAAAGCAACTGTGTGCCAATGCAGGCACCCTTCACCATGGCGCAAGGATGTCTGTGTTGGTGCTAGGCAGCTACTTTTTGAACCAGCGCAAGGAAAAATACAGGGGTGTGCCGTATTCTTGTAAATATGCCACATCACTTCGTTATTGAAATGACGCAGTGTGGCACTGCACAATTTGACCCCACGCTGTGCCATTTCCTCGTACATATGCCCCTGAAAGTGAAATGTATTGCACCTTGTTTGTCAACTGGATTACTAATGCCAACATCTAAGAGAGATCCGCAATAGCAATTCTGCATCTCATTGCAGAGGATGAACCCTCATCTCTTGGCCAGCAGCCAGTCCCGGACTTCAGCGGTGATGGGGATGATGACAACCTTCATAACATCGACAAGGACACCCTCCAAGAACTCCTGGACTCCATTGGCACACCATCTCTGGACATGGGAAGGGTCAACAGCAGCATGGGGTCTCCACATCCCCCACCTAGCAACCAACAGGCACCATCTGCCATCCCACCCAGACCCCTGGACTCCAAGGGCCCACAAATTACCTTTCAACGCACTGTGGTAGAAGTCTAGTGGGTGCTGGTAGAGCAAGTGAGGGTGGGGATAGGGACTGTGGCGGCCACCCTACAGGGAGTATGTGGGTGCCTCACTCCCATAAAGGCATCTACTCTCTGCTCCATGGCCTCCAGCAGTCCCTGGCTGACATCGCTGGTGTCATGAGGCCGACGCATGAACATATTCCTTGCCAAAGTGGCATCAGCGATGTAGCCAACCAGCTGGGGGCAATAAGAACCATCTTGGAGACCATGGAGTGGAAGCAGAACTTCCACTTTGCTGCCATGGCTGCCTATCTCCACAACGTTTCTGCTGTGTTGCAAAACCAGCAGATCCTCCTGGCTGCTGTGCTGCCTCATGTTTTGGCACAGATGGATGCAGCTGCAGGCACGGGTTCCACATCTTCTGCCCCTGATATGTGTGTGCCTCCCTGGGCTGCGGCACCTACACCACCACCCTCAGGGGAGACACCACACAGATTAGAGGAGGAAGATGTGGACGGCACATCTTTTCAAAGAAAAGGTTTCTGGCAGCAGTCATCTGTGCCAAATACCCAGTTTTGCCTTTGCCCTGTGCTTATGAACATACCAGGGAACATCTGCTGCCACTCTCCTCATTTTGATTTCGCTCTGTTTACCTTGACCATTTGTGGACTGTCAATGTGGCCTATCCTCCCTAATGACATTGTGGTCATCCTCAACACTGAAGCACTCCTTTCCTTCACATGTCCCATGACATGTTCCCCACATGGACTCTGTCTGGACATCCACTTGCTTCAAACATACTTGGGGTTGTTGTCCAATGAACTTTACTTGTGAGCTGCTTCAACATTTGCACATGTAAATAAATGCTTTCAAACTACCTGTGCAAAGTCTGTCTGTAGAAGTCAGGACCAGGTTGACCATTGGCAATTCTGTGAGGCAAATACACCAACTACTTGCCAAAGGGGCAAGTTTTTGGGGATTCAGTGACAATGCTAGGAAGTGAGAGTGTAACATATCTGGTGAATAAAATGTGTGTGTTGACAAGCAAGTGCTTACTTACGGTTGCAAGCATGAAGTACAGCTGGTGTCATGCAGTCAATGTTAATGGTGAATTAAGTCACCCCACAAGTGCCGAGTCCACCCATGGATACTAGAAAGCATACAACATTGGGCTGACAAGTAAACACTGCAAGTGTGAGTGGGTAAGGGGCAGCAATTAGGGTATGAGTCCAAAAACCTACTAATTGGGCAAATCCTTTTGACCACAACATCCCTCAAAGGCATGTTGCATGACGTACCCACACAAAGATAATGCATGTGAACACATGATTTATGCTGTGTACAATTCCTTTCAGGATTGCCACGTCCACTGCTCAACAATGTCTGCACAATAGCGCCCACCATCATTGAAAAAGGCAGTTGCCGAAATGCGTCTGTGTGTACTTTTTAACCTAATAAATTTGAAATAATCCTCTCTTGCGAGTGCTCGTTATTCGTAAAGGAGCGTGTGTGTGTGTGTATATATATATATATATATATATATCAAAACAATACTTCAGGCATAGAGTGTCGCATTAAATTATGCAAAAAAGAAGAGAAGCAAAGAACTCTGGGAAGTTCCCAAGTTTAGGTGGTAGAGCCCCCTGCAACACCAGCGATACTCTGAATTTGCTCACCTCAAATGTCTGCTTTTCTATCAAAGATTTTAAGTATACGATTAGCACATTGCCATCCACGCTGCGATAGAATGAGGCAAAGACTTTTGCCATTTCTATAGCAAAGTCTTTAAGCATAGAATAAGCACAGTGCCATCCATGACGAGGTTTAAAACGACAAAAGCCTTTTACCACTTCAGGCACAGTATTACAGCTTTGGACTGGTAAAATACCATCCAAGCCAACCTGGAATGAATAAAAGCAACCCCTGACATGTGTTTTGCTATCATTTATAAACCTCTCTAAAGAGCTATAATGATAACGAAACACATGTCCCTAAGGTGGTGGCCACAACTTTTCCTTCAGGTTGCGGTCAGCCATTCACATGTGCTTTAGCTCGTGGAGCCGTGGTGGATCTGCAATGTGAAATATATACATATTACATCCTATACATACATTTTGAAACTTAGTTTCTCAAAAGCTGCTGAAATTATTTACACCAAATCAAAAAAAGCATGTGTTCTGGATCAAGACATAGCTTTCGCCCAAATTTGGTTTGATTCTGTTCAGTCATTTTTAGGTTTTGCCTGCACTTGAAATCTCTTATATTTAATACATCTTAAAAGGGGGCTCTTATCAGTTCCCAATGCCGATTTACTGTGTTCATTTGCAGTAGTGTAAAACTTTTTTGTTGTTGTTAACTTCTCCTTGCTGCACGCATTTGCAATACGTCTACTAAAGATGTTCACACTCTTTAAGCCCCATTCACTGTCAAGATAAGATCTCTTCCCACGGAAAAGGCAGGCAGCTTCTAACAGTATTCTAGAATAAATGCCCACGGAAAAGGCAGACAGCTTCTAACAGTATTCTGGAATACATGCTTTTTATTACTTAGTTGTGTAAAGCATTTGCTTTAGCATTAGAACATTTGTGGCATTTCCTATTCATCCCTCAGTACCTATCTTTGCACATTGTAGGCATTATCAGATTGATTTTTTTCAACTTAATCTATTTGGTCATTATGGTCAAATTCTAAATGTTGTAATAAACATTGCGCGTTAAAAATAAAGTTAATATACAAGAGCTATGCTATAATTTATTACTAAATAGGCAGCCACAAGTGCAGTTACCTTGCAAACAACAGGGTCATGATTTGAATGGTGCAGCAGGTGCAGTAGCACTCAGCCCAAAAGTTGCCAGAACTCGTCTAAACACATAATATTGCTATATTTGACTACGAAACAGGCAGTCACAATTGCAGTGCCTTTGCAGGTAAAAAGGACTTGATTTGAATGGTGTAGCAGGTGCAGTGGCACCAGGACCAAAAGCTCTAGGGACCCCAGTAAACCCAGATTATTGCTAGAATTTAAAACTAAACAGGCAGTCACAATTGCAGTGCCTTTGCAGGTAAAAAGGACTTGATTTGAATGGTGTAGCAGGTGCAGTGGCACCAGGACCAAAAGCTCTAGGGACCCCAGTAAACCCAGATTATTGCTAGAATTTAAAACTAAACAGGCAGTCACAAGTACAGTTACCTTGCAGACAACAGGGTGATGATTTCAATGGTGCAGCAGGTGCAGTGGCAAGGGGCCAAAAGTTGTCAGAAGTCCTCTAACCGCCAAATATTGCAATATTTTACTACTAAACAGGCAGTCACAAATGCAGTTATCTTGCAGGCACTAGAGTCATGATTTTAATGGTGCAGCAGGTGTAGTGGCACTGGGCCAAAAAGTTGTCAGAACTCCTCTAAACACATAATATTGCTAATATATCAATTAATTCTATTATTTCCCTATTTCATTTCATTTTTCAAAATGTTGCTATTACTTACCCGCACTATACCACTAGTAACAGCACAATATATTGCCTTTTTTGTGCATAAACAAGTCATAACCCTTTAACAGACTTTCTGTAACTTATATTTTACAACTACTCAGCAAGCTACAACTTACAACAAAACAGCTTATTATTAATCACATAGGCAAAACCTAATGCATTTACCAATGCTTATTGCAGTATTGCTGTTAAATTTTCAGATGGATAATTGCATGGTGAAAACACGTTTTTAGAATCCCCCTTGTTCTCAGCCCCCACTTGATGGATCACCCTTAAACTTTCCAGGAAGAAGCTAACATGGATGAGACTTTTTTGGGAAAGTTTTGTAAAGATCTGTCAAACAGCACCAAAGCTATTAGCAAAGGAAAAAATCCAATTCCCATGGAAACGTGGTCCTAACTATAACTACCCACTACTGCCCCTGGTAAACACATATACATAAATACATACATACATACATACATACATACACATATTATCACACAAGTGGTGTTTCACAAGTCAGTGGGGCACAAAGGAGATTGCACTCAGCATTCAGTTTGATTTATTCACAGCAACGCATTTCAACTTCATTTACGGCCTCATTTAAAAATTGTGCCCCATCCACCATAGAAATAACTTTCACAATAAAAGACATAGAAAAAATACTATACAGGAAATAGAAAAGGGATGGATAAACAGGGTAATGAAATTAATCATACATCAAATTATGTCAACTCAATACATTATCAAATTTGAAAAATTATCAAATCAACAAAATCACATGCACAATTGGAAAATCTATGTACATGCTAAAGAATAAATTATCCTACGATCTACCAGATCTCTCACCATATGTGCCACACATAATAATACATGACACAGGACTTTCCTGTCACACCAAGAAACTTAAAAAAAATATTTTGAACAAAGGGTGTTAAATAGGCACAAAATACGGCCAAGTGGCCTCAAATAATCTAAAAAACATACAAATGATCAAAACCCACACAAATGGAAACATTGTCTTAAAGTCTCCATGATTATTACAGGAATACATACTGCAATTATTGTAAGGTAAAGATCCCTCTATTCACAGCATAGACTAACTAAAATAATGCAGATGACGTTCAAGTGGCCTATCTTAGTCAACAATTACGTGTCCTGATCAGAAAGATGATTTGATTCATGATATCACATCCCATATTCTTAAACCTTAAGTGCATACCTACCCTAGAAAAAAGAGCATTTCTGTGCCAAAGTGCTCATATTAATAAAATAAACAAAAATGCAAAAAAGCAGTGCAAAAATGAAATAAAAAAAATGATGAGCTCCTGAGAAAGGGGGTGGGGGGTTGAGTTATAGGGTGGTTGGTAGGGAGCAAAAGAGCAAAATAACAGGGGATCCTCCAGAGAAAAATAGATATATCTCAAAAGACAGGGGAGCGGAATAATAACATAAGCTCCTTGCAGAAATCACTGGGCACAAAAGGAAATGTGCTAAATCAGGAAACCATGGAAGGAAAAGTACTAGGGCCCTCGAAAAAATCATGAGGAAAAACGGAATGATCAAACTTCAGTAAAATACCACATCAGCCGATGTGTATGTGAAGCTCCTCACTCTCATTCAGTCCTCCTGGAAACTTGCTGCCATGCAGAATGATGTATTCAGACTCTTTCTGCTGCAAATGTTTCTCTCTGTTCCCATCTCTGACCGTTCTTGCGATCCTGTCAATAGCAAAGAAAACAAGAAGGTCAGCATTTTGTTGATACATCCTAGCTCAGCGCCTAGCAACCGGGTATGCCTGATCCAAGTTCTTTATTGCCCTGTAGTGTTCCAGAACACGCTTTTTAACTGGGCCGATAGCGCAACCAACATATCTGAGACTGCATGGACATGTGAGGACATAGATCCACAAATCACTCCCACAGGTCATGAATTTATGAATGCGTCTCTGTTTGCCAGTGGCTGCGGTAAATGTTCTGGTATTTCTGCTTCTCCTGCACGCCTTACAGCTGCCACATTTAAAGAAGCCTTTTTATTCCTGTAGCCATTCCTCTCTCCTATTCTGAGTACCTGTGTAACTAAGTACTAGGATATCACGTAATGATCTGGATTTACGATATGTGATTTGGGTAAATTGACTAACAGTTTTGCCAATGACAGGATCACTTCTGACTAGATGCCAATGTCAAGCGATAACCTTTCTGACTTCCTGGCTCTCACTGTTATAAGTTGTGATTAGTCTCACAGGTTTCTGAACCTCAACATTCCTCTTCCTTTTCACAAGTAAGGTGTCCCTTGCCACCTGAGATACCTTGACGCTGGCTCTTCTAAGGATTTTGGTAGGGTAACCCCTAGCTTGAAAACGCTGAATCATCCTTTTCTTTTCTTCCTCATACATGGCATCAGTCGGCCAACTACCCCTCCTGTTACCTTCAGTAGGTCCCACACTGCAGGATTGCTGAGAGGTCTTCGTGGCCTGCACCCTTTCTCTACAACTCTACAAATGCACCTCCTGGTGCACAACTAGTTGGGGGATGAATCCTCTTGGTTGCTGATGTTCCTTGGGGTGATCAACTCCTCCTGTTACCCCCAGTAACTCCCACTCAGCAGGATTGCTAAGAGGTCTTCGGAGGCCTTGTCCCCTTTCTTCACCACTCTGCAAACGTGTCTCCTGGTGCACTACTGGTTGGGGAATGAAGTGCTCCTGGATGCTGAAGGACCTTGGGGGCCAAGAAGCCCTCCTGGTAATTTCTGTAAGCAGTGGTGTAGCAAGGAGAGCGGGCCGGTCAACCCCAGGTGGCACGAGTGATGTCATCAGTGATGTCATTTGAGATGTCATCAGTGATGTCGCTGACCATGCCATGAGTAATATGTGAGGTCATAAGCAGTGCATAGTCACTGAAAAAAACAAAGGTTACAAGGAAGTTATAGTTAAGCTCAGATTTCACTCGTATAAGACCATTGAAATTCAGCAGTTATGACCTCACATATTACATCACTCATGACATGGCCAGTGACATCACTGATGACATCTCAAATGACATCACTGATTACATCATCCAGTGAGTAAAGGTGATTAGAAGGTGTTTCTGAGACTGAAAGATAGATAGTAAGCTACTGCATAAGTTAAATTAATATTTTTTCTAAACTAGTAATGAGTGGTACTGTTTCTAACATATGTCATCTGAGTGAGTGTGTGACTGTCTGTATCAGTGTGGGATTGGGTTTCTGAGTGCTGTATGTGTGTGAATGGGTGTGTGAGTGAGTGGGTATATAGGCGAATAAGGGTGTGTGAGTAGCTGTATATAGACACATATACATATATAGGCGCATTTATATTTATATATATACATAGGCACACACTTGCACACTGTGAGAAATTTAGTTTTTGATCGAGGAGGGTAAAAACCCTTCCCAAACAACAACCACAATCATTGTCAGGGTAAATCACAAATGTCGCTAAATTAACCTGTGCTTAATCCTCTGGCAGCTTGGCATAAAAGCAGCCAGGCTTAACTTAGAGGCACTGTGCCAAGTATTTATGCAGCACAAAAACAATTATAAAGTAAAAACATAACTCAATAAAAATCACACACCAATTTAGGAAAATTTAGTAAAATGTAATAAATTAATCAGTAGAACTGGGGATATGCAATTTTAAAGGTCTAATTAAAAATACAGCCAAGAAGCAGAAAGCACTAAGTGTGGGTATCTGCTCGCGCTAGACGGGGACAAAGTCACAAGTTCAGGACGACCGCGATGGAGTGTGGGCTGGATACAAGGACCAGTTAGTCCTACTGAAAATGTTACTGTCTCAAAGACCGGTGCTCAGAGTTCGGTACTTCATGATCTCACTGGAGGAGTTCAACTGATGCCAGCCAAGGAACCTAGACCTGGAAAGGCACCTCTTGTGGATCATTCCAACAGAGGCCAGAAGGGCTCAGACAGGTCCAGTTGCAGGTCATGGCAGTTCCAGTTGCAGGTCCAGGCAGGCCCAGTTGCAAGTCCAGGCACGGCCAGTTGCAGCAAGTCTTCTGGGAAGTTGCAGGGAGGCCTCTGGAGCTTGGTATGAATGAATGAATTAATTAATTAATATTGGGATTTGTAGAGTGCACAGCTACTGTGAGAGTGTCCTGGCGCTAGACCAAGTGAAGAGTACAGGAGTTCCAACTTAGTCTTTGAAAAGATGCATTTTCAGTAGTTTACGAAAGGTTTTTGTATCAGGGATTCCTCTCAGGGTTACCAGAAGTTCGTTCCATTGTTTAGCTATTAGCACTGAACAGACGAAATCGCCCCTTTTCTTACGTCTGGTAGAGGGATACACAGCAAGTGGGCCAATTGATACCTCAGGCGTCGTTTAGGGCAGTAAGGGGCCAGTTTGTCTTGTAGGCATTTGGGGCAGTCCTGTGGAAGGCAGCGTGTGCCATAGTCAGTCCTTTGAAGATTATCCTCTTCTTCACTGGAAGCTAGTGTAGCTGGCTTCGGTAGTGGTATAAAGAGGTGTATTTAGGCAGTTTAAATAGAAGGTGAATGGCCATATTCTGCATCTTCTGAAGTTTCTGGATAAGGTAGTCTGGTACGCCTAAGTATAAGATATTTGCATTGTCGAGTTGCGACAAGACTAAAGCCTGTACCACAATTTTCTGGGAATCCCCAGGCAGGAATTTTATGAATTTTCTTAACATCCTGAGGATCCAGCAGGAGGTTGTCATTACAGCAGAGATCTGGGGTTTGAGGGATAGGTTAGTATTTATCAGGACTCCTAGGCTTCTTGCCATTTCAGAAGGGGGGAGGTGCTGTACAGTTGACCGGCCAGGCATTTGGCCAGCCGGGTAGGAGGTTATTGCCAAAGAGCAGGACCTCTGTTTTGCTGGAATCACATTGGAGAGAGTTAGCCTTCAACCATCCCATCAAAGCTGATATGCAGGCTGCAAAATTGGTTATTTTATCAAGCTCATTGTTGTTGTAGGTCAGTAACAGTTGCTTGTCGTCAGCGTAGAAGATGACACAAATGCCAAAGGAGTCTATAAGATGTGCTAAGGCCGTCATATAAATATTAAAAAGTGTGGGGCTCAGGGCTGAGCCCTGAGCCACTCCATACTTTAGTTTTTTGCCGTCAGAGCAGTGTGGTTTTAGCCATACTGCCTGCTCTTTATCATCAAGGAAAGACCTCAGTCAGGCCCATGCCTTTTACACTACTCCAATCTGGGTCAGACGGTGAAGCGAGATTTCATGAGAGGTCTTATAAAATCAGTGCAGCATTTTCACTGGCATCCAGTGTGAATTTGATGGAATCAGTGATTTCCATCAAAGCAGACTCCGTGCTGTGGCGGGCCCTAAAACCTGATTGAGAGGGGTGTAAAAGGTTGTTATTTTCCAGGAACTGTGTTTGTTGGGTATTCACAACTTTTTCAATAATTTTCGGGGCCTTGGGAAATACAGAAACCGGTCAGAAATTTGCTAGGTTGCTAGGATCTGCATTTGTTTTTTTTTAGTAGGGGGATCACATTTTTCTTTTTTCCAATCAGAGGGCACTATCCCTGAGTATAGAGAAGTGGAAATCCCTTTTGTCGTGTGGGCCCTAAGCTGTCCCCTATCAGGCTCATGACTTGGGGGTAGAGGGGGTCCAGGGGTGAACCGGATTTGCTTTTAGTGATCAGGCTTTCCACTTCCTCAACTGTTGGGGGGAGAACTGGTAAAGTTTATCCTGAGGCTGTGGCACAGAATAGCAGATGATGTTGATTGGTTCGCTGGCTAGAGCTTCCAAGAGTTTGTCCTGAATTTTCTGAATTTTAGTTTCAAAGAAGGAACTTAATTGGGAGCATAGAGTGGTGGTGGGTTGTTGTGTCCCTGTAGCTCAAAACAAGAAGTTAGCCAAATGACCCTTGGAGTCACTCTGGTAGTTCTGTGTTCAAGGAGATGGTCCACTCACCTTCAAGCTGCAAGGCAGACCTCAAGCAGCAGGGCAGTCTTCTGAGGAGCAAGGCAGGCCTCAAGCAGCAGGGTAGTCCTCTGTGAAAATAAGCAGGCCTCAAGCAACAGGGCAGTCATTCTTCTGTAATGTGCACGGGTCCAGGAGTGTACTGAAGAGTTGGTCTGAGGGTCCACTATTTATACCTAGTACCAGCTTTGAATTGGAAAAAACATCTTGAGTTCCCCCTCTCCCCCCCTCATATGGTTCTGGAATTTCCATTCTCTCTGCTTTGGTCCCAAGATGTCTGGGGTGACAAAAGCCTGGTGTCAAGATTGTTGTGAGTGTGCTGAGAAGAGTTCCTTTGAAATGTAAGTTGGGTAGGGAACAGCTCAACCCCTAAAATTTTGGCAGGGTGGCCTCCTGTCAGCGACACCCATGTTGTATTGTTCAATGTCTGGGTCCAATTTGCATTCCTGATCGGGGAGCAAATAACATGCCCAGGCAGCTGTAAACTCCTATAGAGCTTCAGCAAGTTTAGGGGAGGGAAATTGCCAAGTTTTAAAAGGGGCATTTTCAAAATTGTAATCTAAAATCTGAGTTTACCATTAAAGAAGGTTCTACATTACAATTCTTTTGAGACCAAACGACATTTCTACTTGTTCCCAATCAATTATTAGCCCTTATTAAATGCAATAAGGTAGCCCAATGTTATCCTAGGGGAGAGGTGACCCTAATAGTAGTAGAAAACGAATTTAGGCTCTCATATCTACCAGGATATGTAAAACGTAAAGGTACATGTCCAACTTTTTAAATACAACACACTCTGATCTCTGGGACTGCTTAGGGCCTACACTAGGAGTGACATATATATTAAAAAGGGAGGTTTAGGTCTGGCAAAAGGTTTATTTTGCCAGGTTGAATGGGCAGTTTAGAACTGCACACAGCCTGCAAAGGCAGGCTTGAGACTTGTTTTAAAAGGCTACCTAAGTGGGTTGCAAAACAAGTGATCCGGGTACACTAGAAGCATTTAATTTGCAGGTCCTGGCTAAAGATTGTACCACTTTATTAGTAACTTATAGCTACATTAAATGTGCCAATTGGTGTGAGCCAATTGAACCATGTTATAGGGTAAGATCTCAAGCACTTTAGCACTGGTGAGGTGCACAGAGTCCTAAAAGACTATAAAAACAGGAGAGTGAAGGCAAAAGGTTTGGGGGTAACTCTGCAGAGAGAGCCAGTCCCAACACCCCCACCCACACACACCACACCACATTCTTTATAACTGCCCTTTGCAGGTGGCCCCACCAGTTTTATCTTTGGCCCAGTGCCAATGAATGCCCTCATAAAAATCACTTCTAGAGACACCACTGCCCAAAATAGGTAGCTAAACCCTTATGCCATATTTCCAAACAGCCTGGACGCATCTGGTCTGATAAAAAAATCGATATCTGCTTGCTCGCTACCTGGACGAGAAAACAAAATGAGAAAAAAAATGAAGAAGCCCACTAGGAAAGCACTCTTAAACTTGGTGTGGTCTGTTTATGTGGAAATGAGAATGCTCACTCCCTGACATTTATCTAATCTCCCTTAGCTTAGTTATACCCTGTATAAATCACTTTTTTCTGCTGAATGAATTCCTGATGTTCATTCAAAGTAACAAAGAGTCTGGGATTATACGGATACCATCTTGCATGAATTTTTGTAGTTCACATTTTCCATTACGTTGTCCATCTGGAGATTTTTTAGCTAAATTTGAGGTTTGAAGGGGATTCTGGTAAAGAAACCTTTGGGGGATCCAAGCAAGCCACACCTCCCTGGACTCCCCCGGATGTCTAGTTTTCAGAAATGTCTGGGATTGGTAGGTTTCCCTAGATGGCCGCTGAACCCGGTACCTAAAATGCAGGTGCCCCCTTGCAAAACCAGGTCGTTTTGTGATGAATAGGGGGCACCCGCATTTTTGGTACCGGACTCGGTGGCCATCTAGGAAACCTACCAAACCCACTCATTTCTGAAAACTAGATACCCGGGGAGTCCAGGGAAGTGTGGCTTGTATGGATCCCCAACGTTTTCTTACCCAGAATACCCAGCAAACCTCAAATTTAGCTAAAACAAATCAATCAATCAATCAATCAATATAACTTTATTTCGGCCACATGGGCCATAAAAGTCACAAAACACAAACACAAAAAAAAAAAATACGTTCATGGTTAAAATGTAAATTGATCTACACACCTAATGATTGACTAAAAAACACCAGTTAAAAAAACATTTAAAAAATATAAAAATTGTATATATAAATTCAAACAATCCATTAACACATAATAAAAACAATCGTCTACACATAATTATGGGCTAGCATATACCCAAATTATGATAATAAGAAAGGGAGTGCTAAACCACAGACCACAATAAATACCTACTTTCTCCAGGAATTACTTTAAAAAAACCCGCCGAGTATGCCACATACAGTTTAAAAAGCGGGATACAGCAAAGACAATTGGGGGTGAGTATCATACTTCAAAACTCTGTAGGCCACTGCGCAGTGCGCGAAACCCATGTTCTTACAGAGTTGTATTAACCAGCGCTTACGCGCCGTCTGATAAGCGGGACAAAGAAGCAGGACATGCACATCAGATTCTACCTTGTACTTGCATGCAGGACATTCACCCGTTATCTCTTTTCCCCATTTGCTAGTATATGCACGTAACGGGAGAGTCCCTAATCTGAATTGCATATACAGTTTCCTAGCCAATGGGGGTTGAATAAGATCCAAGAAACGTTCCTTGCTATATACATCTTTAATTAGTAAAAACTGTACAGTAAAGACGGCCACATAAGGAACTTTCTTGGATAGCCGTTAATTTAGCTAATCTGTAGTGTTTAACTAGTTCCAACCTAGAAATCATAGGGCAAGAAATCTCCGGAGTCCTCCAGAGACCCGGTATATCTAACTTGATGGCAAGATCCCTTATATGTCGAAGCCAGGGAGTTTTCTTAATCGGGCAAATAGGCAATAACTCTCTTAGCTCATCCCTAAGGACGGCCAACTCTGGAGTCACCCATAATCGCTGCCAGAATATAAGAGGTCTCAAAGCAGCCTCTTCATCAAGGGGCCTAATGCCCAGATCCATTCGGAGGGGAATAAGGGGGGTACTGCAAGGTAAACCTAAGAGCTGTCTCAAAAACAAATCACATTTGCTACATCACTGCTCCAGCACAAATGTCCTTTGTGATAGATAATTTTGATGTCTCCACAATACGTTTTGGGCCCTTGCCTGTCTCTGATACTTGGCCCATCCACACAAGTGAGGTACCATTTTTATCGGGAAACCTGGGGGAACACTGGATGGTAGGAAATTTTTATCAGCTGAGTGATCCCACAACTTTCCCACAAAGAAATGTGAGAAAAATGTGATTTCTTCCAGCTAAATTTGAGGTTTGCAGGGGATTCTAGGGAGGAAAACATTGGGGGATCCATGCACGTCATGCCTCCCTGGACTCCCACTGGAGTGTCCAGAGTGAAATGTCTGGGATTAGTATGTTTCCATAGATGGACGCTCAACCCCGGATCAAAAACGCAGATGACTGCCTTGCAAAACAAGGTCTTTTTGTAATCGATAATTTTGAAGTCTTCACAGTACATTTTGGGCCGTTTCCTGTCGCAGGCACAAGACCTACCCACACAAGTGAGGTATCATTTTTATCAAGAGACTTGGAGGAATGCTGGGTGGGTGTAAGTGTGTGGCTCCACGCAGATTCCAGAACTTTCCATCACAGAAATGTGAGGAAAATGTTGTTTTTTTTTACAAAGTTTGAGATTTGCAAGGGTTTCTGGGTAACAGAACCTGGGGGGAGCCACACAAGTCACCCCATCCTGGATTCCCCTGGATGTCTAGTTTTAAAAAATGTACAGGTTTTCTAGGTTTCTCTAGGTGCCGGCAGCACTACTGTCCAAAATCCACATCTAGGTATATTGTGAAAAAAGGGTCAGTTTTCACTGGAAAAATGTGATGTGCGTACGTTGCGTTTTGGGCCGTTTCCTGTCATGGGTACTAGGCCTACCCACACAAGTGAGGTACTATTTTTATTGGAAGACTTTGGGAAAGGCTGGGTGGGTAGAAGTTTGTGGCTTCACGCAGATTCCAGAACTTTCCATCACAGAAATATGAGGAGCATTTTTCTTTTTTTTTTTTTTTACAAAGTTTGAGGTTTGCAAGTCATTCTGGGTAATAGAACCTGGTGAGAGCCACACAAGTCACCCACCCTGGATTCCCTTGTATATTTAGTTTTCAAAAATGTACAGGTTTGCTAGGTTTCTCTAGGTGCTGGCTGGGCTAGAGCCCAAAATCCACTGCTAGGCACATCGCAAAAAAGGGTCAGTTTTCACTGGAAAAAATGTGATGTGTTCATGTTGTGTGTTTGGCCGTTTCCTGTCGCAGGCACTAGGCTTACCCACACAAGTGAGGTGCCATCGTTATCGGGAGACTTAGGGAAACACAGAATAGTAGGACAAGTGTTATTACCAATTGACTTTTTTTGCATTCCTGCCTTCCAAATGTAAGACAATTTATAAAAAAATAAATCATTTTGAAAAATGTCCTATAATTCACATGCTTGTATGGGTACCCACAATTTCAGAGATGTGCGAATAACCACTGCTTCTAAACTCTATCTTTTGTTCCCATTTGGAAATATATAGGTTTCCTTGGTACCTATTTTTCACTCTTTATATCTTACCAAATGAATTGCTATATACCAGGTGCACAATGAAAAACCATAGCAAGACGCAGCTCAGTTATTGGCTCTGGGTACCTCGGGTTCTTGTAGAACCTGCAAGTGCTATATGTTCCGGCAACCAGAAGGGTCCAGCGGACGTAACGGTATATTGTTTTTAAAAATCTGCCATACTTAGAAGAAGTTATGGGTGAAAACGTTGAAACAAATGGCTGTTTTTTTCAACTCAATTTCAATATATTTTGTTTCAATTGTTAATTTCTATAAAATAATCTTAAAGGATCTACCCCTTGCTGAATTCAGAATTTTGTCTACTTTTCAGAAATGTATAGTTTTCCGGGATCCATTATTGCTTTCACACCCATTACTACCACTAACTGGAAGGAGGTTGGAAGCACAAAAAATAGGAAAAATAGGCATTGTCCCAGTAAAGGGCCAAAACTGTGTAGAAAATGTTGGTTTTCTGACAAATGTCTGCCTGTTCCTCCTGAAAGCTGGAAAGATGGTGATTTTAGCACCACAAACCCTTTGTTGATACCTTTTGCAGACACTTTCTTCTGCAGCACTTTGTTACCATTTTTCCGAAAAAAAACCAAAATTAGGTGTATTTTGGCCAATTTCTCATTCTCTTCCAGGGGATATCCACAAACCCTGGGTACCTTTAGAATCCTCAAGATGTTGGAAGAAAAGGACGCAAATTTGGCATGGATACCTTATGTGGACAAAAAGTTACAGCGGCCTAAGCGCAAACTACCTCAAATAGCCAAAAAAAAGGCTTAGCATTGTGGAGGCCTAGCAGCGAAGAGGTTAATGGCAAAATCAGAAAAATGAAATGCAACTCAGCGTCCTGGAATGTAAGTGGAGGAAATTAAAGAATGAAAATACTGCACTGCTATAACAGAGCCTCTCCAATGTGGCCATCTGTCCCACATAAAGACAACAACACTCCACATGCATCATTGAAGCTGACTGCCTTTGAAAGGAACTCCACAAAATTCTAGATGAATTCTACAATCCAGAATGCAAAAACGCAGTGACTTCGAAATTGTAAGCCTTCTGTGAGAAAATCTCTATGTAAGTGGTCTCAAAAAATGAAAAAATAGAAGTCTACTTTCAGAACAAAACAGCTAACACGATGTAGGAGAGCACCACAATGATGAAGAACACCACCAGTCACTCATCTCTAACCACCTTCAATGCTCTCTTTCATAAACAATTATACAACAATATCAAACAAGCAAACTATTAGAATCACCTTCAAGCCTATCCACCACACCCCAGAAACAACTTCAAAGACATCTGCTGCACAGCCTGTGCAGGGGAAGTAGCTAGAAGCATACTAAACATGAGATGCAACTAGAAGCATACTAAACAAGTCCTTGGACCTAGAATATTTCCCATCTGAGCTAAAAATCTCTTAAATTAGATCACTCTTAAAGGAGAAGAATCTCAGCCCATCCAATCTAGAAAACTATAAACCAATTTCTAACAGCCTATCCTACGCAAACTATTTGAAAGAGCAGTTTTTACTCATGTGTCTATTTTCAATGAGGAAATTAACTTGATGTCAGACCACAAGCGGCACATAATCCACCCATGCATCTATGTGGGAGGACCTTAAACTCACAGTTTACAAGAACTGAGTGGCTGCCTTACATTCTGGACTTATCAGCAGAATTTGACACTGTTCACCACCAGGCACTATTACAGAGCGTCCATCAACTGGGTATAAGCGAAATCACCCTAAAATGCATTGCTTGATACCTCAAAGACAGACAGAGTTTGGTTTCCCTCCCATCTTTCATATCCACCCCCACCCCTAACTTTGTAGCATTCCTTATGGGTTAATCATCTCTCCAAAATGCTGCAGAGCATCTAAGGAAAAGGACCACAGTTTTTTTTAAAATCCCATTTAAACAATACAAAATAGGACACTGAGTTCCAGGCCAGCATCAAAGGTCATCCTACTGCCTTACCAATGAATATCAATACAAGGCTCCTCTTTCACAGCCACCAAGCTCAGGAACTCAATGCCAGCCAAGATTTGAAGCATCTAGAAATATTTAAAGTTCAGAAGAAAGGTGAAAGCATGGCGCTCTCATGATAAGTATGCAACTGCTGATCCTGGGATGGAAAACAGAATGATAACCCTCCAACCAGCAGACCATGCCAGGAAGATAGACATAATCACACAGTCCAAACTACTTCGAAATGACCTTGACATGTGTATGGAATATAATATTTATGCCATCTCAACCATAAGTTATGCCTCTCCAATAAATACTTGAGTACCTGCCGCCACTCCACATCTGAAGACCCACAACCTACCTAATAACATGTAGGACTATAACCATAGATGGCCCCTCACCTCACAGACATAGTGTACCCTTCCCTACTTCTGACTAAAAGATGGAGGACAGTAACTCTAGTCTTTATTGTTATCCTCCCAATATCAATTTAATATAATCAGTGTCATCAAATCATAAACATATTCAGTACCTGATTCCTAATCATCAACAGGACAGGCATATAACGAATGAAATGATCTGTGGAATATTGTTGGTAACTGGATGGCACAGATACAGGCTATGCTAGCTTTTTAAAGTAACCACTGAATACTAACCAGACAAGTCTGCCAAGACCAAAGAGAGCTACAATAAATTGTGGGTCAGTGGAGGACTAAAACACAGTCCACTCTGCAGGTACCAAATAATCTTCGCAGAGCACCAAACTCTAATAATGACAAACAAGAAGATGATGATGATGCAGTGCAGCTTGGCAAACCTCTTAACTTCCCGAATCATAATAGCAATTGAAAAATCCTCCCTCCTGAAGATGAAGCAAACACGTCGTTGATAGAAAGAAGGATTTATTCGATAAGATGTAGTAACCAGCCCGGAGCCAGGCAGCCACCAACTGATCCCTCACATGAACTTGTCCCCACATTCCAACCTCTCTTTTATTACATCACGGCCTCCCCACTACATTCTAATACAAGCACAAAGATGCAACATATCTCCCTTAACAATAATTTTAAAAAACAATTATACATGACATTTATCTTGTTCAGGAAAATGGATATATTCTACAACCATGAGATACCTAATAAACTATGTACATGTGTATATTTAAGGAAACCATAGTTTCAAATAGTATACAAAGAACAAAATACATTACACATAATCCATTAACCTTCTGGATAATGTTTTTTGACGACAATTCCTCCGCACAAGATTTTGGCCATTCACTTCCACCCGTGCATCATCTATTTTGTCATCACACCACTGCTTACCCCCTACAAGTTTCTCCTTTAAAAAACAGCTTTTTCCATTTCCCAGACCATCAGACCATCAGTGAATCTGGCAGATTCGACCTTCCCACACCTCACAATATTCCTTACATTCCATTTTTTTCCATCATCCACTATAACAGAAAACTTCAGCACCCTCCGTACTTTTTTGGGTTCCGACCACTTGGACTCATCCTTCCTGAGTGATTGGAATTTCCTAACCCTTACCAAATCTCCAACCTCAAACTTAGGAGCATACTTCTTAGCACCCTCCATAGTTAACCCGTACTTTTGCTGTTTCATACACACATCTTCCATTTTCTCTTCATCCACCCTTGCCACTTTGTTCTTGTTCATCCACACCGGAACGGCTACAGTACAAGCCTTTCTACCCCTCAATAGTACGAAAGGTGTTTCCTCAGTGGAAGAATGTGGAGTAGTCCTATAATTACACACCAATTTCCTTATTTCTTCTTTCCAATCCAATCCATTGTGAAGAGACAACTGCAAATTATCTGCTACCACCATATTAAATCTCTCCACCAATCCATTTTCCTGGGGATGATATACAGCTGATTTCTTATGCTTAATACCACTCAGAATTAAAAAGTCTGTAAATTCTTTTGCTACAAATTGCAAGCCATTAGCTGAAATAAGCTCTTCCGGATAACCTTCCCTTCTGAAAACTTCTTTACAGAAATCAATCACCACCTTGGCTTTAACCTCCCTAACAAATGTAATTTCTGGCCACTTTGAATAGTAGTCCATAAGCACTATGGCAAACCACTTTCACTGCCCAAGATGTCAAATGGTCCACTCATGTCGATTCCAACCCTCTGCCAAGCAAACTTCGGAAACTCCGTGGCTACTTCAGGTAACCTTTCCACAGTGTGGGATTTGTCGCTGCAAGCACAAGCTGTACAACTTCTCACCCATCTTTCCACTTCGCGGTCAACACCTGGCCACCAAAAGTCTAATCTCACCTTGCGTTTCATGGCTGACATACCACCATGACCTTCATGTAAAGCATCAAGCAATTTCCCACGTAAATTCCTAGGTGCAATTAACTTGTCCCCCCTTCTTAAAATTCCATCAATACAAGACAACTCAGACCAGACATATTTGTAATTCTGCAATACTTCCTCCTTGTCCCATAGAACATTCCAGCCATTAGGAAACCGATTTATGATTTCCTGACAAATCTTGTCCTTGTTAATCTCATCTCTCCATTCCTGTTCCGAAATAGCTTTACAACATATATCATCAATAGTCGCAATCATCCCATCCTCCTCAGATTCTTCACAACCTCATTGTACTGGAAAACGTGACAAAAAGTCAGCATTTACATTTTTTGCTCCAGGTACATATTTCACCTTGAATGTATGTTCTTGCAATCTAAATAACCACTTTGCAATCCGTGGGGTGGCATTTCCTGCACCTTTTGGTTGTAAAAACATCGACCAATGGTTTATGGTCTGTCCATAATTCAAATTCTGTACCCCATACAAAGTTTCAAAAGTGCTGAATTCCCCACCAACAAGCCATGGTCTCCTTCTCAATGGTCGAATAATTCAGTTCTGCACCTTTCAATGTTCTGGAGGCAAAAGCAATCACTCTTTCATGTCCATTTTTTCCTCTTTGCATAAGTACTGCTCCCAGACCACACATACTAGCATCAGTTGCAATCATGGATTGATCATGAGTGTCAAATGGAGATAACACTACTGCCTTGCTTATACATTCTTTAATTTCACAACATGCATTCTGACACTCTGAGGACCAAATGAAAGCATTCCCTTTCTTCATTATTTCTCTCATTGGATGCACTTTGTCAGCAAAGTGATCAACAAATTTCGCATAAAATTCTGCCATACCCAGAAATGACCGCAACTGATCCTTATCTAGTGGGTTTGGAGCATTCTCAATTGCTTTCACAAGTTTTCATCTGGGCTTAATACCTTGGGCAAAAAGGGTATGACCCAAGTACTCCACCTCCTCCACAGCAAATTTGCATTTACTCAATTCCACTGTTAAACCAGAATCATTCAACCTACTCAATACTTGTTTTAAAATTTCATCATGTTCACATTTGTTGCGACCCCAAATCAAAACGTCGTCCTGGAAAAACCTAACTTGATGCAAGTCTCCCAACAGTTTGTGCATCACCCGTTGGAAGACAGCAGAGGCAGACGCCAAACCAAAAGGCATCCTGATAAAACGATATGCTCCTTCCGGCGTTACAAATGATGTCAGACGACGAGAATCATTGTGCAATAGCACCTGGTGGTAAGCACTGGATAAGTCTATTGTGGAGAAATATCTTCCACTTGTCACACCAGCTAACAACTCTCCCATATTTGGTAACGGATGTCGGTCATCCCAGATGTTACTATTCAAATCACGCAAGTCCACACACATTCTGATTTTCCCATTAGGCTTACGCACAATAACAATGGGACTCAACCAATCTGACGCCTCAATTGGTTCAATAATGTGCTCTTTACATAGTCTTTCCAATTCCACTCTCAATGGAGCTCTTAACGCCAAAGGCACACTTCTTACATTATGAACCACTGGAGTTACATTCTCTTTCACAATAATTTTATGAACAAACTTTTTTAGGCATCCCAGTTCCTGACCAAAAAGTTAAGGGAATTCACTTGCCCACTTGGACACCTCATCACCAACTGTAGTTAATACTTGTTCAACAGCATTAGGATCTAATATTATCCCTAGGGCCCGCTGTTCTCTCCAACCCAACAACAACCTACCCCGCTCCACAACATACACCGTACAGGACACGCATCTATCCTTAAACCCAACTGCAGTTTGAAAACATCCAATAATGGGTAACTTGCCACCACAATATCCTTCTGGTTCAATGTGGGTTTTGCTTAGACTCACCGGGACTATCCCTTCCCAAGTCTCCTTATTGATCAATGTATACGGAGAGCACAAATCAGCCCACATCCACACATCCTTTCCACACAAATTCACTTGACATTTGGGAGGTCGATATTCATCATCCGCCCTGGATAACTCTCGATTTACAGTACCCACACATTCATGTAAGAATTAAAACTTCCACCTCCTCCTCAGAGTCAGATGACATCTCCCCATCTCGCCTCCCCTTACAAGTTTGACGTATTGTATTAACCACATCTCCTTTGTTGCTATAACCCCCACTCTTGCATATTCTTGCAAAATGTTCCACCCTCTGACATTTGTAACACTTTACTCTTAAAGCAGGACAGTTGCTAGATGAGGCAATGTGTTTCACACTACCACATCTAAAACACGTTTTCCTATTACCTTAGTAAAACTGCTTTTTTCCTTCCTCATGAAACTTATTCTTACTTCCCGACTCTTTAATTTTGCACACACTTTCTTGGGATTTCAATTCTTTCACATATTTGGAGGTATTTTCTACTCGTTTAGCAATCATTATGGCCTTGTCTAATGATGGTTATTTCATCCCAAATAACTTCTCCTATATTCTGGGATTATTTGTTCGATTAATTAGCTGATCCCTTATAATTTCATCCTGCATATCTTTAAACTTTCATGAAATGGCTACATTTCAGCCACGTACTGGTCTACAGATTCATCCACACCTTGTACACGTGAAAAGAATTTGTGTTTTTCCACTACAACACTAATCTTACGACCAAAAGAGTCCTCTAAGGCATTCATTGTGCTTAAATATTCGTCAATCGCATCCTCATCCATATCTGAATTATCTTCTTCAACATCCTCGAAATTCCTTACACCAGGTAACGTTTTTAATACCTTCCTACCCTCCACCCCAAGGGTATGTTTAAGCATGGCAACTTTCCTTTTAGCAGTAAAAACCTCACCCCCTATTGATTCCAAATTGGTTTCGAATGCTTCACGCCAATCCTCCCACGGCACCACCGGATCACCTGGGTTAGGTAAAAATGTAGGTGGAGGAGGAATGGACTGTAACATAACTGTACTAAAATGCGCAGTACTATCACCAATGCTGGTAATCTAACTTCCACTAACAGCGAATACCCACAAGAGTGCCCCAATCACAGCTTAAAGACCTTATAAGCCCTTGCAATATATAAATACACAACACAAGATATTAAATAATAAACTAACACAAATAAAGTCGTCACCGTTGTCCCAATGTTGAACACCTAGAAAAATAATTAATTAACACAAATAAGGTTGTCACCGTTGTCCTCAACGTTGTATCTAAGGGGTACCATTTTCTTGTGAACTCAGTTAGTGATGGCTTCCACAGTATCTTTGTATTTCCTTGTATGAGTGTACGTAGTCCTATTTTGCTTTCTACTGCTCACTACACGTATAGTCCATCTTCACTTTTCCTCACACTATGGATGACTTCCAACCACACCGTATGTAATTAGTGCTCCTTGTAGCTACTATTCTCAAGTTTCACCCAAACAGGTAAGTTGCTGATTGTTCCTACGCAGAGCTGCTTCCTCAGAATGTTGAGTGTACCGACTGTGAAACTGCTTCCCCCTTTTTTCAGTACCACTCAGGGAAACCAAGGTTAAGGCGACACTCTTGCACCGATAATGCTTATCACCACATGCGGTTCAGTAATGGGATACACTTGGCCACACCACTGTTGAATAAATTGCCGCGTTAACGCTTTGCGCCGTCCGCGTGTAACCGCTTGTCAATGGCCATCCACCAAACCTTGGCAGCAACTCCTCCACACAAAAAAAATTCGTGCAGTGCCACTCACTGCACCGTAATCTCACCTCGCCGGCTGTCTGGATCGGGATCCCCTTAGCGAGTACCGTGACTGCCACAAGAACACACCCCGTGTTCAGTCGCCGCTGCAACCTCTTCGATTCAGTGCGTCATGCGAATCAGGCTGGCAACAGGGAATTATATCCCATCCTCGTCGCCACTGAAAAGTCCTCCCTCCTGAAGATGAAGCAAACACGTCGTTGATAGAAAGAAGGCTTATTCGATAAGATGTAGTAACCAGCCCGGAGCCAGGCAGCCACCAACTGATCCCTCACATGAACTCGTCCCCACATTCCAACCCCTCTTTTATTACATCACGGCCTCCCCACTACATTCTAATACAAGCACAAAGATGCAACATAATCATATTAAAAAGTACTATAACACAGTCCATCAAGCAGATCTATGTTCCTCTTTACTTTATATCTACACCTGCTACCATTCCTGGATCCATAAGTTCAAAGAGTGATGACTTCCTGCCACAGCTAGCATAAGAAATCTGAGCACATACATTTTGAAGTAACAACACAACAAATGGACTTGTAGAGTTTATCAGAGCTACCATCCATCACATCACTAAGCACTGCATCCCATAGCATGATAATTGCACCTCAGTGGCCATAATGCATGACATGAAAACACTTCACACATAGGCTCAAAGCAAAGATAACATACTTCCAACCACATGTATACATGGTATAGCATGCTTCCCTCATGGATAAGCCCATCAGTTCCCACATAAGCACAGTAAGTGTTACACAAATGCTATAATACAATACTAGATGATTTTTTTTAGCAGGCTTTGGGCTTATGACCTGTTAGGATCTCGAGATGGTGACATGAACATCACACCAGGTGTGTGCACTCACACGCATGCAAACACACTCACACAAACACATGCACACATATATAACCACTCACGGGCACACAGCTACATGTGTGTACTGTTGGATCTGCAACTCACTGGCGACTCTCAGTGGTTGGCCCATTTGCTAGGATTCCACCCATCTCCTTTTGTTACTTTTATTTGCATGCACACAGATTCATACAGACCCACATGTACATGCTCACACACAATAAATAAAGGTGATAGAAAAAAACACAAATACCCATTACAAAACACATCGTAAATATTTTAAACATAGAGCATACATTGAATACACTGCATCAGGTGATTCTTGAAAACCAGAAAAATAGAATTACCACTAGTGCGCAGAATTCAACAAAATGAAACCAAAAGAAGCTTTAATAAGGTAGCCCCCATAACTAACCATGCAGGGCCCCGCAAATGGAACTTCAATAACACCCCGAGTTCATACCAAAACAAGTTTATAGAATTGAATCGTTACACTGTCCAAACAATTAGCATTTAAACTAAGCATGACCCTTTGTTGAAAGAGGCAACAGACGTGGCTTAAAACAGACAAATTCTCCCAATTCTTTTAGTTTCCCATCACTTCCACTGCTTGTGAAAATAGTGACAGGTAATGTTTGGATTTTTTAGGTTAAGCTTCATTATGCTTGGTCTCGTTTCCGCATTCATGACTATGCGAGGCATGTTGCCTTACAGACAGACCTTTGACCCCCTTTTTTCCACTTTCTTCACTCCCATGTGTGGCTTCAACCTTACATTCCATCATAACTTCCGGGAGCACAGAGACTCTTCCTGTAACCGACATGCCACAGCAGCAGCCATAAGCTATGAATGGAACTGGTGAGATAAGACAAGCCGTAAAGCCACATTCCAAATAGAGATACAAGCAAAGGCTCGCCCGGGCGCCTGGCCCCAACAGGCCGCCTTCCTCCATACCCTGTAGGTCTGTCCCAAGACAGTCCGCACAACTAGAACTGTCTCTCTGCTCCCAGGAAGTTATGCTAGCGTGTAGGGGTGAAGTCACAAAGGGAAGAGAAGGAAATGGAAAAAAGACTTCTGTGTAGGTCACCAAGGGTTCTATAGTCTGTCTGGAAGGCAACATGCATCATATAGTAATGAATGAAACAGGGAAGAGTGAGACGTTGCGCTAATGTAACTCTACAGCTGCTTGATACCGCCTGCGTTCTCACTCGTTCCTCCCTACAGATGAGATTGTTTTCTATTTCATTACAAGACCGGAGGCTACCATTATGCATATCCTTTTATTTGCTGCCCAAACAAGCAGCCCTTTAAAGAACATTGAATACATCACAAAGTAATAGAATGTTCAGACAAGCAGTATAAGTATCCTGTGCACTGCATCATCTTCCTCTTTTATTAGCTGCCCATCAAGATAAGTATATCAGCTCTACTCCTCATTGGAAATCTCTTTATTCTGCATTATTATACTTTAGGCTTTTTAGAGTTTATTTATATTTTTCAATTACTAGTATTGTAATCTATAACATTTAGCCATGTTTACTATTATTTATGAATATTAATTATATTATCTTTTACTTTTTTTTTCATGTAAATCCAATATTTACGATGTGCCTTATGTATTTTGTTCCAATGTTCCCTCTCCAGGGGAACTGGGGCCAGGTAAGTCTCCCCGCTTGCCTCTACAAGCGTTTATCATTGAAGTTTACTCGCTATGTTTTTTTAATATTGTGGCGCTGTTGTTACTGTTGGTTTTTTAATGTCTTTGGGCTACGCAACTCGTAACCGGTGTTTCAGGCCCCGAATCGTTTTGCCAATTACCAAGGGCGCGATCGCAACATATTTTTGTTGCACGCCCTCGGAAACGTCTATTTAGTTAAATACAAACATTGCGGGCGGGTTCGGGCCCCCCCACCCGCATCTCAGACCTCACCAGTATAACGGCAACAGGTTTCCTTTGTACGCGTCGGCTCCTTTGTACGCGTCCCGTCCGGAGTGTCTCTTCAGAATAGGCAGGTCCTTCCTCTCTGACACTCCGGGCGGGAGGTTTCCTTGACAATAGCTCGTGCACGGGCTGAGCTTGTCAGTTGGAAACGGAGCTTCACCGGAGCAGTCCTGAATATTTCTTTCCTACTATTTACAGCGCATGAACTCCCCTAGGTGGCAAATTATTATTTAAATCAACATTACATACTTTTAACCTTTCTAAAAGAAAGTCGAGCAGCATATCCTGCCTCTTTCAGTGAGTGTTACTCCATTAACCCCATCCTTTCACCACACGTGTGTTATCTTGGGGCAAATTATTTACCTTGGGGCAATTAAATATTATATATATATATATTTTTTATTTTAACATGGACTCTGATCCTATTAACCCTCAAAACAGGGATAACATGCGGGAAAATATAAAAGAATATATTGAAGAGGAACTGAGATCCTTGGTTAAGGAGGCGGTGGACGCCGCATTAGCCAAAAGGAAGAGGGTTAGCCCCCTGAGGAGAATTTTTTCTTCCTCTCAGATGGGGAATCCCCTTCTACCTCAGAACCCCGTAAACGGGGGAAGGCTTCCCAAAAGAGGAAGCACCTTGATCAGGCCTCTAACCATGCCTTTGACTCTGGTAGCCTCCGCGCTACAAGAGATATGGGTGCTCCTTGCAGCACAATAGTGAAAGGCCATCTTTCAGGGGCCCAAAGACAAGTTGCCCATAGCGGCATGATGGAAGGAAGTGACCCTTGTGGTACAAGAGAGAGAAGTGACGCCCCCCAACTACCTTGATTATGATGACTCACAATTGGATGAGTTCATCTTTGATCCAGAAGATTCCGTGGATACCTCTGATATGTTGGGCCATGACCTAGAACAAGCCTCTACTTCCTCTGGGATGAAAAATCCCTTTGGGGGAGAGATGTTTGATCCTACAACCATCAGGCACCCAAGTAGTGCTGATTGGTGGCCTATGGACCACGTAGACAAATACCTCAATTAGTGGGCCAGGAAAGGCCTGGACAAGGAAACTCGTAATTTAATGAGGAATGCCTTAAACAATGCCAAGATAAACTCCTGGACGTATTCGGGCCGATTACTCGCATCTTGGACATGGCCAAAGAGGCAAGGGGAAATAACACCCCAGTGAACATCGACCTCCTGAGAGGGTGGTCTCAATGTGCAATATGCCTTTTAGGCAATGCAAACTCAAGCTTAATTATGGAGAGACGTAAAGCTGTCCTCTTAAGGATGAATCCTAAACTAGCTGACCTGTCATCCAAAGACGATATGGGCAGTGCAAAGGGTCTTCTCTTCGGGGATGACTTTGTGAAATCCCTAGGCAAGTATGTCTCAACATTTACAGCCTTTAGTAAGGCTCAAACTAACATGAGGCGAGTGTTTAGCTCACCCCCCCAGCCAGTCGTGGAAATTACAGGTCCAATTTCTACTTACAATAACAGAGGGGTCCCTCTGCTTACTCCAGAGGTTTTCGACAAAGCTCAAACTTCTTCCCTCAAAGAGGAAGAGCTACAAGATCCCATGGGGGAATATCAAGACCTTCTTGCTAAGGATACCAAGGTAAGCACAACTACCTTTCACAAACCCTTAAAAGTGGGGGAGACTAAGGTTTTTACTCACAATTGGCAAAAAATAACACAAGACCCTTGGGTCCTGGAAACCGTGTTGGGTTTCAAGATAGATTTCTGGGATACCCCAATACAAATGAAAGTCCCCAGAGAAATGTGTGTGAATGCAGATCAAGCAAAGTTGATAGACTTGGAAGTTTCTCAAATGTTAGAGAAAGGAGCCTTACAGAGGGTTTCCTCTCTGGATGCATCAGGAAAAGGTTTCATAAGCACAATATATTTTTGGGAAAGAAAGACAAGGGCTGGCGCCCTGTGATAAACCTCAAAGAGTTAAACAGCTTCTTGGTATACAGACACTTCAAAATTGAAGGGATCCATCTTTTAAGAGACATTCTACAAACTCAAGATTGACTGGTAAAGTTGGATCTCAAGGATGCCTACTTTACAATACCTATGGACAGGGACTGCCGGAAGTACCTCCGCTTTCTGTGGAAGGGAACTCTTTATCAATTCCTTTGTCTTCCTTTTGGCCTTTCGTCAGCTCCATGGTGTTTCACCAAAGTTCTCCGTCCAGTGGTAAGCTTTCTGAGGGAAAGAGGAGTTCGACTCATTATCTACCTAGACAACATTCTCATTATGTTGCAGAGCAAATCAGAAGTCCTGACTCACCTATCCTGGACTATAAATCTCTTGGAAAATTTGGGGTTCATTATAAACGCAGAGAAGTCTGTTATGTCTCCCTCTCAGGAACTAGAATTCCTTGTTTTCCAGGTAAATACCATCCTGTCACAGTTAGTTTTACCACGCAAAAAAGTTTTGAAGATAAAAAAGGAACTGAAGTCAATCTTATCCAAAGATTCCATCCTTTTGAGGGACCTAGCACGAGTTCTGGGTCTACTCTCCTCATCAATTCAGGCAGTCTCCCCTGGCCCCCTCCACTACAGAGCCCTCCAGAGATTGAAAGCGTGGGGCTTAAGGAAAGGTTTTTTGTCGTGGACACACTTCCCCTTTCCAAGGACGCTCGACAAGACCTTTTATGGTGGCAGATGAACCTAGAAGCTTGGAATGGCAAGGCCATTCTCGGAAACCTGCCGGACTTCATCCTAGAGTCAGATGCTTGAAACCGCGGTTGGGGAGCACGGTTAGGAGAAATGGAAACTGGGGATGGTCCCTAGAGGAACAATCTCTTCACATAAGCTGTCTGGAGATGCTAGCGGGTTTGAATGCCCTAATGAGTTTCAGGGAGCAGTTAGTGAATTCCAACACCCTGATTCGTCTAGACAGCTACTCAGCTGTCTCCTATATAAACAGATTTGGGGGAGCGAAATCCAAAACTTTATCAGATATAGCAGCTCAAATCTGGTATTTCTGCTGGCAACACAAAATTACTCTCAGGGCAGAATTTATCCCAGGGGTATCAAATGTAATAGCAGGCTGGAACTCAAGATATCTCAAAGACTTCAGCGACTGGATGCTACATCCAGAGGTCTTTTCCATGATAGACAATCTTTGGGGCCCAATACGGTTGGACCTCTTCGCCAGCAGACTAACTTGTCAGGTCCAGCCTTACTTCAGCTGGAGGCCAGATCCGTATGCCTTAGCAGTGGATGCCTTCCTACAAGATTGGGGGAAGATGGGGGCTTATGCCTTTCCCCCCTTCTCCATGATACAGAGAGTGCTATGGAAAGTGAGACAGGAACTCAACAATATCATCCTAATAACTCCCTTTTGGAAGTCCCAGGTGTGGTTTCCCGGGGTAATGGAACTCTCAGTAGACATCCCACGCTTTATCCCAGCATCCTTGGGTCTACTTCTGGGCCCAGACGGAGAGGAACATCCTCTTATTCTAGATGGGAAAATTAACCTTCTTGCTTGGAGGATCTCAGGGGTTCAGAGAGATATCCTGGCCTTTCAGGGGAGGCTAAAAGCTTACTGGACGAATCTTGGGCACCAGGCACTAGGAAAAGATACCTGGGCATCTGGAAAAAGTGCTGTAGTTGGTTCTTGGAGAGGAATTTGGATCCCGTGGAAGCACCTGTTCAACTGATAGCTAACTCTTCGATTCTGGTCTTTCGTACAGAACTATAAACTGCTATAGATCCGCAATCTCCTCAGGTCACGCTTTGATAAATAATTTAGCGATTGGTAGTAATGTCTTAATTAAAAGAGTCATGAAAGGGGTTAGGTTAAGAAGACCTCCTAAGTCACGTTATAATTCTATTTGGGATGTCAATTTGATTTTTGAACTTTTCTGTAATTGGCAGGACAACACTCTACTTTCTCTCAAGCAAATCTCCATGAAACTTGCTACTTTACTATGCTTAATCTCCTTTAGGAGGGTTTCTGACATTAATGCCCTTGAAATTTCTAATAGGTTTTATTCTTCTGAAGGTGTTCATTTTGACATTTGGAGGAGAACTAAGACTATGTCAAAGTCCATATTTTACCCCTTTTTCCACAATTGTGAAAAACTGTGTGGTTAATTGTATGAAAGTGTATGACTTAAAAATTCAAAGTCTTAGAGCGGATGGCATTGATCAATTACTCCTGTCTTATGTTAGACCACATAAACCAGTTTCAATTGCTACTTTAGCAAGATGGATTCACTGAATTATGAATGAAGCAGGTGTACATCTTGCTAGGTTTAGTGCTCACTCTTCTAGAGGAGCAATGGCTAGTAAGGTTTTCTGGGCAGGGGGCTCTCTCCCAGAGATTCTTAAAGCGGCTGACTGGTCTAATGCTGGTACTTTCGCTAAGTTCTATTTAAGACCAGTAGAGCATGTTAGTAATGTAGCCTTGAGTGGCTTTAAACATGCATAATGGTAGCCTCCGGTCTTGTAATGAAATGACGATTCTCCAATTACTATGCAGAGAGAATCTTGATTTCATTAAAGACAATGGAGGCTCACATTATCCCACCCTCCTCTCCCGAGGAACTTGGGTTTCTTTGCACTTGTCTTTGTGTTCATACTGTTTGATATTTTTTCTATAATTATTAATGATTAACTCATTACGCATAATGCAAATGTTTTTCTTACACATGCTTTATTACTGTTTCCAGCACTTCCTTACTGTGAGAACTCCTTTTCTTTTTAGATCATAATGCATAAAAACCTCTTACCGAGGAAGAACCGATTTACCACTTGGATTGTGCAGCTAAAAGAGGAAGATGATGCAGTGCACAGGATACTTATACTGCTTGTCTGAACATTCTATTACTTTGTGATGTGTTCAATGTTCTTTAAAGGGTTGCATGTTTGGGCAGCAAATAAAAGGATAAGCATAATGTTAGCCTCCGTTGTCTTTAATGAAATTAAGATTCTCTCTGCATAGTAATTGGAGAATCGTCATTTCCCTCTAGCCGTGATACTATTTGCGTGCATTTCTGTTCATTCGAGGTGACGTTGGGTTTTCTGTCCATAAATGGTTGGCTGTGAACTGCATTTACCTGGAACAGCACAAGAACATGTGGGTGTAACCTTCTCAGAGTTAATAAATGTTTCCTTGAAAGCAGTCTGTTTAAAGTTGAAAGGCTAAGCCGTTTCTGAAAACATTCACAAGTGCAAATACATAGTTGCCCGCCTTGGAGCGATCAATTACCACCACAGATCAATTACCACCACCTGTCAACCCGTCATTCTTGTAATGTCTTCACTCACCCATTCAATGAATAATCGCGTTGAAGAGAAGTCTTAACACATTGTCCTACGGACTTATTTCCTAAAAATGGAGGCAAAATTCAGAAAGGAGATGGCTTTAAAAAAAAAAGTTTTAATCATATGTAATTTATGAGCGGGCCAAGAAAATCAAATGCTAGGTATTAATAAATAATGAAAGGGCAACTCACAAAACTATTTGGAGGTGAAAGGCAATTTGAGTGCTCAAATATATGCATTTGAAGGCACAAAATCCCAATTCTGATTTACAGAATTGGGACTGAAAGAATTTCCCCCTCACAATCGGGTTTTGCAATCATAGGAAATCTACCAGTGTTCCAGGGTGGCCCTACCTGCCAAAGTTGGTGAACATAGACAAAATTGTAAGCTTGCTGCTTATTGAAGTATGTCTTGCAGATAGGTGCTTGCAAATGTTCTTCGGCCAAGAATAAACGTGTTTGCACGGAAGGTAAGGGAACGTCATATTAGATGCAGGTTTGGGGACATGCATTCCTTCAATGTAAAATACAGTTTCCTCGTTTGAGAAACAAAAAATAAAACATTCCTAGTTATTTTACATTTCCATCTGCAAAATTTCTGTCTTTGGGAAAATTCGACATTAGTAAATATTGTGCATGTGAATAATTCTGCAAAATGATGGTCCCAATTCACAAAGCCATTTCCATGTGCAAAGTCAATTGACTTATGCAAATTGCTATATTTAAAAGTGCAAAGTTCTTACAAAAACTACCTTGCACTTGTGAATTCATTTATTCATGTGTAATATTACCTCACAATTACATTAAGCAGGATTAAACCCCACTGAAATGTTGACAAGAGGATCTTCCAGGATGGAGTTTTCCTGGGACATTTGGGAACACCTTCCCACTCTGGAAATAATTGGAGATTTACTGCTACCAAGGACAGGAGTAAATCATTAACCATGTTGACATAGAGAAGATAACACCACCATAATTGATGCAGGTGTAAGAGAACATTCCTTCAAAACAAAAGTTGCAAGCGTTGGTCAAGTTAATAGGTCTGGCTTATATTGAAAGTGCCTCTTAAATCATTGGTGGATTTGTGTGATATTATGGATGGGCAAGTGGGTGAATGCAAGAATGAAACAATAGGTAGATGACTAGCTGAGGTGAATCAATGAAGAGGCATTTCAGTTATAAGCTGGGCTATTGGCTTTGGCAATGTTTGCTTCTTCACTGCAATTTACTGGTTGCTTGTGTCCAGGGTATAGGCTGTATGGAGTCCATCAGGAGGAAACAGAGGAGCTACTCACAGCAATGCAGTAATTTCAGACACATTCTATAATCTGGAAAGGTTTGCTTTGCGAGATATTCAAGATTCAGCTTCACGTTCCATAGAGAGGGTGCTTCACTGGATATGTGCTAGCAGTTCAACCCACCTGAATCAAGATGGAGTAAAGGGTAGCTTAAGGACAGAAAGGTATTGGAGAGATTCTGATATAGGTAAGTAGGTGAGGTTCCATTACTTGTCCTGAAGAAGAGAATGTGGATTTATAAACATGGATCCATTTTAGCAGATAGGTGCTTGAGTAGAAAAACAAATAAGGAGAGAAAATCAAGGAGAAAGAGAGAGAAGTACATCCCCACTCTGATTAGCATCCTCAACCAAGGCTTGTGGAAGCTGGCAGACTGAGACTTCAAATTGGAAAATTGTGTTGTATTTTGTAAGAATTTGTTTAGAGCTTTCTTTCCCCATGTGAGGCCAAAGTACTTTTTAGGTGGCTGAGGAAGTAGCTATGCAATTTGTATCATTTCAGTAATACCTCATACTCCTCATATTGCAGCAAAGAACTCCTAGATACCCTTTTGAACGATTGCTTGAAAGGATGTTGATTGTAGTTCAGCCTACACTGGAGCTTCTGTGTAAAATGTGTGAGCATGGAGGACTTTTCATAAGAAAGGTGGGCTAAACATCAAAGAGGAAAAACAGTGTGTCTAACATAGAGTGTGATGGATGCTAGAGGTGCACATACAGCTCCTTACCTTCTTTAGTTGAAACTTACCATATGTAGAAACCACCACTTTTGCACATCAGAGGGGTCCCCGGGTATGTACTGTATAGAGTCCATCCACTTGTGACAAAAGCTTAAGGTCTTGGAGGCACTGAAGGGAATGGGAGTACTGCACAGAGTCTACTTAAAGGGCACCTGCTGCCCATAATCAATCAAGGTATATGTGCAGTTTTTAAATTTGACGTGTAATGGCTCTTGCACTATTATGACAAACATTTTTGGAGATATTCATAAAGTAAGTTAGCATGTGGATATTAATAAAATACAATTATTTAAAAAAAAGTTTAACGTTTCTTAGCTGTTTGGAAGTGTCCTTCCACCTCAATACTATTCATTCTCCTTTGTGTTTATATTCGTTTTTATATAAAAACCTACCTGCACAGCCAGTGCTTCCTCTCTAACAGTACCATGGTAGCCAGCATGTCTGAGGTTTGATGGCTGTCATGACCAAATTAAATCCATGTGCCTCAATTCTAAGATGTACTTCCTCCACTTAATGCCTATTGGTACTCGTGTTTAAAAAAACATGTCTGAAGAAATGTGAAACTTTTGAACAATATCAAACCACAATTAAAAAATTATGCTTTTTAAAAATCATTACCATGTCAAAAAGTAGTTAAATGGTTAACAATGTCTACCTTAGTTAAAATTTTCTTTCAAAGTTATTGCATGTATGTGAGAAATTGAGTTACTGGTTGAAGGGGGAGAAACTCATACTCAAGCAGCAACCACAATCCTTGTCCAGGTGATGCACAAGCAAACCCTAAATTAACCTGTGCTCAACCCTCTTGTAGCTTGGCACAGATCAATCAGGCTCAACCTAGAGGCAATGTGTAAAGTACTGATGCAGCAGTTCAAACAGCAATAAAGTGAAAACAAAACACAATACAAATCCCACACTAATTTAGAGAAATGGAGCAAAATGTAATAAATAAATCAAGACCAAAATGACAAACATCCAATCAGTAGAACTAGAGATATGCAATTTTAAATATTTAAGTGAAAATAGCGCCAAGAAGCCCAAAGCACCGCTCACGGCTATCTGGCCGTGCACAACCGGGAGAAAGTCCAGAGAGCGGGGCGACCGCAATGGAGCATGGGTCGGATACAGGGACCAGGTTAGTCCCGCTGAAAAGCCACCTTCTCAGCCCTGTGCAAAGAGTCCTATTCATGGTAGAGGGAGCTGCAAGGAGTAGAGAAGCGTTGTGGACGTTCGTCGATGTAGAGTGAAGAGCAGGCCTGGCATCGTGGATGGTCGTGTTGTAGGGCAAAGATCCTGTTGTCGTCATGAGTGGGCAGGCTGGAGCTTCACAGTTGCGCTCTCCGCAAGCGGTCGCTGATGTAGTGTGAAGAGTCAGGTTGACGGAACTTCGCATTTGCGGGCTGTGCGAGTCACAAGTTTTTGGCACCAATGGGTCTGCTTGCGGTTGTGAAGACCTAAAAACTTACATTCAGCCTCTCTGAGGTCACACAAAGGGTCCTGGATCTGTGGGGCATAAGCCTGGGCGTAGTTCGTGAAGTAGCGCTACGCGAAGCTACGCAAAGTGCAGTTCGCACTACGCGAGCTACGCGTAGCACTACGCGAACTGCATAGTGCACTGTTCGCAATGATTGCACAGTGCCGGATGCTTGTCCGCACTGTGCAATCATTGAAAACGGCATCTTGCACAGTGCGAGCTGTCTTTTACTGCCGCTCGAGTAGATTTTTACTTGAGCGGCAGCTTTCTCAACGCGGACTGGTAGTTTCTCATCGCGAGCGGTCGCGAGCATACGCGACCACTCGCAATGAGAAACCTGACCTCCCGCGTTGAGAATCTCGCCGGGAGGTTTATTTTCCACGCTCGCGATCGGCAACTTGATGTTGCTGATCGCGAGCGAGGAAAAGTCTCGCCGGGATGTCATTTTGCTTGCTCGCGGTCGCCAACTTGACGTTGAGGACCGTGAGCAAGCAAAAAATGACCGCTGCACTACGCTACGCTATGCTACGCTACGCGTGTTTGCACTGTGCTATGTGCAATTCGCGTTGTGCGAAGTAGCGCAAACTTTGCAAACTACGCGAGCGTAGCGTAGTGCTTTGCCCAGGGTTAGTGGGGCACTACTTGGGGTTTAGGGGCTTGCTCGTGCTGGATCTGGGTGCTGGTTCAAGTGGCTGGGATCCTGTTATGTCCCTGTGTCTCTGAACAGGAGGCCAGCAGACTAGCCCTTGGAGTCACTCTGGGAGTCCTGGGTTCAGGAGCAGGTCTCAACCAGAGGGACAGCAGGGCAGCAATCCAGCAAGGCAGCAGTCCAGCAAGGCAGTAGTCCAGCAGGGCTGCAGTCCAGCAGGGTGGTAGTCCTTTCAGCAGCACGGCAGTCGTTCTTCCTGGCAGAGTCTCCGCAGGTCCAGAAGTGTACTGAAGAGTTGGTGTCTGAGGTCCAATATTTATACCTGTGTCTTCCTTTGAAGAGGGAGAAGCTTCCAGAGGTTTCACTTTAAAGTGCACAAGTTTCCGACCTCTCCTCCCTGGCTCCAGACTAACTAATGAGGGTATGCAGCCCTTTGTGTGGAGGCAGGACAAAGTCTATTTAAGTGGAAGTAGAGCTAAGCCCAACTCTGACCTCCTATCCTCCCACTAATTGCCCATCCAGGCACACCAACACTTTCTATTGTGTGTGGCTGTCTAGGAGGAATACACAAAGCCCAACTGCCAACTACACTCAGTGACAGGCTGCAGGCACTAAATGGCTAAGGCAGGAAAATGCTAACTTTCTAAACGTTTTAGACAAAGGGGGGTTGGTCCCATAGGTAGCACCCAGACTAGGCCTCCTATAAAGTGTAAACAACAATACAGTGTATGGGTGCTTTAATTAAATAATCCCATTTGGAATAAAACCACATTTCTAAATATAGTGGTCTTAGTGATTTATTTCACACTCATTTTTTCTTTCTAGAAGCAATTATAAACATTTATAACATGTCTTTCAATTGAAGGACCACATTTTTTTGGTTATTTACATATATATATATATACATTTCACAATCTTGATAAGACAAACAAAAAATGTTAACATTTATATACAAAAACACAACAATTGTGAAATAGACCAGTCCTTTACTCTCTAATTAGGGCACATGGCGGAATTGTCTTTTGCGCATCATTCTGAATGTACATCCTGCCAGTGGGAGCAAGTTGGGATTCTGTGGGAAAACAACAGGCCAATTGCCGTGCTTGCTAACTACTAATAGCTTTTTCACAATTAAATCTTTTCCAACCAGCTTGGCCAACGCGTTTCGAACCCTTCGTGGCCTTTGGGGTTCTCCTCAGGACCGGGACTTGGTCAAACACTTTGGGGCCGATTCCGATCTCGGTCGGAGGCGCACCCAATACTATTCGGTCGGGAAAAAAGCCATGCGAAAGCCAGTTTCCCGACCGATCCGTACAGTACACCGAACGAGCAAGTACGATGCGCACAACAGCAAAAATCCCGGCCGAGCCGTACTCACCCAAACCAGGTCCTGTTCTCCGACCGAGGCGAATCCGGAAACGCCGAATCGAGTCGCACGGAAGGGAAAATGCAGCCCCGTCCGGCCGAACAAGTACGATGCGCTTTCCGTACGCGCCGAACCCGTCGCTACGCACGGCACGTCAAAGCATCCGGGAGAGGCGCACATAAGCTCCGAATCGCGCCACAACACGATCCACGGCTACGAGGCGAACACAGCACCGACGAGGACGACGCGAAGCGACGAGGACGAAGCCAAGCGACGAGGACGACGCGAAGCAACGAGAAGGACGAACGACACGAACCAACCATGAATCCCTTCGTCCCGATCATACCAATATTCTACATCTACTACCGGAACAGGCACGGACGCGTACGGCGCAGAAGGTAAGTCAGACACCAACCACAAAACACATACAACACGTACACGACACATCACACACATACACTGGGAATCTGAATATACTTACACCAGCAACAGCAGCACCATAGGGGCGGGATGCCCATCACCAATGCCACATATGCACACAGGGGCCTGAATGCGCGCCACCACCCCAACCCAGGGGGCTGGATGCCAACCACCACAACCACCCTCAACCAGGGGGCAGGATGCCTACCACTACTACCACCCTCAACCAGGGGGGCAGGATGCCTACCACTACTACCACCCTCACCCAGGGGGCAGGATGCCCACCACTACTACCACCCTTAGCCAGGGGGCTGGATGCCTACCACCACCCTCACCCAGGGGGGCAGGATGCCCACCACTACTACCACCCTTAGCCAGGGGGCTGGATGCCTACCACCACCCTTAGCCAGGGGGCTGGATGCCCACCACTACTACCACCCTTAGCCAGGGGGCAGGATGCCTACCACTACTACCACCCTCACCCAGGGGGCAGGATGCCCACCACTACTACCACCCTTAGCCAGGGGGCTGGATGCCTACCACCACCCTTAGCCAGGGGGCTGGATGCCCACCACTACTACCACCCTTAGCCAGGGGGCAGGATGCCTACCACTACTACCACCCTCACCCAGGGGGGCAGGATGCCCACCACTACTACCACCCTTAGCCAGGGGGGCTGGATGCCTACCACCACCCTTAGCCAGGGGGGCTGGATGCCCACCACTACTACCACCCTTAGCCAGGGGGCAGGATGCCTACCACTACTACCACCCTCACCCAGGGGGCAGGATGCCCACCACTACTACCACCCTTAGCCAGGGGGCTGGATGCCTACCACCACCCTTAGCCAGGGGGCTGGATGCCTACCACTACCACCCCCACCCAGGGGGCAGGATGCCTACCACTACTACCACCCTCACCCAGGGGGCAGGATGCCCACCACTACTACCACCCTTAGCCAGGGGGTGCCAGATGCCCACCACTACCACCCTTAGCCAGGGGGCAGGATTCCCACCACTACTACCACCCTTAGCCAGGGTGGGCTGGATGCCTACCACCACCCTTAGCCAGGGGGGCTGGATGCCTACCACCACCCTTAGCCAGGGGGCAGGATGCCCACCACTACTACCACCCTTAGCCAGGGGGCTGGATGCCTACCACTACTACCACCCCCACTCATAGGATGGACAATGCATGACACAACAAGCACACCACAACCTAGGGAATGCAAGATTAAGACATCCCCCCACCACCATGACAAGCGTGTGAGCAGGCTGTGTCAAATGCCTACAACACCGAACATGACATTGAACATACAATGTGACCCCTAGCACATGTGCCACACATATATGTGTGTGGCACCCACAATGCAAGCAGCCCATGACCATTGTGGCAATGGGGCCTAAACCCCCATCATCACAGTGACCAAAAGGCAAGTGTGGGGTCCATAGCTGAAGCACATTTTGACCATTGTGGCAATGGGGCCTAAACCCCCATCATCACAGTGACCAAAAGGTAAGTGTGGGGTCCATAGCTGAAGCACATTTTGACCATTGTGGCAATGGGGTCTAAAACCCCATCATCACAGTAACCAAAAGGCAAGTGTGGGGTCCATAGCTGAAGCACATTTTGACCATTGTGGCAATGGGGCCTAAACCCCCATCATCACAGTGACCAAAAGGTAAGTGTGGGGTCCATAGCTGAAGCACATTTTGACCATTGTGGCAATGGGGTCTAAACCCCCATCATCACAGTGACCAAAAGGCAAGTGTGGGGTCCATAGCTGAAGCACATTTTGACCATTGTGGCAATGGGGTCTACACCCTCATCATCACAGTGACCAAAAGGTAATTGTTGACAAAGAAAGAGCTGCAACTGCCAAACTGCATGGATCATTCCTGGTCACAGAACCAAAAACTCATCTGTGGCAAAGTAGTGTATGTGTCCCATTGCAACATAAATTGGGGGAGCCAAATACTGCAGTGCAAATGAAACATTCCTTTGGCCATGTGCAGACAAACAACACCCATGGTGGCTGAGACCGTCAACAGTCATCAATGACACAATGACAGAAGTGACCATCAGAATGCAGAACCACATATTTGCACCAATGGGCACACAAATGCAGATACCCTGTGGAGACAGCAGAAGTGAGGTGAACAGATACCATACCATGGCAGCAATGGGACACACAAACCATGATCACTGTGCTGACCGATGACCTAGGAGTCCCAGGGACAGCAGGGGAAACACACCAAACAACATACAGCCAATGGCACACCCAAGATATGCCAATGCAGTGGTGCAGATGCACAAACACTAACAGGCAGACCAACACTGTCATCATACACAGCAGGTGAGGGGTGGGGGTGCCAGTGTCCCCAGGCAACAACACAACACATGAGGAGAGCTGAATACCAATCATACAGATGTGCATACACTGCCACACTAAGGTAACTCATGGATCCAAATCCCCTATGTGGGCAAGCAGGCATTGACAGGTGAGAGGGAGCACAAAACACACATGTCACACAGGCACGTAGGAACAACAACTGACACAGCAAGTCACAGACACACCACAGCACCACCCCCAGGGCCCCCACAATGTGGTGACCCTGGGCTGAAGAAAAATACCACTGTGATGACAAAGCTAAATGTCGTTCACACTGTGAACCACAGTCAGGTGTCCTGAGCAACTAACTACCATCACACCTACACAAGCACAAATCAATCAGCATGGCCAGTAAGCCAAGGCCAACATGGAGGCAGGGGACTAGCCGGGCAACAACTCTCATCTGCACACACTCAAGACCACACCCTCGACCTCCAACAATGTGCAGCAGTGAAGTACACATGCACTGGTGACATTGCACATGCACCCATTACTATTCCAGGGTGGTGGGTGGGAACCAAGGTGTAGAAACACATCACACATGGACACTCAACAAGACTCCTGAATGTCTGACACACTGCACACTACGCTGTACATGGACATGACGGCAATACCACACCGACCAATGGGATCCCAGCCACAGTCACACACCAATGAAGAAGCCAAGGTCACCCACAAAGAACACACATAGACAACAACCAACATTGCAGCCCGGACCCTAAGGAGTGCCAGCAGTCACACACACAACGTGTCACAATCACTGAAAGATAACACAAACTGGAAATCACATGACAGGGGCAAACAACAAGTGCCAAAGGGAAACCTGACTGTGACCCATCTGCGTCAGCACACAAACTCTGCCCTGACAGCAAACACACCTATGGGTGACACCCTGATGACCAGTAATGTGCCATGCACCCACATCACAGAGAACACAGGGAGAAGACTTTGGGGGAACATAGCTCAAGTCAGCAAGCATCACAAACAGGTACAACACTAGGGATCACAGCATGCGCAGATGAATGGAAGTGAACACACAGACATGCACATACAACACACACCTTGGGCGCAGGCAATGTCACACGTGTACACACTGCCATGAGGGGACTCCACTCCTGTGTGAGGAAAGCTGTGCCATATGTTGCCTCAGTAGGGCCCCATCATGTCAGCTGAGCACTTGGTCACACAATCAACAATTAGCACCAAATGAGGGCTCCCATCACATCAGCCTGGTCATGGATGTGCCAACGGAATCATCAGCACAGATCCAACACACTTGTATAGCAATGTTGCACTGACTACACGGATGAGTCCCTCCCCATTGATGCCCAAACCTGCATGTCCACTGGAGATGGCAACACGGTCAGGGAAGTAGACAAAAGCAACGATGGCAGGCACAACAGATGTGCAGGGGTGGAAGCCACAGATGTGAAATTGCCAATGTAAGTAGGAAACCCATTGCCAAATACTGAACACATGACACCCTCAGATGCTGCTATTGATGACATGGATACACCACATGATAGGACACATTCCCCCTGGACCACATGGGTTCCTGCACAGTAACACTTCATAATCATGAGACCAGATATCACCATCACTGCAGCAAGGGCATGGTTAGCTGCACCAACAACATGTACATCTGAAGCATGAGCACTAGAGAAAAGAAAGTTGCTTTATTCAGCATATGTGTTGAGGCCAAACGAAGTCCTGAAAAAGAGCAAAGGCCAATGGCCAGTCCATTGTCAAAGTTCAAACAGGGTGACACTGGCAGATGTCACCCTACGCATGCCTGCACAATACCAGGGACAATCCACTAGGAGGGGCAACCGGGGGCAGGCCAGGCACCGCAGGGACAGGATCAGGGCTCACCAGGGGGAGTCAGGGAAGGGGTGGTGGGTGCTGGAGAGCCACTGACAACTGCAGTGGAGGTGTCTGACATGGTGTGTGCCGGCACAACTGGGGGCATGACACAGATGTCGTGGGTGCCGGCACAACTGCAGTGGACCCTGCAGATGGGGTGGACAGGTCCGCCACTGCAGTGCCCAAGTCAGACAGGGCGGTAGTGGACTCCACTGCAGTGCCTACCTCCAGGGGAGGAGAATGGGGAACAGGCAAGGTGGGTTGGACAGAGGGGAGGACACCCTCACCACATCAGTGGCACAGACAAGCGCAGCGGGGGGTGTGGTGCTGGGAGAGCAAGTGGCAGGGGAGAAGGCCGGAGCATCTTGGGGATGGTATATCTGTGGGTGGGGGAACCTGGGGCAGGGTGTGGTGGGGGCACCTGTGCAGTGGGGGCCTGAGGGATGGAGGACGGAGACCTTGTGCCTGAGCTGCAGGGGCGGTGGCGGGGTCTTGCTCTTAGCACTCCGGGGGACTTGCGGGTGGGGGCCTCAGTCCGTCTGCGCCTGGGGAGGGTGTCCGGGGCGAGGGGCACTCTGCTCCGTGTGGGTGGGCTTCCTCTTCCCCCGGGATGCTGGAGCAGCTTCATCGGTGGGGAAGAGGCCGAGGTCACAGAGGAAGAGCTGCTGTGACTTTGGGGTTGCAGGTGAGGCAAGGGAGGGTGCTTTGGAGGGAGAGGGAACTGAGGACTGCGCAGTGCATGTGGATGCGTGTGTGTGTTCCAGGGCCCCATCCCCTGTGAGTCTGGCTTCAGTCCCCTGAATGTGCTTGCGTGTGCGTTTTGTCATTGGCGTGTGTGTCAGTGTGCTGGATGTGTGTGTGCTGGTGTGTGCCAGTGTGTGTGTGCCTGGGATGGGTAAGGTGCTGGGGAGTGTGGATGGAGCAGAGGCAGGAGGGGTGAGGGACCGTTTGAGGAGGGACACTGCTGCCGTCAGGGAGGAGTCCATGGACCTATTGCCCCTCTGTAGGTCAGACATGCCCGATGAGATGCCCTCCATGAACGACACCAGCTGAGTCAACAGCGCGGTGTGCGCATGGAGGACACTCAGCATGGCTGTCTGCCCTACATGGAGCTGGCGAAGGAGGTACACAGACTCCTCACTCAGGGCAGCAGGGGACACAGGGGCAGGGGTGCGGTGCCTGGCCCAAAGGAGACACGCTCCCGGACATGGGAGCCTCCACGGACCTGGGGAATGGGAGCCGATGGGAGGGCGGTGGTGGTGCTGGTGGTGGCGGGGACAGCAACACTAGCTGGGGTGTGGTGGCTGCTGACACCCGCCTCCACAAGGGAGTCATCCTCCGAGTTGCTCTGGTCCTCAGCTGAGGTGGATGCTGCTGAGGACTCCTCGGTGTGGCTCCCTCGCCCTCCGTGCCACTGGGTCCCTCCGACCACTCTCGGCTGCTGACCCAGTCTGGCTCTCCGGCTCCTCCTGGTCCGTGGAGCTGTCCCCTTCCGTGGCCGTGGATGTATCTGCAAACAATGGGGAAACAGACAGACATCAGTCACCTGCACATAACGCACACACCACTGTGAGCACAGCACATCACAGAGCAAGCCCTGGCATCATTAGTTGTACATTGCTAAAAGTGCACTAATTGAACAGGAGAAGTCAATTGTCAGTCTGATGCCAAGCATGGCACTCACATCCCACATGGCCTTGCACCCATCTGTCTGGTGTCTGTTGGATTGCAACACCCCAGTGTTGACACATGCACCAAGTACACAGTAGTTGGACAGTGCAGAGGACACGGTGTGGACACATCACAGCTCTTGCCACTGAGTCAGTACAGGTTTACGGATGTAAGGGATGCCCAGAGTCAAATAGGAAATGCATGTGATGCATACCAGCGACAGACACCATGATGCACCCATGTCCTGATAGCCAGCGCCACTATGGTGTGCATGTAGCACATGTCACTCCCCTGCAGGATCACCAATCAGTAGACACATGCCATGGCGGAGGCATGACTGCAAAGTCATACATCACTGTCTCAGTGATGTATGACTTTGCAGCCAGACAACAACACTCTGCACTGTGTCACAATAGTAGGTCATGGGGAATGCAAGTCCTGGAGCTGCACAAGTGCACATGTACATCCCCCCACAACACATCCTCTTAACCCTCATCTGTCCAGGTCATACCTATTGGACATATGGGAGACCTGTGACACTACCCTACATGTCAGAATACAGGCATTGTGTAAGCAATGGACCCACCCATGATGCCCACCACAGAGTCAGGGAAACAGATGCTGTCTCCCACCTTGAGTCAAGCAAACTGCAAGGACACAGTCCTAAGTGACAGAATTCCCTGCATGTAAGGGCCACACCTGGGTATCAGATGAGGAGTGGGCAGTGCACAATAGAGGGACATGGCTCCTGGACAACATGACTGCTGTACTGTGGCAGTTCAACCTGGCCCGAGGAGGGCACATAACATGTTAGACAGAGTACACAGTGCAGTCTTTGACTCACCCCCTCCTTGCTGCTCTCTGGCCTTCAGCTGCCCATCCAGGTCTGGAAAGACCACCGCCAGGATCCTGAGCATGTGGGGGTCAGGGTCCGTGTTCCGCCCCTCCTGCGAGGAGGCGACAGCTTCAGCTGGACCCGTGCAATCCTCCGGGTCCAGCCCCGAAGGTCCTGCCACCTCTTTTGGCAGTTGCGGATCCGGCGCTGGTAGACCCCCACGGACCGGACAGCCCGGACGATGTCCTTCCAGATCTCATGCTTCCGATGGGCAGAAGCCTGTCAGGATGACAAAGTGATAAGGCCATTACTACACATGCAACATATCCGTGCATGACACAGTTGCATATACATGTCGCAATCACAGGGGCACATGGTGTACCCAGGCAGTGCACGGCTGCCCATGGACAGTTTTCCAGAAGTCACTACATGGTATCATAGCATGGGGAGTAAAACCCTGTTCAGAAGCACTGTCACTGCACCATACCTGTCCAGTGCAAGTCACTACACACTATGGGGGTGACAACTACTCAGTGAGCCTGCTAGCCAGTGGTGTGCTGACTCTCAGCCTTGCTAGTCAGACAAAATGCACATTCAGAAAGGCAGTGCACAGAACACTCACCTGCTCCCCTGGTGTCCCATACAGCTTGCTGTACTGTGGAAGTAGGCTGTCCAGCAGGGCCTGGTTCTCTTCAAGGCTGAAGGCTGGGGCTCTCTCCACAGTACGTGCCATTGCAGGGTCCAGAGGGGCAGAGACAGCAGCAGTGCAGTGGCAGATGTCGTCCTGGAGCATGTAGTGCAGGCAAGTGGGCTCTCAGGGGAACATGCAGCAATATATATGTGCTGGAGAGGCAGATACTGTCCCTTGTGTCCAAAGTGATAGGTCCAAGTCGTTTGCATCTTCTGAATCTGGCCAATCCATGGAATAGCAGCACCAAAACACGCCCACAGCATCCTTCAAATCTTCAACTTCATGACATACATTATTTTGCAACATTGTTGTGGGTGACCAACTGAATTTCCAGCAACCGACTCGCTCGAATATTCAAAAACGCGTCCGTTGCCAGGCAAGCCCATTGTCAATGGGTGCGCACCGATCGGTCCATTGCTGTTCAACGCGCACAGGGGTACAACGCGTACCCGCACACATTGAATGCAATGGGCCGGCCGGAGGCACCGATCGGTCCATTGCTGTTCAACGCGCACAGGGGTACAACGCGTACTCGCACACATTGAATGCAATGGGCCGGCCGGAGGCACCGATCGGTCCATTGCAGTACAACGCGCACAGGGGTACAACGCGCATCCGCACACATTGAATGCAATGGGCCGGCCGGAGGCACCGATCGGTCCATTGCTGTTCAACGCGCACAGGGGTACAACGCTGTACCCGCACACATTGAATGCAATGGGCCGGCCGGAGGCACCGATCGGTCCATTGCTGTTCAACGCGCACAGGGGTACAACGCGTACTCGCACACATTGAATGCAATGGGCCGGCCGGAGGCACCGATCGGTCCATTGCTGTTCAACGCGCACAGGGTACAACGCGTACCCGCACACATTGAATGCAATGGGCCGGCCGGAGGCACCGATCGGTCCATTGCTGTTCAACGCGCACAGGGGTACAACGCGTACCCGCACACATTGAATGCAATGGGCCGGCCGGAGGCACCGATCGGTCCATTGCTGTTCAACGCGCACAGGGGTACAACGCTGCACCGCACACATTGAATGCAATGGGCCGGCCGGAGGCACCGATCGGTCCATTGCTGTTCAACGCGCACAGGGGTACAACGCGTACCCGCACACATTGAATGCAATGGGCCGGCCGGAGGCACCGATCGGTCCATTGCTGTTCAACGCGCACAGCGGTACAACGCGTACCCGCACACATTGAATGCAATGGGCCGGCCGGAGGCACCGATCGGTCCATTGCAGTACAACGCATCACTGTACATGTGACTGGCATATGTCAGCATGCCTGTCTCAGATGGACATATGCCAGCCACAGATAGCTCCCAGGGAGTGAGGGGCACACCTACATCACGACAGCCTGTCCAAACCTTATCATAAGGCATGTAAGGCTGCATTTCCTATTGTGTGTATGTTGGTGTACATGTTGTCCTGTGGGTGTCACCTGTGGGCAGCCACCCCAGGCTGTGCACGTGTTAATGGGGACAGGATCCTGGGTGTTACGTGTACGTGACCACTGTGATGTGCAACTGTTCATATCTGTGCATGTGCCATGGTCACATTTCACAGTGGTGTTTGTGTATGTCATGTCACATACCCCGTGAGTCCCATGTGGGACGGTATGTTTGAGCCAGGGTGTCCCAGTGGCACAATAGTGATGGCCCTCCACAGTCTTTGTGCATGTAGTGTTTACAATGTCTCTGATTTCATGTGCACAATGGGAGACAGTCTCCACATCCACGTTGTGTGTGCATGGACTCTGATGTTGTGCGTGTGTGTCACAGACGTCCATGGCTCTCCTGCCATGGCAAGTGTGGCCACTACCTGTGGGGGTCATGTTTGTTTTGTTGTGGTGTACACATGATACTCCAGGTGATGCCAGTGTCCATGTGGCATTACAGGGTCCCTGGGAATGTGCCTGTCGTTGAGCTGTGGTGCCTGGGGCACATCTGTCCTCACATGTCACTGGGGGTGACTGTGACACAGCATCATGATATCCAATGGGCCAACCTGGGACAAATTGATGCCACCTGTAGGACCGTGTTGACAGATGTTGGCCATGTATGTACCATACATGTCGTTCCGGTACTGCACACTTCATGTAGTTGTGCCTCATGATGATGTATGTTGGGATCTTGAGTGTGTTCAATGCCGCATATGTGGGGTGACTGACGATCTTGCTTACTTCTCCTCTGCACTGCAGGGCTCCTGCTGTCCATCGGCCATTCCCAGACCTGGCAACGATGGTGGAACGGGACAGCATCCGACGGTACCGCTTCACCAGGCAGCTGATTGAGGATTTGGCAGTGCAGTTGTCCCCACATTTGCAGCCTGGCCGGCCGTATCCTACAGCGCTGACCCCCAAGGTGAAGGTGATGGCAGCCCTACACTTCTTTGCCACCGGTACCTTCCAACATACTGTGGCGTCTGCTGGTGGGATGTCACAGACCATGTTCAGCCGTGTGCTCCGCGATGTTTTGGCGGCAATGTTGCTCTTCCTGAACCGGTACATCTATTTCCCTAGACTGCGACGACTCACTGACGTGAAGAGTGACTTTTATGCCCTGGGGAGGATGCCGCATGTCATTGGCTCCATTGATGGGACACATGTGGCTTTGGTACCACCACAGGCCCAGGAGCAGGCCTACAGGAACCGCAAGCACTACCACTCGGTCAATGCACTGGTGGTGTGTCTTGCAGACATGACCATCACACACGTGTGTGCCCGTTTCACTGGTTCAGCACACGATGCCTTTGTGATGAGGAGTAGTCGCATCCCCAGGTTGATGGCACAGATGCAGAACCAGCGTGCCTGGCTTGTCGGTGTGTACTGACTTTGTGCCATTGTGTGTGATCTGATCTGTAGTATTCCGCCCACTTTTCCAAGTCAGCTGATGTGCACTTGTCTGTCCGTAGGTGACTCGGGATACCCCAACATGCCGTGGTTGCTGACACCCCTCAGGAACCCTGTGACACCTGCCCAGATGCGCTACAATGAGGCACATGGTCGGACCAGGAGAGTGATTGAGCGGACCTTTGGTCTCCTGAAGAGCCGCTTCCGCTGCCTGGACAAGACCGGAGGGTCCCTCCCATATGCCCCTGCGAAAGTGTGCAAGATTATCATCGTCTGCTGCATGCTTCACAACCTGGCAGTGCGGAAGGAGTTGCCTCTCATCCAGGATGACGATGACCAACATCCGCCACCTGTGGAGGATCCTGGCCTGGACCACGATGCCAGTGACGATGATGATGATGATGGTGATGGTGATGTCCGCACACAGCTCATCACCAACTTCTTTAGCTGAATGTGAGTATCCTGAGGTGTCATGTGAATGATGTGAGTTGGCATGATGTGTGGGTGGTGCTCTGGTGCTGTTGGAGTGTGTCCATGGGCTACTTGACAGGATGTGTGTTGCGATGTGTGGTGACAGGTGGGCTGTACTCCCCAACAGTGTTGACATGCTAACTTGGTTCTGGGTGGGTATCTTGTAACATGTATTGTGCATGAGTTTTGCTGTTCTGTCCTGTACTGCATTGCTTTTGACTGTGTGTCATTTCTGTCCTTCACAGGGTACTTTCAGATTCGTTTGGTGAACTGTGTCCACCGACGACGTGATTGCACATCCAGGCTGGTAGCTGTTGTGTCCCTACAGGTGATGTGCGCCACACCCATGGACTTCCTTCTGTCTACAGTTGTTGACTGTGTGCCCGCTACCAGGTGGGGTTACCTTGCATCTGTAGTGGTTACGGCATGTTGCTACTGTGTAATAAACCTGTGCTTCACTTAGTGATGTGCGTTGTCTGTGGTCACACATTTGACTGCCATTTGCTTACTGCACCTGTGGGCTACTTGACTACAACTGGGAATGGGTGTGGTGTCTGTGCATTGCACCGTCTTCCCTGGCAACATCAGTGTAGGCAATGAGTCAGATGGCCTAGGTGTGTATGTGTTGTGTAGCCCTGGTGGTGTGTCTCCCTCATATGTGTCACGTTGCCTGTACTCACATGCCTGTGTTGTCCTTGCTGTTGCAGTTCGCATACACTGTGTAATTTTGCAGTTCATCATCCCCATAACAGCACCCACGTTGGAATCACGACAGAGGCAAGTATGGTGTATTAGTGTGTATATATCTGTGATAATAGTGCATAGGATGGATTGTGCTGTACATGAATCTTGCAATCCCAAGTTCCTAGATGAATAGAAAGTCCAGGTAGACAGGATCCCCAGTATCGGGGCCACTGTTGTCTGACACATTGTTCCAACTTATACTCCCCATGCAATGTGTGGGAGTAGTGTTGCCATCAACAGGGTGAACAGTCTGTGCACAAAGGCGAAAATCCAGAACAGGTTCAGGCTTCCTGGGAGTTGCGCTTGGCCATCAGCCTCTCACTTTCCCCTCCTCGGACGACCCCTCTTCTTGGGGGGCCCTCAAGTGCAGGCTGCTGCGGTGCAGGGGACTCTCCGCCAGAGTCCTCCTCCCTCCCTGTGGCAGTTGCAGTTTGTTCGGTACCAGATGTTGTTGGCACACAGGGAGGTGTGGACTGGTTGCTGTTCATCTGGCGGAGGCATTGTAAAATGTCCCTGTGCACCGCCGTCATCTCATGTAGTACATCCCACTTGGACTCCACGCGGGTCATGTGGGAGTCCACACGTGACATGTGGGAGTCCACACGTGACATGTGTGACTCCACTTGGGACATGTGGGAGTCCAAGCGGGCATGATGGGCAGCCTGCTGCTGTTTAATGTCTCTGAGGAGCCCCACTACCTGGCTGAGCTCTCCGGTGCTGGACTGGTACGCATCAGCTATGCGTACCAGTTGTGGGTCTTCATGCACACCAGCAACGTCTGCAAGCAGCGACCTCTGTCTCCCACCCCTCCCACCACCCCTGCTGACATGTGCAGTGTGTGCAGTTGCACGCACAGATAACCCTGGTCCACCTTGGGGGTTGGTGGTGGTGGTGGTGTCCATGGCCCCAGGTTGGTCCAGGGTCACTGCGCTGGTGTTGTTCCTTATTCTGTCCATGTCGGCAGGGATGGTATTCGTGGTGACAGTCGTTGGAGGGGTGGGTGCAGGGGGTGCAGCTGGTGGACCTGCTGGTGCTGCAGCTGGTGGTCCTGCTGGTGCAGCATGTTGACTTGCACCGGATGTGCCAGGTTGTTCTTCATCGTCCGAGGAGGACAGAGGCTGTACGACGCCAGTGAGCTCGGCATCCTCTTGAGCCTGGGACTGGGACTCCTCAGCGTCTGCTGCTGTGTCCCTATCATCACCTGTTTTTGGGAGACACAAACAATGTATGTCATGTTTCTGCAGGCATCAGTGGTTGACACACCTGACAGTTGTGACTGTGCCTCGGGGTGCGGGCCTGTACATTGTATTGTCCTAAGTTGTCACAGTCAGGGGTTGATATTGGTGTGGCACATTGTCCTGCATTATTTGGGCATTTCTATGTATTCTCTGGGGTGTGAACATGGTCTGCATTGATTGTGTTTGGTTGACAGCCAGACCTCCTTCCCACCCACCCACCCACCCAGTCAGTTATCCCACCATGGAACGTGCTTGCATTGCAGGGAGTGTAAGTTGTCTCTCAGGATGTCAGTCAGTGGTGTCCTGCTGTTTGTTGGTGCACAGTTGGCAGCAGGGCCTTGTGCTCCCCACAGCAGTAGCCAGTGTCAGCCATCTTGTGAGTCCTTCTCCACTCCCTGTGATGTGAGCATGGTTCAGGGTGGTGTTGATGGGACAGTTGTGGGGCTGAGCTATGTCTGTGACTACGACTCCCATCATGCTATTGCCTCCACCCCCTTCCCAGCATGCCCATGCTTCCTTCCTTTTGACTCTGCTTCCCTGTGGGGTGGGCTGGCTGTGCTGACAGGATGGCTGGGAGTGTTGTCCTGGCAGTTGTTTGGCTAAGAGTCCCAAGAGTGTCCCTGTGCTTCACACAACATAACCCAGGGTGGTGGTGCTTTGTGGGATCTTGTGTTAGGATGGAGGGCATTGCATTCTACCAGGTGGGTACTGTGGAGTTTGTGTTGGGGGGTGTGAGGGGAGGTGCTGGTGACTATGGTCAGTGCTGCAAGTCCCCCTTCCCACCCAGCCAGCCAGATATCCCACCATGGAACGTGCTTGCATTGCAGGGAGTGTAAGTTGTCTCTCAGGATGTCAGTCAGTGGTGTCCTGCTGTTTGTTGGTGCACAGTTGGCAGCAGGGCCTTGTGCTCCCCACAGCAGTAGCCAGTGTCAGCCATCTTGTGAGTCCTTCTCCACTCCCTGTGATGTGAGCATGGTTCAGGGTGGTGTTGATGGGCCAGTTGTGAGGCTGAGCAATGTCTGTGACTACGACTCCCATCATGCTATTGCCTCCACCCCCTTCCCAGCATGCCCATGCTTCCTTCCTTTTGACTCTGCTTCCCTGTGGGGTGGGCTGGCTGTGCTGACAGGATGGCTGGGAGTGTTGTCCTGGCAGTTGTTTGGCTAAGAGTCCCAAGAGTGTCCCTGTGCTTCACACAACATAACCCAGGGTGGTGGTGCTTTGTGGGATCTTGTGTTAGGATGGAGGGCATTGCATTCTACCAGGTGGGTACTGTGGAGTTTGTGTTGGGGGGTGTGAGGGGAGGTGCTGGTGACTATAGTCAGTGCTGCAAGTCCCCCTTCCCACCCAGCCAGCCAGATATCCCACCATGGAACGTGCTTGCATTGCAGGGAGTGTAAGTTGTCTCTCAGGATGTCAGTCAGTGGTGTCCTGCTGTTTGTTGGTGCACAGTTGGCAGCAGGGCCTTGTGCTCCCCACAGCAGTAGCCAGTGTCAGCCATCTTGTGAGTCCTTCTCCACTCCCTGTGATGTGAGCATGGTTCAGGGTGGTGTTGATGGGCCAGTTGTGAGGCTGAGCAATGTCTGTGACTACGACTCCCATCATGCTATTGCCTCCACCCCCCTTCCCAGCATGCCCATGCTTCCTTCCTTTTGACTCTGCTTCCCTGTGGGGTGGGCTGGCTGTGCTGACAGGATGGCTGGGAGTGTTGTCCTGGCAGTTGTTTGGCTAAGAGTCCCAAGAGTGTCCCTGTGCTTCACACAACATAACCCAGGGTGGTGGTGCTTTGTGGGATCTTGTGTTAGGATGGAGGGCATTGCATTCTACCAGGTGGGTACTGTGGAGTTTGTGTTGGGGGGGTGAGGGGAGGTGCTGGTGACTATGGTCAGTGCTGCAAGTCCCCCTTCCCACCCAGCCAGCCAGATATCCCACCATGGAACGTGCTTGCATTGCAGGGAGTGTAAGTTGTCTCTCAGGATGTCAGTCAGTGGTGTCCTGCTGTTTGTTGGTGCACAGTTGGCAGCAGGGCCTTGTGCTCCTCACAGCAGTAGCCAGTGTCAGCCATCTTGTGAGTCCTTCTCCACTCCCTGTGATGTGAGCATGGTTCATGGTGGTGTTGATGGGACAGTTGTGAGGCTGAGCAATGTCTGTGACTACGACTCCCATCATGCTATTGCCTCCACCCCCCTTCCCAGCATGCCCATGCTTCCTTCCTTTTGACTCTGCTTCCCTGTGGGGTGGGCTGGCTGTGCTGACAGGATGGCTGGGAGTGTTGTCCTGGCAGTTGTTTGGCTAAGAGTCCCAAGAGTGTCCCTGTGCTTCACACAACATAAGCCAGGTGGGTGGTGCTTTGTGGGATCTTGTGTTAGGATGGAGGGCATTGCATTCTACCAGGTGGGTACTGTGGAGTTTGTGTTGGGGGGTGTGAGGGGAGGTGCTGGTGACTATGGTCAGTGCTGCAAGTCCCCCTTCCCACCCAGCCAGCCAGATATCCCACCATGGAACGTGCTTGCATTGCAGGGAGTGTAAGTTGTCTCTCAGGATGTCAGTCAGTGGTGTCCTGCTGTTTGTTGGTGCACAGTTGGCAGCAGGGCCTTGTGCTCCCCACAGCAGTAGCCAGTGTCAGCCATCTTGTGAGTCCTTCTCCACTCCCTGTGATGTGAGCATGGTTCAGGGTGGTGTTGATGGGCCAGTTGTGAGGCTGAGCAATGTCTGTGACTACGACTCCCATCATGCTATTGCCTCCACCCCCTTCCCAGCATGCCCATGCTTCCTTCCTTTTGACTCTGCTTCCCTGTGGGGTGGGCTGGCTGTGCTGACAGGATGGCTGGGAGTGTTGTCCTGGCAGTTGTTTGGCTAAGAGTCCCAAGAGTGTCCCTGTGCTTCACACAACATAAGCCAGGGTGGTGGTGCTTGTGGGATCTTGTGTTAGGATGGAGGGCATTGCATTCTACCAGGTGGGTACTGTGGAGTTTGTGTTGGGGGGTGTGAGGGGAGGTGCTGGTGACTATGGTCAGTGCTGCAAGTCCCCTTCCCACCCAGCCAGCCAGATATCCCACCATGGAACGTGCTTGCATTGCAGGGAGTGTAAGTTGTCTCTCAGGATGTCAGTCAGTGGTGTCCTGCTGTTTGTTGGTGCACAGTTGGCAGCAGGGCCTTGTGCTCCCCACAGCAGTAGCCAGTGTCAGCCATCTTGTGAGTCCTTCTCCACTCCCTGTGATGTGCGCATGGTTCAGGGTGGTGTTGATGGGACAGTTGTGGGGGGGCAATATGTGTGACTGCGACTCCCATGATGCTATTGGCTACACTGACTTGGCCAGCATACACAGAATTCCTTCCTTTGAGTGGTCTTCACTGTGTGTTGGTGTTGTTGTGGTGGCTACATGTGTGGATGTGTGTGTTAGTTCTATTTGTGCCACTGCCTAGCTGTAGTTGTGGTTGTGTTTGTACATGTGTTGGCACAGTTGGATGTGACTTTTTTGATGGCATGTGTTGGGTTTATCTGACTGACATACACATTTTGGGATGATTCTGTTCTAGTTGCTGTGTAATTGCTATGAGTGCATGGTTTGACTCTCCCCTTGACAGTGATGTGTGTGTGTTTTGTGGCAGTATATTGTGTACATTTGTTGTGTACTCACCAGGCTCTGGGATGTCCTCTAGTCCATATATTCTCACTGGCGGTAGGATGGCCCGCACCTTCTCCTCCCAGGGCCTGAGGTATATTGGCTTGGCAGGAGGGCCACTGCCGGTGTGTTGGCTGTTGATGTAATCTTGCTTCAGCAGTTTCCGCACTCTCCTGCGCACGTCATACCACCTGTTCTGGATGTCGGTCTTTGTGCGCCGACATGGTGATTGTGCGTTCACCCTGTTGATGATCCTCTCCCACATCTTGGTTTTCTGCGACATGGGGGTCTGTTGGACCAATGTGCCAAACAGCTGTGGCTCTACCCTGAGGATCTCGTCTACCAGGACTTCCAATTCACAATCTAGGAACTTGTGATTCTTCTTGGGGGCATGGTGATGGGTGGTGATGGTGGGTGATGTGTGTGTTGGTGTGCAGGTGAGGGTGTGTGGGTGTGTGTTGTGCTGGGTGTATGTGAGGTAGGTATTTGTTGGTGTGCTGCTGGTGTGTGGCTTGTGTGAGGGATGAGCTGTGGGTGTGTGGTTGCTTTCTCTTGGGTGCTGGCAGTGGAATGGCATTTGCAAAGGCTCATGGTAGTGATTTGTGTCCTTTATATAGGTGGAGTTGTGGGTGTGTCTTTGTTCTCTGTCCCCACCCCCCCAGTATTTATTGGCTTGGTAATTGCTTGTTTGGCCTTTTTGGTTGATTTTTCCTTTGTGCTGTTTGTGTATGTTGGAAACGTTCTTGTGACCGAGTCGGACCCTGCATTGGTCTCGTACGGTGTTTTCCGCTTCGTTCACGCTGTGTTTGTGCAGTTTTGTATGCTGCGTACGCGTCGGTCGCGGTGTATTGTATTGCTTCGCGCTCGGTTTTGTATGCGTGTCGGTCGTACGGCTTGTCCTCCGTCCGACTCGGTCGTGTTTTTCGCGCCTTGCATCGTACTTTGCGGGTTGGAGTTGGCGGGTACGATTCGGTCGGATTTGTTCCGGGTGCGTGTCGGTCGGTTGGATTCGCGTGTTTTTCCGGCCGGATTGCTATTTTCCGAGCGGTTCGGTCGGTCGGCTTGGTTTCCTGACGTGTCGGTCGGATTTATCGCGGCTTGCATCGTACTTGGCGTGTCGGGCGCCACTGGTACGTGTCGGTCGGTATTTTTTCCGGATCCGAGTCGGTCGGTGCTTTTTCCGGCCCGAATCGGAATCGACCCCTTAATGTTAAAATTATTGACTTGTTACTAGCGGTTGCATTTCAACAGATCACTGTAAATTGGAAGGATTTTCTAAAATCTCCTACAAGGCATGGTGGTATGCTGTTTGCCATAATCACAGGTTGGATACCTCCTTTGTTTATCCTATACACATGGCAACGAAACGTTTGGATTTGTGGTCACCTGTTACAGTATATCTAGACGCTTGTGCCAAACGATGTTTCCAATTACAACCATCCCAGCAAGAAGTTCTAAAACCCCTGAACCCCCTATATGTTCCTACATTATCTATTAATTAACTACTTATAAGATTCATTCGTATTGTTTAGATCTTTCCAATTTTACCCATAAGTCCGGTTTCTTATTCTCTACTGTAGCAAATTTTATTGTAATGACATGTATTTAATGCTATGAATTCTGTATTGACACCTTTACTTCTATTAATAACATTTTCTTTTTGAACTTAAAAAAGAAGGTGGTAACACCTCTCCATATACAATGTGAAAATTGTCCATTTATACACTTACACATTGCAAATTGAATTTATTGGGATGGTCTCTTGATCCATTTTTAAGTCAATTTTTAGTAAATATTAATTTTAAAAACTTGCTCTGCATGCAGTAATATAATGCAACGTACTAAACTGAAATACATGCAAATCTTAAATAAATAGGAAATTATATTATTTACCTGACCATTCTTTCAATAGATTGACTCATATTTTGGCTCTTTGGGGCCAAACCAGAGTGTTAGCACGGTGTTGGCTCTGCTGTCCAATGAATTTGCAGGCTTGCCCACTGATGTAAGCTTATTGAAATATTTGGAATGGTCCGGGAGTTGTTTTATGCCTTGTGCAATATCTTGATTAATTTCTATAGATCTTGTTTTTATACTAATGTAAGTTTGTCCTGTTAAGCAACATCATATCCAGTGCTTAAATTGTGAAAAAAATAAGTTCAGGGGCTCCAACCTTTTCATGGGAGCTCACTGCCCGAGTTGCCCAAAGTCAATGTTTGCCGAAAATGAACTTCCACCACCCTGCACTTCCTGCCTCTTTATCTCACACTTGCAGATTCCTTTTCATGCCTGCTTGCTCCATTTGCTTCTTTCTTTTTCTTCCTCCTTGCCCCTCCCTTCTGTGCCTCTCTCTTCTTCCGGGTCAGAGTCTGATGATGAAAAATACGTTCCGGGTTCCAAAAATGAATGCTAGTGCCTGCCACCACCACCACTAATTAAGCATCACCATTGGTGCCTGTCCATATTAAGAAGATACTGAGTATAATACGCCAAAGTTAATATTTCATGGTCCTAGGGCGTGGGAGCGCAGCTCTCTGATAAGAATAGAAGGATGTGCTTATGAAAGGGCCTATCGGGTCACTTGTATCTGTAGTGCCATCTGTCAAGCTGTGTGCCCTGGGTGCCATAATTGCAATGAACATTAACGATGTGCCCATTTGCATCAGAACCTGATGTAAAGTGGATGAGCAATTTACTTTGCATTGATGTATTAGATGTTCATTTAAAGGGATGAGCGAAGTTTAGAAGGAAGGCTGGGATGGTTGTAATTGGAAACATCGTTTGGCACAAGCGTCTAGATATACTGTAACAGGTGACCACAAATCCAAACGTTTCGTTGCCATGTGTATAGGATAAACAAAGGAGGTATCCAACCTGTGATTATGGCAAACAGCATACCACCATGCCTTGTAGGAGATTTTAGAGAAATCCTTCCAATTTACAGTGATCTGTTGAAATGCAACCGCTAGTAACAAGTCAATAATTTTAACATTAAGGGGTCGATTCCGATTCGGGCCGGAAAAAGCACCGACCGACTCGGATCCGGAAAAAATACCGACCGACACGTACCAGTGGCGCCCGACACGCCAAGTACGATGCAAGCCGCGATAAATCCGACCGACACGTCAGGAAACCAAGCCGACCGACCGAACCGCTCGGAAAATAGCAATCCGGCCGGAAAAACACGCGAATCCAACCGACCGACACGCACCCGGAACAAATCCGACCGAATCGTACCCGCCAACTCCAACCCGCAAAGTACGATGCAAGGCGCGAAAACACGACCGAGTCGGACGGAGGACAAGCCGCACGACCGACACGCATACAAAACCGAGCCGAAGCAATACAATACACCGCGACCGACGCGTACGCAGCATACAAAACTGCACAAACACAGCGTGAACGAAACGGAAAACACCGTACGAGACCAATGCAGGGTCCGACTCGGTCACAAGAACGTTTCCAACATACACAAACAGCACAAAGGAAAAATCAACCCAAAAAGGCCAAACAAGCAATTACCAAGCCAATAAATACTGGGGGGGGGGTGGGGACAGAGAACAAAGACACACCCACAACTCCACCTATATAAAGGACACAAATCACGTTAATGGCCATTTTCTGAAGGATTTAAAGATGATTGCGACTCCACCCACACACCGTCTGGATGCCACGGCGCTTTAATGCAGTATCCTCTTTGACGAATATCTCTAATGGAGGCCGGGCCGAGCCATGCATCGACCAGTATTATGATGTGTGAGTTTTAAGACCTTAATTGTGCTGCACGGCACACGGGACACTGAGCACTTTTAAAGCTTTTAAAGCAAGCGCTTCACAGTGTTCTCGGTAGATGTTTTGTTACACTTTTTAGGAGTGTTGGGATGTATTTTAAAAAATGGACTACTCTGCAGTAAACAGCTGATGGATTCGTCTCAAATTCCTTACACTCTATGCAAATACCTTTACTGACACATAAAAGAAGTGCTTATATTCTAATGCACAGACATTAGGCGAAGTGGCGGCTCACTGGCCCACTTTATGCAAATGGCTTCCCATGGTAAGCAGACCATCTCCTGACATTGGAAATGCAGGAGTTGCTACAGGTGGATGTGAGCATCACACATGGACATCAGCCCATTGCAGCTAAGGATTCTTGCTGGCGTTCTGTTCCCTCTTCTGTCTTCTGCCTGTGCCCTGTTAGGCTCCTTGAAACACCACCAAGCATGCAAGCATCAAAAGTGGTAGAGCTACATTTTGTGTGAAATTCCACATAAGGAAAAGTAGTGCTTATTGTGTACTTTGAAAGCAAATTCAAAATAGGACTTCTCCGCTGAAACCATAATGGACCTGAAGAAAATTAGTAAATCTGCCCCTGTAGTATGACTGTTATGAACTCGGGCATATGTGCTGCTTTTATGAATTCATAAACATCCCCAGTGGCACATCTAGAAAGCTGAACACGTTATAGGTTACTTACCACGCATACAAATGAGAATGTCATCTGACACATTCCCCATGCTCCTGTTTCAGCAATACAGAATTTTACATCGAGTTCAATTGGACACCTTGGGAAATCACCTCGATGTGCAAAGGCACATTTTTTTCTGACTTTGTTGCTCCACTGGAAAAACAAATTCACTGTGGAAAATCTTCGTCACCTACTACACCAAGTTTTGTGGTGAACCATTCTTCTCCCTACCTCTTATTCTAGCCCATTGCTGGTTTAAAACTCTGACCGTTCTAGGGTAATAAGGGGTCAGATTGGGGATTGTGAATGTTAACAAACTCAAAAGTGGATGTGCATAAACTTAGAAGGCAAACTTTGCATTGATCCACCCACTTCATATCCCCTGTATGGGTTTTACTACTGTGTAATTCTGTGCACTCGTGGCATAGAACAACGCAGCAATAAAAGCTGTTGGACCTGTCCCTCTCTGCTGGGTCACTTCCAAACCTTTTGCCTTTACCCTCCACCTTTTGATGAATTTGTTTTTCCTAGCCTTAGGACTCTGAGCACTTTGCCACTGCCAACCAGTTTCAAAGTGCATGTGCTCTCTCCTCTAAACATGGTAATATTAGCTTATACTCAATTTGCATATTCAGTTTACTTATAAGTCCCTAGTAAAGTGGTACCATATGTACACAGTGCCTATAAATTAAATGCTACTCGTGGCCGGCAGCACTGATTGTGATACTCACTTAAGTAGCCCTCTAAATATGTCTCAGGTGTGCCATTGCAGAGCCCATATGTGCAGTTTAAATTGCCATTTCGACCCAGCAAAATAAACTTTTTGTCAGGCCTAAACCTTTCTTTTTAATACATATGTCACCCTAGTGTAGGGCCTGGACAGCCCAGAGGGTAGGGTGCAATTATGTAACAACTTGGACATGTACTTTTAGGTTTTACATGTCCTAGTAGTGCAAAAATCTTAAATTTGTTTTTCTCTGTTGCAAGGCGTATCTCTCCCATATGATAACATTGGGATTACCTTATTACATTTTATAAGTGTAATTTCCAAATGGTAAGAGATGTTTTGTTCGTGTTAGGTTTCTATGGAATCCTAATTTAAAATCCTAACTTATGGTGAAGTAGGATTTTAAGTTACAATTCTGAAAATGCCATTTTTAGAAAGTTGGCATTTTCTTACTTTAGCCATTTGGTGCCTGCAGCCTATCTCTGGTCACATGACTGGGTGTAGTTGGCAGTTGGGCTTTGTGTATTGCTCCTAGACAGCCACACACAATAGAAGCTTATGTGTGACTAGATGGGCCATCACTGGAAGGTTGGGATAGCAGGATGGGCCCCACTTACACTTGAATAGGCTGTGTCCTGTCTTCACACAAAGTGCCTAACGATCATGCATCGTCACTTAAGCCAGCTTAGAGCCATGGCAGGGGAGGTAGGGAATTCCATGTTCTTCAAAGACACTGTCTAGAAGCTTCTGCCATCTTCCAGATTCAGGGCACCAGTATATAAATACTGAACCTCAGACACCAACTCTTCAGTAGACTTCTGGAGCTGTGGATATTCTGCAGAAGGACTGCTGTGCTGCTGAAAGGACTGCCACTCTGCTGGACTGCTGCTCTGAAGGAACTGCTGCCCTGCTGTGCTGACCCACTGCCCTCTGCCTGGGTGTGAAGGACTGGACCTGCATCTCTTGAACCCAAACCAAATAATGATTCCATTGGCTAGTTGGCTGGCCTCCTGATCTGAAGCCTTGGGGATATAACAGGCTTCCAACAACCTTGCACCTGCACCTGGACTCTGCCATCTGTAAGGCTACCCTGCCAAGGGGTGCCATTCCAGTCCTGGACCCTTAGAAGTGGGCCTCAGGTGTTTGCCAGCCTCTGTGGATCCAGCAGGACTGATGCATCTCCAGTCGACGGAAGCCTTGATGACAACGTCAGACTTCGCATCGCAGCCTCACAGATCTTCTGAACCGAAGCATCGCCCGACTGCGCGCCGAATCCTCGATGCCGAACTTCATGTCGCAAGCCCCTGTCAACGGGATCCTCAACGACAGCACAGGATCTTGCATTACAGCCTTGCCACATCTCGGAACTGATGCATCGCCTTGGCTGCGTGACACATCTTCGACGCGGATCCTTGCAACGCTCCGCAACCCGGATTTTGAGGTACTTTGTTCAAGTGGGCCTAACCAGTGTCCCTGTAGCTGGTTTCCGCTCCATTGCAGTCGGCCTGAACTTGTGACTTTGTCCCAGTCCAATGCAACCAGATATCCACAGCTGGCACTTTGTGCTTTTTGGCGCTATTTTCACTTAAATCTTTAAAATCAAATATCTGAGGTTCCACTGATTCAATCTTTGTTATTTTGGTCTTGTTTTATTTATTAAAAATTACCCTATTTTTCTAAATCTGTGGTGGGCTACTTTTGTGGTGTGTTGTCACTGATGTACTGTTTGAAATGTTGGACAAATCCTTTACACATTGCCTCTAAGTTATGCCTGACTTCTCTGTGCCAAGGTACCAGGGGGGTGAGCACAGGTTAATTTGGGGCTTGATAGTGCCTTAACCTGACAAGGATTGTGGTTGCTGCTTAACCATGGCTCACACCTCAATCAACCAACAACCCAATTTCTCACAAAAGCATTTACACTTGTCAGGAATCCTTTTATGAATTCCTGACAGGCATAAATGGGTCAAACTTTCACCATAAACATTTGCTTATCTATGGCATAGGATTACACAGTGATAAAAGCATTTGCGCCTATCAGGAATCAATCTGTAAATTGGAAGAGGCGTAAAAAGAGCCATGTTTGATTGTAACCATAAATATACAGTTTTAAATGAGTTTCAGAATCAGATCCAATACAGACATATAAAAATAACCTGTGATTTAAATTAGTGGAGCAATCATTACATCATGCCTAACCATTTCTTCAACACCATTACTTCGACTTACTATCACTTCCCTGCCTTCACTCTAACCTATGCCATTTTAGACGTAGTCCATCATTTTGGTTTTCTGGCCATTGAATAAGTAGTTTAAAAGTAATTGAATAATTACATTAATTTAGGTTACTTTATTACATTTAATTAAAAGTAATACATTCAATTTAATGCATCATGATATAACTAAAGGCTTTGCATTTGTAGGGTTATAATGGTTTGGGTAGTGCTTCCTAATTTTATTTTAATTTAGATTTATTAAATTTATTTTAATGACTAGTGATCTAATTATGAATTTATTAAGGTGAGCATTAGGGACCCCACTATATTTTAATGTAATTATAGGTATCAATCATTTATTAGTTTATGAAGTGCTTTGTTTAACCTTTTTTGCAATTTAATTTATTTTACATTGATGAAATTAATGTTAAAATGATTATACATTTTACATTTGTCAGGGTTAGGGTTCTTTTTTAACTGAACAGAATTCAGGCAAATTTATTTTACTACTATATTATAATGAAGTATGCATTAATTGTTAGGGATATAATCGGATATGTTTTTCTTTTTAAGTTTAATGGAGTAATATAAAGAGGAAACAAATATGTAATATTTGTTACATTTCAGTATTTTGAAACTAATTACATTTAGTTAAGTAAAATGAATATTAATTCATTTTAGTATGTAATAAATAGTATGGTTAATGTATGGTATTGAAGTAAGAGATATTTTAAGGGTTAGGGATAGGGGTTTAAAGTGATAGCAGGTCAAAGTGATGGAGTCGAAGTGATAGCCATTTTAATGGCAGGACTATGCTTTGCTAGTAGGAGGAAGCAATGGCAGAAAAAATGGCATGTAGAACTAATTGAAGTCATTGTAATAGCATACACCCATAAAGACAAATGCTGTGATTTCCCAATCTCCCAAGGTTCCACTCACCACTATTGCTTAATCCCTCTCTTCTATCATTCCTGGCTCCATCAGATCTACATTCCTAACTTCTGTCTTTTTTCCTTTTTATTATCACTCCTTCCCCTATCTTTACATCTCTTATTCTCTAATCTCCAGTTCTCAGCCTCACTATTACACCCACACTACCTTATTTATTGTCTCTCCTGATCTCACAATGTATTTGTACCTTTCATTCTCTCACTGGAATTTATTCCGATTTCGCTTCACCTGTTCCAAGTTCATATTTTATTCTGCACATTACATTATTTCTTTATATCCCACCCCCGTTTTTGGTCCCCTTTCCTACTTGCCTTAATTGTTTGCCTTGCTTTGTCTCTCTGGGCATTTATCATTCTTACCTCTGCACTGATTCCATCCTCACTTCTTTCTCACACATTTCCAAATTAATTTTTCTCCATCTGCCTCTTTTTGTCTCCCCCTTCTTTTTACTGGAACCATTGTTCTTTCTCATACTCACGCATTTTATTTCTTGTAATCTTTTACTTGCCTTCCTTCTGAGTTCTCCTTTTTTCTCTTCCTCTTTTTTTCTTTGGTTCTAGTTTCCTATTGTTTTTATTTTCGTCTCTCCGTTCCTTTCATCTCCTTTTTCCTTTTTGTTTTTTCTTTCCCTGTACCTTAAATTCACTTACTCTCTATGTAGCTCTTCACATATTTAGATCAGATCAGAATCATCTTTATTTGGCTGCAAACAGCCATGAAGGTAATATGAAATATATGCAGAATAGCAATAAAATGCATATAGAATCATATAAAAAACAACCGATAAAATACATAAAATCATACATAATACATCAATCTGCTGGTGCAACAAATTAATTAGTCTAAAAGCATCAATCTCCTGGACCGAACCACCGCTTGAAGAAATTGGGTCACATAGCGACATGTTTCATCATCTGACAAGGTTAATAAACAGTAATAGGCTTGTAGGCAAAACCGCAAATTCCTAGACCTCAAAAATGGTACAATAATTGTTTTTGTATACATTATATAGTATTCACAGACTAAGAGAAAGTGTAATATTGTTTGCTTATGTAATTTTCCACATGGGCATACTCTAGTATTGAGTTTGGGCTGATGTCCACCTGGGAAACAAAGTGAATATTTCACGATGCCAGCCCGAAAACTGAACAATAAAGATCTTTCCCATCTTTATGGTATTCCACAGATAATCGGTAGAAATAATCCCAGGATTAAGATGTAAATAAAACTTAACACTTGGTTTCTGATCTTCAGCCCTCAACCTCTCTTCTTTAGCTTGTTCTAACAATAGGGCTTGCACTTGCTTTCTGCCAACACCCACCGCGCCATTCTCTTCAGAAGAATGTCTACTAGGCCAATTGATTCCAGAGCTTTTTTAACATGCGCTATCCAAGGAAAACAAAGACCCCTGTCAGAAGACAAACAGTCTACGATTATATCTCTTGTTAGTTCTGCTTCTTCAGAGCTCCAAATAGAAAGCCACAAAAGAGCCTGCAGAGTACGGATAAGATCACTCATGAATTCTAGACCTAATTCTTTATGACAGATAAAGCTGGATGTTGAGACAGATGCTGACAAACTTTTCTGACAAAATCGATTCTCTTCTCTTTGGAGAGCAATTGGGTCACCCACGCCCCATATTCCTACCCCATTAATAGCTATTGGTATGCACTGGGTGGACTAGATTTGTAAGAGGGGTGTAAGGGACCTCTCACCCTTAGGTGATGGGAGACTACGCAATGAGCCAATAGCCCTTGAGCACAATGCACTGACCATGACCCAGATGAACTGAAGGTGAGCCCAAAATAAGAAAAGGTGCCAGTGCTTGATAAAACGTTGTTCCCACAGCAATAGAAAAAGGTTGCATACGCTTTAAGCCACAGGACATTATAAAAGACTTGTTAAAATTAGTTAATAAACCAAGGTTGGCAATAAAATTAGCAAAAGAGTGCACTAAGAGTCATAAGGCTTTGGGGGTTTGGGCAATTAACACTGCATAATCTGCATATAGTAATCCCAGGAGGGGGGCAGCTTTCACCATGGACACATCTGGTGTGCACTTACTAGCTCCGTGCTGAGATCATAAATATATAAAACAAAAAGAAGCAGAGCTAAAACGTACCCCTGGTGCACCCCCCGGACAATGCAGAATTAATCAGTGACTTCTCCTTTATTCCCAAACCTCACTCGGGCCTTGGTACCCGTGTGCAAGGAAACCAGCAGATGTACTAGGGAGGAATCCATTTGCAAGTCGATGAGTAGATGCCACAACTTTGCCTGATTGACGTAGTCAACGGCCATTGACAAATCCATAAAAGCTAAATATAATGTGGACTGTTTGGCCACTGTGTATTTCCTTAAAATCAAATTTAGATTAAGGCATTGGTCGACCGTCCCAATACCACTTTGGATGCCATATTGACACTTAATAAGGATATTATTTCCATTGAACCATTTGATTATTCTGTTGTACAGAACTATACCCAGGATTTTAGCTGGGATATCTATCAGGGAAATAGAGGGCTAGCACTTAGGTTCCGCCGTATTACCCTTTTTAAACATCGTGACAATGACTGATGAAGCCCATGAGCTAGGGATCTGCAAGGGGCTCATCCTATTGTAAACATTGGTCAATAACGGAGCCCAAAAATTAATATTACACTTAATAATGTCGATTGGGACGCCATCAAGACCAGGAGCTTTCCCTCCCATGCTCTCCAGGATGGCAATTTTAACTTCCTGTAAAGCAATAGATGGAAAGAGGGTGGGCATTCCCAGGCGATAGCTGTAAACGAGTCACATTTTTATCAGAGTAGATTTTTACAAAATGTGCTACCCAGTCCTCCCCAATTATATGGCAGCTAACACGGGTTGATCAAAGAAATGTATTCGTGAGATGGCCTTCCAAAATGCCTATTATTAGTGCAAGCAGTATCGGTTAATAGAGACCACTGCTGAGAAATGACCGCATTCCTTCTCTTATTATAGCTAGTTTATAAAATTTACGCTGAAAAGCCACTAAAGTACAGTCACAGGGCCGTGTGTTTAAAGCCCTACGTAAAGATCGATTAGATTGTGAGCATTCGTGATCAAACCAGCTAGGGCACTCAGATTCAGGTTTAATAGGTTTAAGAAAGAGAGAATCTGATCCTCTCGCATAGGGCAACAAAAGAGGTAACAGTCATACTGTTTACATCATTAGCTTATAGACAATCCAGGACTGTCTGCAGGTTTCCAGCTACCATCTCATTAAGACATTTAGACAGGTCAGGCAGCTTCCAGCATAGTCTTAATTTCCCTGTAGTTATTGATAGATTTTCAAGACCAGATGCCTGTTTATGAACTCCCTTATGGGGGACTTCAAAGTCATTTCAATCAGGTTATGATCCCCTTAATCAGACATAACAATTGTACCATGTAACAACATTTCCCGCAAGTTATGAGATATAAAAATATAATCAATTATTGAAGAACTATTTCTTCCTGTATAGGTAACTATACCCTGCCTATAATCACCAATCTCCTCCAAAGTGTTATACAAATCAGCAGAGGCAATAAAAGCCAGCAATTCTTTACATCACATGTTTGAATTCTTGGTGGTAGCTTGTTCACCCCATGCCCCCTGGCATGGTAACTTGGCATTAAAATCAACCCCTTAACAGAGGTACAACTGTAATCCCTGCTGGGATCTATCATCCGCTATGGTGCAAATATATGAGAACAAGCCAGGAAATTTTTGATTGGGAATGTTCAAAAAATAATTATTATAAAACTTTATGAGAAATAGAGATAGAGCCCCCCTGAAAACAACAACTTAAAAGTCAGAACCAGGGGAACTCACTGACTCTACACAGCCACCAATCAAAAGGGTAATCCAGATGGATAATCTCCCTGAAGCTCTCCCAGAATGGGATGGTTTAGCAGGGACGCTAAAGCTCCTATAACCATCAAAATTTATCAAATTAGTTTCCCACGTTTCCTGTAATAATACAATAACATACAATTTCACAAATGTTGCCAATCCGGCAGTAATAATTTAGTATGAAGACCTGCGATATTCCAAATTAGTATTTTTAGCCCACAATTTTTGGCACTCAGAGCTGAAGCTGCAGAAGTTAAGACAAAACATTCAGACACTTGGCTAGGGGGACTGGGCAGAACATTATCAAAACTGTGTGTTTCATTGGGAATGCCAGTGCCATCAAAATTATCAACAGAACATGTTGTTATTCCCCCACTGTCACTGGTGGAGTCAAAATCCAAGAAGTATTGTTTAGAAGGCCGTCTCCCAAAACACAATGTTCCAGGCCAGTCATTCCACCTATCTATTGCGTATCTATTTTGATATCTCACGCAGCAACAGAACTGCTGAAAATGACTCTCAAAGGGCCAGTGGGGTTTTGGTGGAATTAGTTTGTAGAACTATCCCAAAGGTAGTGTGACAATTTTGGAGCTTTTTGAAATTTCCAATAAAGAAACACTCAGTAACTTCCTCACACTGGCCGAGTGACTGAAATTGACTACAACACAGTCCCCATCTATGGGGCCGATTCCGATCTCGGCCGGTAGTGCTCCGAATCGGATTCGGATTCACCGGATCCGATTCGGAGCCCTGTTTCCCGACCGAATCGTACGCGGGTCCGGCCGAGCGAGTACGATGCAAGCACCCGCGAAATCGCCGACCGACTCGAACGCGGCTTCAACACGCTCCGACCGACTCGCATGGACACGACTCGCACCGCGCTATGGAGACGTTTCCCGGCCGGGTAAGTACGATGCGCGCCGCGAGCAGTCCGATCGACTCGCGCCGTCCGGCTCGAAAAAGCTGTCGGAGCCGGACTTTGGGGGTCCGCGTCGGACCCCCCTGTATGCGTAGGCACGCGAGTCGCACACAGGGGGGACCCATGGGTCCCCCCTACCTGTGCATGTACGCCGCGATGCGCATGGATGCGTACACGCTGTAGGGGGTGCCCTTGTCCGCCTCGCACCCATTGAGTCAATGGGAGCCCGCATACGCGTTGTACGACAGGCTCCCATTGACTTCAATGGGAGTCCGACCGACTCGAGTCCGATAGCATGCGTGCGCATCGTACTCGTTCGGTCGGACTGCTAGGGTCCGATTCGGTCGGAATTCTCTCCGGGTCCGGCTCGGTCGGGGAGATTTCCGGCCGGAATCGGAATCGGCCCCTATATCTTTCCTGGATGGTCCGATCCAGCTCACTCTTCACACCATTAATATATCGTAGCTAACCATGGGGTTAAAGTACCTATGTGTGCTGTGCTAATTGGTGACCTTCTTTCGGAGGTCCCCCCATGATTCCACCTGGTATCCTGCAAAGCGGGGACCCCCCCATTATCAGCACATAAGGGCATGATTCGGGTGGTAAACTTAAAGTTGTAGTGTACTTTACCCGTAGAAAAACCACCCCTTTGCAAAACTGGGGGGGTCCGATGGCCTGGTGCTTCTTGTTGAGTAACCCCACTAAGACCTCTTGTGCCATGAGAGGTACCCGAGGAGTCAATATAAGACTCAATTAACTCAAAACGCTCCTTTATGGGTTGTAATTGTATCTTCAGAATTTTAGAAAAATTCTTGTATACCTCCTCCATAAAGGTGTTATTTGAAAAAGAAAGCATAGTTCTTTTATAAACATTTCTCCCATACCTTTTTCTTTTAACGTCAATTTTATTATTTTTCTTGCATTAATTTTCTTTCCCTTGTGTTTTTTCTTCCTTTTCTACCCCCATTGTGTACCTTTTCTGCCAGTTTCTTCTTTTCTCTTTCTTTTGCTCTTTTATTTTACTTCTCATTATTTCTCTTCACCCTCCGCCTGTCTTTCTTTCAAGCAAAAGTAATTCTGACAACATTTTTAAACCATCGCCTCAGTTATTTGTTTTCATTAGAGGCGTGACTAATACTATTGGTGCTGCTATATAATGTTGTATATAATGGGTTGTATGTCATAATACCAAGTGCCAAAACAAAATATCAAACAAGGGCTATAGAATACTGCTATCATTCAAGTATATATAGATAAGTGTAGATTCACATTACCTATATATAGGCTTTTCTGTTTTCAGTTTCAATTTTGGTCAATTCTGGTGTTTTTTTCAGTGTTTTCCAGTGATTTCAGAACCTTAAAAAAAAACAGTGGTTATCAGTGGTTACACATTTTCGCGCCATTAAAAACAACAGAAACAGTGTCTTTCCGGTGCTTATGGAACGTTTTTCATTTATTATTGATTGCTTTCTGCACTGATAGTGCATGGTATAATGACAGTGTACATACCGTGTATATGTGGTCCAAATACATTTTTACAAAACAAACTTATTGTAGCACACCATTCAATACTTCTTTAGTGAGTGTTTGGTCTTGAGCGCTTGCTCTTTCTTTCCCATGTAAACTTTTATCTGTGAAAAGGCCCCCTCAACATTGGCACTTGAGATGGGCAAAGCCAGAACAGCCAGTACACAAATTAAAGTGCCAGTCAGCTCTCGTTTTTATTCGTTGCTCTTCTCCTTTCATTAAGTTCAGATCTTGAACCCTGTTATCTCTTTGGGGCTGGGCCACTGCAGTGCTCAGCAACTCTGTCTTACAGATTGTTCCCTTCATTCTCTTTAGCTGGTCAAAACCTCCGGGGCCAGAATGGTGTTAGGTCTGGCCAGACAAGACCATGCTACTCCTGCCTTAACTTCACTCCACTGGCTCACTGTTAAACAATGAGTATTTTCAAACCCTCATGCTTGGTACATGAAACCTTAAATATTATGTTGCATGCTCCCCTCAGATTGTGAGTAGCCTGTACTACCACCCTCGAGCTCTCAAGTCATAAAATCAATGTATACTTCAAATCTTAAAGGTGAAGATAGAATTGCTAGGTGGCTGGGCCTTCTCAGTGATGGCAACTTCCCACTGGTGTAAGACCACGTTTCTGAACTTTCCTAAAGCACAAAAGACCTTGCTTTATCTTGTTAAGAGTAGCAAATTCTTTGACCTCCTAGGACCATGATGCCCTCTGGTAATACAGTGCTTGACAAATACGTAAACACAAATACATATTCGAGATTCTTATGGGAGTCTTAGAAAACAGTAAATTGAATTACTTCAAAACTAATTTGCATTAATACATTTGACGGCAATAGTATTATGAAAGCAAAGTTAAATCTCTGGGCCTCTGTGAAGTAGAGCTTAAAATTAGCTGCCAAGGTGGGACTAGGTGCCTTTTATCTACTGCCACATTTCATGTTTCTAGAAGTAATACATCTTCATAGAGGGCTGGTTACTTATTCTAGAAAGATTTAGGCTTCATGTTCTTTTATTATTTAATGGCTGATGGGGAAAAACATTTGAAGTGGAAGGAATAGTGTGGAAGCAAGACTGAGGCATTCCTTCGTCTCTCCACAGAGAAATCACTTCCACTGCATGATATAATAATTAATTTTTCTTGCCCATCCAACCCTTGCTCTCTTTTGACTGATCACCCCCAGGTAACAATGAAAAGCAGCCGGCAAGCCCAACCCATTATTGGCCTCTTTCAGTAGCGTGCATTCTGAATGCCCATGCCATCTTCTAATTATTTGCTGTAATAATAGACATGTAGCACTACCATTCAGAACCTGCATCACTCTGGCACGAACATATTTCACATTGAAGGTATTCACATAGTTACTCGTTCACTAAACATGTATCCATTCCTGGGATTTCCTTTTTTGTAAACCACATTTATTAAGTGTATTATTCTGGTGCAGTCACATAAAGCGAACCAAGTCTGCAGCTTTGATTCCAGTTTGGAGGTACTAATGGTTGTAATTCTGTTTGCACACCATAGCAGGTCAGTTTTGGCACCCCTGTAGTTCTTCAGTGACAAAGGAGAATAATGTACGAAAACAGTCTTGGCATGGGCGAGCTGGGCCGAGGCGCCAATCTTCAGAGGGGTGAAAATAACTATTTGCATAAAGGTCCTACAACCAGCAACGCCCCCTACCTTGGCTCGAGTGATTCAGTTTAAAGTGCTTTCCGCTATTCTTAACATGCTGCAATCGATGTATTTTAGCACAAATTCACCCCCCTACCTTGCCCTCCCATCTACCACTCACACTCTGCCACCGCTGACCTGTGAAAAGGGCATGCTGCTGCATCTTTTCACCAGCAAGGGCTGCATATTTCCTTCTCGCCAAGGGAGCGATTGGAGCAAGGGCCGCCTCTGTGTGCACCTCTCAAATGGGGCTCTGTGTGTTTTTGATGTTTTAAATAAAAGCCCCGTATTCGAAACATAATGACATAATTTAGCATCTGCTGCATTATAATTTGCAGCTTTTAATGCATTTTCATTCTTTCTAGTTTCATCAGATCAAAAAGTGTTCTGTAGTGAAAGGTGTGTGCATGTCTGCTCACAGGGCATGAGTGATCTTTGGCAAATACAATATTATGTATAGGTGACCGTCATGTTAAAGGTATGTTGGTACCGGTATGCCATCTGCCTAACTTGGATTGAGTCTTCTCAAAACCCAGCAACATGACTAGCCATAGAGGAAACTCTTCAGGGGCAATACTCACCTCTGAAAACAACATGGAGCGTCCAGCCTTTTCATGGTAATGAAATGCGAAGGGGCCGCATGCAGATAGATATATTCCCACTCAAACTGAACACTCACCAGACACCCTGCAATGGATTCAAAAAGACTAGATGAGCAGCGTAAACCCTAATAAAAATCATTACCCCGAGCTGTGCCGCTACCTGCCTGTGTCACAGAGCCAGACTCTGACTTAGTAACGCTCTGGCTCAGTGGTGTACTGCAAGTACAGTTGATGTTGGACTCGGGCCCAATAAGCTTTGTGTGACTGAGAAACACTGAAAACTAGTACAGTGAGCAGACAGACTCACTGCAGCGTGGCAGCTCAGAATGAATATAATGAGATCATGACTGCTTGGTGCACCAACTCTAAAACACATTTTTATTAGTAGCAGGAACTTAGGAATGATACACTACTCCAGGCTAGGCACTTACTTTATCTTTGTTAAATTCGGACCGGTACGGACCTGCCTGGAGGCCTGCCATCGCAACGTCGGCTCGGACTCCTGGCCTACAGTAACGGCAGCTGGGCATGATTGAGGCCCAGCTAGTTAAGCTGCACAGTGGGGTGTACTTTGCGGGCTGCCGAGTGAGGAACCACTCCGGCACCTGCCGATGTGGTCCCTGGTTCACTCAGCCTCCAGGAATCACTGAGGTCCGGTCCCAGGATTCATTACTGCGGGGCGAGCTAGGTAGGGTATGCCATTGCTTACAAGCAGCCGAAAACTTTATTCTTCCTCAAACTGCCGCCCGCGACAAGACCCGCCTATTACCATGAGTCAGACACTAAAGTCCTCACCTCACTGGTTGATGGCATTATCTCCTCCGCAGTAGCCAATAAGCACTGACTCCTGACGTCAGTGAAATGTATTGCGGTGAGTCTCAGTATGTTTTGTACTGCTTTGGCTCTCTCAAGTGGCCAAGCAGTGCAACAAATGTGACAAATCAGTGACACTCGGTTTAAACCGGGGCAGCTGATTTTCATCCGGTAGGGTACTGTAGGGCACAATCGGGTTAAACCGATTGCCGGACAGCCTACCTATATAACTACCCATCTATGTACTATGAAGATTTACATATCTTTATGATACATATGAGTATATGAGAGTATCTATCTATCTATCTATCTATCTATGTGTCTATTTGTGTTATCACCACAGACTCTGCAGGAAGAGACACACCCTCCAATGTTCTAGTGCAAAAAGTGTTCATTCCATTAAGCCAACAACGGATCAGATGCATTTCAGGTGTCCATGCATCCTTGATCACAGTGGAAGCCATGTCCCTGAACAACAATATATAATGTCACTCTGTGCTAGACAGTGAAAAAAGTCTATGCTATTCACCAGTGAGTCTTTCTTTTATGTCAGGCATGATTCAAACATATAATGACAATTCTTTTATCTACATAGTTAAATTCTTGATGTTTCCATTGTCCCCTGTAATTCATAATACTTACACCTTGAAATGTCCTCAATACAAATACATTCCCATTGGAGTTTGAGTGTAGGCCATTACAATCACAAAACAAATAAATGCCCCAGTGGGCCAAATTCAGTTGATGACTACATCTGAAATTTCAGTAGCACGGAAAAGAACGTAGTAGTTCCTATCTAAATCATCTATGAGTATACCACTAGTCACTAGATTAATCCTAGTCAAATCATGCTGAAAAGAATAAAAAAAATGGAGATTAAAAGCTGTGTTAATAACAGCAGTGGCTCTTGTATACGGGCACAGGGGCTGCGCCTCCATTCCTTTTATGCCTTTCTATTATGAAAGCTTAAGAAAATAAAATTAAAACTCATTGTTATTATCATTTTATTTTTCCCCTTGCTCAGCTGGGTAGGGGTGGGACTTCCCTGCTCACAGAGCAGGGCAGGGGAGGAGTGGTTTGCCCACTGAAGTGCGTATGACACTTTGGCCGGCCGTCTCGAGCCGGTCAAACAGTCATGCGCACTTTGTATGTTCTCCATGCAGGCTGCATTACAGCCTGCAGGGCGAACATGCCCAGTGTTAGAAATGGGGGTCTCTAGTTGGCAATGGCTGGTGCCACTGTCCAAATAGGGACCCTTCTTCCTAAGTCAGGGCAAGTGGGCTACCCCCTTTGATAACCCCTGCTCAACCCTGTGGTAACGTAGCACGAGCAGTTAGGCCTATCTCAGAGGCAGTGTGTGAAGCATTTATGACCATGCACAATAAGGCAGTAACAACACCACAAAAGGACACAACTCAAGTAGGTATAGAAAAAGTAGTATCTTTATCTAAGGTTTAGTATGAGACTCTCAAAAGCATTTTAACCAGTCACCATGCATGTAAATCAGTAGGGCATGTAAATCAGTAGGGACTTAAAAAGGGGCAATACGTATTCACCAGAACGTGGCACTGACTGAGTTCAAGGCCTGGGTCTTCGCGACCCGTTGCGCACCAGATACCTGCCGTTGGACGGGGACACAGCACGTAGCTTCTCGAAGAAGCAGAGACTGTGACAGGCGGACTCCCAGCGACCACAGTTCTCGATGGCAGTGGTCCGCAAAGTGCACTTGCAATGATTCGGGCACTCCAGGACAGGCGGGCCCTCAGCGGCAGCAGCACGCGGCTGCGGCGGCCCGGGCTGGTGGTGGCGATGACTCTCGTCGTGCAGCCCCGTGGTGGGCTCGCGGCAGCAGCAGCGCTCTCCTAGCTGCGGCGGCCCACGGGACGATTCACGATGGTGCACGGTTGATAAAGACGTGGGCACTCAGCGGCAGCAGCTCTCTCTTAGCTGCGGCGGCCCACAGGACAAATCCCAATGATGCAAACTTAGCAAGGGTGCGAGCACTCCGCGGCAGCAGCTCTCTCTTAGCTGCGGCGGCTCACAGGACAAATCACGATGATGCAAAGCTAGCAAGGGTGCGAGCACTCAGCGGCGGCAGCTCTCTCTTAGCTGCGGTGGCTCACATGATAAATCACGGTGATGCAAAGTTAGCAACGGTGCGAGCACTCAGCGGCGGCAGCTCTCTCTTAGCTGCGGTGGCTCACAGGACAAACCTCGGTGATGCAAAGTTAGCAAGGGTGCGAGCACTCAGCGGCGGCAGCTCTCTCTTAGCTGCGGCGGCTCACAGGACAAACCTCGGTGATGCAAAGTTAGCAAGGGTGCGAGCACTCAGCGGCGGCAGCTCTCTCTTAGCTGCGGCGGCTCACAGGATAAATCACGGTGATGCAAAGTTAGCAACGGTGCGAGCAATCAGCGGCGGCAGCTCTCTATTAGCTGCGGCGGCTCACAGGACAAACCTCGGTGATGCAAAGTTAGCAAGGGTGCGAGCACTCAGCGGCAGCAGCTCTCTCTTAGCTGCGGCAGCTCAAAGGACAATCACGGTGATGCAAAGTTAGCAACGGTGCGAGCACTCAGCGGTGGCAGCTCTCTCTTAGCTGCGGCGGCTCACAGGACAAACCTCGGTGATGCAAAGTTAGCAAGGGTGCGAGCACTCAGCGGCGTCAGCTCTCTCTTAGCTGCGGCGGCTCAAAGGACAATCCACGATGTTGCACAACTAACACAAGTGCGGGCCTCCAGCGGCGGCAGCTCTCTTAGCTGCGGCGGCCCACAGGGTTTCAGCGAAGGATCTGAAGGTTCAAATTAAGGCGGGCACTCAGCGGCGGCAGCTCTCTCTTAGCTGCGGCAGCCCACACAGTTTCAGCGAAGGTTCTGAAGGTTCAAATTAAGGTGGGCACTCAGCGGCGGCAGCTCTCTCTTAGCTGCGGCGGCCCACACAGTTTCAGCGAAGGTTCTGAAGGTTCAAATTAAGGCGGGCACTCAGCGGCGGCAGCTCTCTCTAGCTGCGGCGGCCCACACAGTTTCAGCGAAGGTTCTGAAGATTCAAATTAAGGCGGGCACTCAGCGGCGGCAGCTCTCTCTAGCTGCGGCGGCCCACACGCAGAGTTCACAAGGGTTACCAGTCTGCGTTCCTCACAGTAGGACTAGAGGTTCCGGATTACTCGACGGAGGCCTCACCTGCAAGTAGAATTCCTAGCAAGGGAATTCGGGCGGCTGACGGGGTGAAGTCTAATGTCCCTGAGACTTCAGCAGGAGGCGCTCTCAATTCAGGCCCTTGGGTAGTTTCTTCAGCAAGCTTGGTGAAAGTTTCAAAGTCCTTTCCTCTGTCCGCTCGGACAGAGTTTCGTCTTGACATCCAGAAGGAACACACTTGAAACAGGTTTCAGCGCAGCGTTTATACCTCAAAAGTCTTTGTTCTCTGCAGTCACAAATCACTGCATCCAGCCAGAACCAGTTCGGTGGGGTCGGGGAGCACTTGGTTTACGAGGCGACATCCTGCCCTTTAAGAATCTGGGGGTCTGCTATCAGACGCCCAGTGGGAGATGGAGCCACCATTCACCTTGCCAGGCACGGCCCTGCTCGGATCAAAGAGTCACCCCTCCCCATACTCTAAATGCCGATCTCTCTCTCCAGCCAGGTCTGACCCAGCTGGCCCTGCTGCTCCAAAACCAGACGGCCAATACACACGCTAGCAAAAGCCTACAGGAAAGCTTCAGGCCAGAAAATACCTCGTTTCTAGTAGAGGCATTTTCGAACACGGGCTACGCTAATAATCCTTACTAAAAGAGGCATCTCAATGTTCTGAGCTTAAACATATCAAATTCGACGTTCCTATCAGGTTCCTGGGGGCACGTAGGATTAAGGCATGTAATACTCAGCCTGCACATTCTGGCCTATGAGGACGGGTGGCCTCGCAATAGTAAACAGTGAAATGGAGGGTAACTCGCTATTAGAACATGCTACACAAACATACTTTAAAAGCTGCTTCGGTGGGTAGCGCAAATCAGTGCTGCCGGCCCACCAGCAGTATTTGGTCTACCAGCCCTGGGCACACACAGTGCACTGATACTAGGGACTGACAGGTAAACCAAATGAGCCAATTATGATTATCCCAATTCATACAGTTATCTTTACACAGGGAGCATTCGCGCTGTGTCACTGATTGGCAGGGGCACAGAGCCCAGAGCATCTAAATCCAGCCAACATAAAAGGTCAGAAGCGAAAAGAGGAAGGGAGACCCGCGCCAATGATGCCAGGTCTAACACCCAGCCTCCCATTCTCTGGCTGAGCGTCGATCTACGGCGCTCAGGCCAATCACAACACTGTATTACAGTGTTGTGATTGGCTATCAGGAGGCTGGGAGCTGGGTGCTTCCTGCTCTGGAAGCAGGCAAATAGGACCAAGAGTAGGAGGCGGCAGCTGCGGCAGAAGACAGGTAAGTATTTATTTTTATTTTTGCACTCCCTCAAACCCCCCCCACCCCACGCAACCTGCCCTCCCAATGCCGTTGAATACCAGCCTCCTCTGCAGCACAGTGACGTTCCTAAGATTTCTCCACCACTGGAGCGCCGATTAAAAACAGCCTCGGTGTTTTGATTTAAAGCCCGGTCTGTGCAAGTTTGTATGCCTCTCAGCAGCACTTACCCCACCATTTAACATCTCTGCACAGGGTGAGGTGGGGCTAGCAAACTTCACTGACTACACCCCACCCTATGACGAGAAGGGAAAGGGTGGGCTTGGGAAGCTTGAGAAAGGAGCCACAGACAAGTAAGGTCACGTTTAGTTTAGTGTATTCACAGCCAGGAAAAGCCCATTCGTCTTCAGCAAGAGGACGGAGATCAGCAGCTGCCTCAAAACAAGCATTTACAATGCAATAGGTCTCGCAATGACATTGTTTTGAGCTATTGGCATTGAAAATTTTATTGTTTTTTTTTCCTTCGTGACGCATTAATCAAGTAATGGCGTTGTAAATGACAATGTCTTTTACCCCCTGTTGACCCCCACAAAGCTCATCAGCATGTGCCCGTCATAAAAAGGAATATCTGACAATCGCATCTTAAACATTTTGCAACAATTCTATAGTTTCACCGCGGTTGCACGAAACACCTCAGCGCCTCATCAGTGGTAGTAGGCGCTATATAAATACCCATGCGAAAATCTTCTCCCACAGGGCAGAACACCACCCCGGCTCGGTTCCAGTGTATTTTAACTGTCCTAAAGGATGTCAGGAGACTTTATCACCTGAATCTAAATACCAGGGATCCACACCTTACGGCATTTGCTAAAAAACAAACGTCTGCTGGAAGTTAAATGACACTCGATTTGCGGTCGTGAAACGTCCCCAAAATGTCGGCTGGTCATAACATAACACAAAGTACGGCGAGCACATTCCATGCCTTTTGCAGCCTGGTGGCGGGTTGAATTAGTTTGAATAATGTGCAGAGTTGGTAGTCCTTTGTTATGTGTATAGGGGTGTCCCACTGCCTTTTTGTTTTTTTTAAGAAACTTGTTTCAATATAGCGCCTTTGCACACTGTCTTGGCTTTGTAGTGCTGTGAATTAGAGAGGTGTTGCTGAACCTAGGGGACTGGCGAGTGCCATGAGAGAGAGGTCTGTGCGCTGTACTGTGGCCAGTTAATAGAGGTGTGACCACTGGAGGTTTAGCCCCGTGCTGGGAAAAGTGTAAAATGTGCAGGTTCACATCTGGGTGTCTGTAACGTGCACTGGAATAAAAAGGAGCGCTGAGGAACACGAGTGCTGCCTGAGCTGAGCTTGTAGACGAGTATGACCATCTAGTGTCTTAAGTCTCGCAGTGAACCCTAGCTAGTGCCGCGCATACAACTATTGCATACAGTCTGGGTTCACAGGTTGCGCAGGTCACGTTCTGCTCTACCAAGTCTCTCGCAAGAGAAAGTTAAGCCACGTGTTTACGCTTGCGAAATAAAAAATTATGCATGGACCTATAAATGCAGCTTTTTGACGGAGACCCCCTCGAGGGTTCGCCCTGGTTCTGTGAAGTCTGCAGAGGTGAGATGAGCAGTTCAGCCAGCTCCAGCACTGTGCCCCCACAGGAGCCCGTGGAAGTCTGCCCTGGTGCACCACTGCACAGGAGGGAGAGGTCTCTGTGGATCCCCCGTGCATCGTCATGGACGGGGAGCGAGGAAGGCAGCCAGCCGCAGCGAGAGACGCTCCGACCCCTGCATCAGCGAACAAAGACGGCTCCCCTTTCATCCTGCAGAGATAGGTAAAGAGCAGCCGCCGCTCCGGAGCAGGCGATGGGGCGGAGGGACGGGTACAGGGAGGATGGGAGTGCAACCGAGGGCTCCTGATTGGCGAGGCATCTGCCAGCAGGGCTCGGGAGGAATGTGAAACCAAATCATCCACGAGTTAAAGATAGACACTGGGCACAGGCGGCGGCACCGCGCGCCAGGCTCCGAGCTCAGCCCTCCTCTGCCAGCCCACTGCACCCAGGACCCTCGGGCCGCACCCAGGGGCGCGAGACGCCTCAAGGTACGCGTGACGTTTCGCATCAGCCTGGATTTACAGCGGCGCTTGAGGTGCACAGGAGACCATGGTCCACGCCTAGCAATAGGCACACTGCTGCCCCAGACACGTCTGACATCTCTCCCCTGCGGGGTCCGGAGCTGGGCTGGCCTGCCTTCCTGCTCAGACAAGATCGCTGTAAAGGTTACATCATTCAGAGAAAATCAGCCATTTACATTCCGCCAACTCGCCGCGTTAGCAGCCGACTGTCTCCGGAAACTATTTCAATCCTCCAGTCTGACCGCCTGAATATTTAAGCCCGATTCCACAGGACAGCAAGTAAGAAGAACAAGCTGTCGCCACGCAATGGAATCGGAAAGTGAAAGCGTGCCATGCGCATTGTGCCTGCCTGCAGCCCTTCCTCCTTTTGGGACGGCCCATCCGGACTGGATCCTTTGCTTCACGGATTGTTTAGATAACACGCCTCGTTTAGATAAGAAATTGCTTCACGACAGCCGTGAAGCAGACGACCCAGTCCGGATGGGCCGTCCAAAAGGGAGAAAGGGCAGTGACCAAAAAGCATCCTTTTCAATGGGAAGCCAGCGTTTAGCATAAACGCTGACGCGACCCAATAAAAATAATGGGCGGGGCTTCAAATCCCCTTCTGAAATCTCCTCTCTCACAATATGTCTCACCGAGCGAGCAGCGCATGCGCTGCAACGCTAGGCGAGACCTAAAAACGGCACAAATAAGTTGTCAGAAAAAAAAAAATCTGTTAAATCTCTCTTTTTCTTTCCCTTTATGATTGTTGCGCTGTCTCCTCTGCAGCACCATTTGGTCAGTAAAAAACGCTTTACTGTCACAACTATATATATGGTTGTTTTATCTCCCTTGCAGATTATATGTGCTTATTGCTATGACAGTGCACATCATGTACTCTGCAGGGAGAATAAAACAAGCACTAACAAAGCAGCTAAGTGTAGTTTTTTGTTAATGAAACTGCTGTTCTGATTACTCAATGAATGATGTTTGGTGTGTTTGTGTGATTGAGTGAGTCACTGAATGTGGGGGCGAATGCGTGGATATGTAAATGTGACGACTGGATATATGAATTGGGTAATTGACAGTGGAAAACTTGATGCGGGTGGGTGAATATGAGTGGGTAGGTAAATGATGTAAGGTCGGTGAAAGTGAATGAATTGTTCAATGTGGGTAGGTAAATAGGTGAATGATCTTAAAAGAGTGGTTGAGTGACTACAGGGTGGGTGACTCGGGGAATGATAAGGTGGGGAAGACTAGCCCTCGTTAAAACACCATGATTTGGCTGAAATGTAACCTGCTGCCTTCAATAACATATTTCAATAACTGAAAATACAACAGTGACAGGGTGAGGCAATGTGAATTAGGTGAATAAGTGGGAGGGTAGTTAGATGAGAATGTATGATTGAGTGCATGAATGAGTATGAGTGAGTTGGTGAACAGCAGTATGGGTGAGTGTATGGTTCGGTGGGCTAATGAGAGTGTATGGGTGGACGGATGAATGTGAGTTTATGATAAATTGTGCTGAATATATGCTGGTAAAGCTGGAGAAGGTTTGAAGGTAATCTGGTCAGTCACAGGCCTCTTGCCTCATAGCTGGGTCTGAAGGTTCATTGGACGAATGCATCCTCTTAGTCCTCCGACAAGTTTGATGATCTGTATTTGACCCCATGGTTTGAACTCCGGCGCTCCACTCAGCCTTTTATCCTCTCAAGGTCGATAAGAATAAAACTATTGAGTTGTGTAAAAATGAACATCTGTGTTCACCCTAACTTCCTAGCCAAAACCTCCCTGAAAACATCAGGCATCAGGTATGATCAGTATGCTACGTGCGCAGTGCAATTCTGTGTAAGGGCACTTTTCGCAATCACCAGCCACTACTTGTTAATAAGTCAAAGAAATGATACAGTACCTCCAAGCGGTCAAAGAAATGTCTTAGTATTGTTACATTCAGCTTGGCAAATGCAGAATCATTTCTTTTGTCACATTCAGCCCATCAGTTTCACGTTTTTCTAGATCTATAATGTGCCTTGATTCCAATTTCTTCAGTATACCTTCTCTGTCTGCCCCTCTCAGATTAACTAAAACTTTGTCAATGGCAAAATAATGTGCCCTCGTTCAATCAGCATCATGAGTTTCTGCAAAACGTTATGCAACAGGATATTTTGTGTCTTTATTCAAGATAGGTCTCAGGTGTTTGAGAATTTTCTTTCTTACTGATAATATCATGCATTCAATGTTTTTTTTTTATACATGGACACATTATGCGATAGATCATATACTCAGACTTGCAGGTTATGAATTTCCCAATCTTCCTTTCTTTTGCCTTGATCAGTAAGGTGTAATGTGTTACATTTCTGTTATGCTTGCATGTCTTACATTTCCCACAGATATAAATTCTTGGGATTTGATCTAACTCCCTGATTTACGATTTCAGACAATATAAATGACCAGAAACAATAATGTTTTTGATAAAGTAGAGCTATGTATAGGGTGCCCATTTGTTTTATTTTTTCTGTGGATATTCCAATGCTTCTGGGAAATCTTTCTAATGACATACGACTGATCTGAAAAGGTAGTGACCTTTGTGGCCTTATAATTTTCAAACATTTGCCACAGAAGATAGTGTCTATTACTTTAGTTCTCTGTGGCTTATATTTCTTATTGTCCCTTTTAAGAACTTCTGCTTTCTTAGAGTTCCGAAAAACTCTATGTAGCGCTGTGGAGCAGAGTTTTTCCTCTTGCGTGGCTCACCCACGTTAAGTTGGCGAGCGAGGAAAATTTTTATCCAGACCACCTTCTGGCGAGATTTCTCAACGGTAGTGGTCGCAGCAGGTTGCTACGGCTCGCATTGAGAAACCTTCCACTCGCATTGTAGAACATCTACTCAAATGGCAGAAAGAAGCCGAGCCCTCTTGCGCTGCACGTGGTGCCGTTCGTGCTGATTTTACAGTGCAGGACTAACACCCGGCACTAAAATCAGCGCAAGCAGTGTGATGTATCACATCCTGCCGCTTGCAGAACTCTGTGTAGCGCGGTGGAGTTTTTGGGGCACTTTGTGTACTCTGCCCAGGACTAGTCTGCAACCTCCCTACCTTTATGATGGTACAGTCTAGTATATAATGATTTAACATCAAGTATCATCATTATGTAAGATGATTTCCAGTCAAAGTCATTCACCTTCACAGTAAAGTCAGTGCTGTCTGTTACGAAGGAAGGTAAAGTTTCAACAAATGGAAATTAGTAATGGTCAATGTATACAGATGCCCTTTCAAGTAAACTATTGATAGATTAAACAATGGGTCTCCCTTGGGTTTAGTCTTGCTTTGTGTACTTTTGGTAGCATATAGAACATATGAAAAGCGGGTTGAATGTTTTTCAAGAATATACTAACTTCATAATCGAACATGTCCTGGTCCCTCCACTAACTGAGTAAATTGTGTTATCTACCCATCAATTATTTTTGACAATTCAAATAAATTCTTATGTAATATTTTGGGTCATTAGTAGGCTATCCTGTTTTAGATTTAAACCTATAACAACTGATAGAACCCCACTGAAAGGGAAACAGCCCTAATCAGTATAAACATATAAACACTGATAAACACCTGCACAACCACAAACCAAAATGTCATTCAGAGACAGAAAAATTAGAGAGAATAAATCATTTTGTTTTCATTCTGAAGCGGCTAATACTATCTAACTTTGTTAAACAAATTTGTTGCTAGAAGGGCTGGTCTAACATTCTTCTTCTTGTGATTTGTTGTTTAGGGATGTCACTAAAATATTGTTTCTTCTTTCTTTTGTTTCCTCCAGTCATGTCCTTGGATTAAGGGTGCAGGGTTTAGAAGCATGTTTAAGTCTGATCTAATAATTTTATACACTATAGAGGATATGGGAACGTTAAAATCATATTTGATCTATTGACATTGTTTAATTCTTTCACTGATCTTGACATGGCTGTCTCATAAGTATCTTAGCCAAAATGTACAATGACATTGATCCACAGACACAGAATGGATAAACCTCTTTGATACGACAGGCCTTTTTCTAACAAGTCAGTACTGATAGCAGACCACCTGCCAAATACCCCAGGCATTATACATTCAATACAAGGTGTAGTCACAGGCACATTGAAAAGAGTACTGTCACCATGCACATGACACGAATGTGCACACACCAACAAAATTGATAGCTGCAAAATGTCTTATTGTTATGTATGATACGTTCAGTCGATCCTCGCATTTTACCCAACTGCACTTACCTGCTTGGGTTTCTGAGCCCAGAGTTACAATGTTAACTGCAACATTTCAGGTCCCAGAATACAATGTGATGTCTTTTAAAAGATCAGGACTGATTTCAAGTAAGATATTTGCCATGGGGACTCTTGGCAGTTATGAATGTCCACACAACAGCAGGACCACTGTAAAGTAATCTGGCAAAGAGTGCCGAAAAGCAGTGGTGAGCATGCTTAAAGCAGAAAGTTTCAGGTGCCTTATAATGCAGGGATACAAATGAATCTGTTATAATTCAGAATTATAAAGGTTTCACATGGTACTATTCTATCAGCAGGGTTGACAACCCCTACAATGTCATAATATTCAGTAAGGAGTAGGAGAATGACCCCCAGTTGTGTCCAGAAGTTTGTTTATTGAACATTTGAATAGAGCACTCTTACGTTTTATTCCATTGATAGTGTTGTAAACCAGACAGAGTCCTGACAGAGAGAGTCTGAGAGGTAATGAGATATAAGGGAGATTAATGCGATGCAAGGGTGAGTGAGAGTGCAATACACAGACTTTCTATGCTTAAAGCAGTTTAATATATGTCCATTGGTCACATTGCCAATGAGAGACATTGCATTACTTCTCTTTTAAATTAAATATGTGCTTTATAACAATCAATGCAAAAGACATGTTATGTCAACAATGGAACAACACAGTTTTTGTCAATTTTTAGGTTAAGCAGCTGAATAAACACAGATCAGCATGAATTCCAAGAGAAAACACCACTAAAATCCACAAAAAATAAACACTGAAAACAGGACAGCCTAGTCATTAGGTTGGTCCATTGCCTCTTTCACATAATCCATTGTGGCCATTTCACAATACTGACCACTTGTCTGGGGTTGTTATTACCAATTCATAATCCTCTCTTAGGGCCTAATTTACAAAGCTAAACTTAGACCTGAAATCTACGTTTAGCAGACCTGACGTCTAAGGGCCTACTTCACAAAGGTAAATTTAGACCTGAAGTCTAATCTTACCTTTGTGAATCAGGCCCTTAGTTTTTAAAACGTTTGGTATTGTGAGCATGTTACATTTTTCTTAGCACACCCAAAATGCTGTTGTTGATGATGTTTTAAGTCTTTGATCGCTATGTCATGAAAGACATCAGTTGAGTCATATGGTAGATAAGGCATAGTATGGTACTTTGGTGTAAACCTAATGCTTTCATAAGCATACGTTTTTAAATCCATGAAATTCAAAATGTCAATACCATGCTCATCATTCTTAACATCATGAATTCAACAATATAAAAGGCTTTTGTTTTTTTGCCAGGGGTCATGTAGTAGCCTCTATAGTAGGAATCTGGATTTCTAATTTCTTGGGTGTTAATTGCTGCACCTTGAGAAATTTACATTTCTAATAAACAGAAAAAGGTCAATTCTTGTATGCACATTATCTAAAGGTTTACATGGATAAAAGGACAAACCTAGGCATAAAATATTCTGCTTATTATCAGTTAATTAAAGCTAAAATGGCGGCGGGCGGTTAGACATGGCCAATCTCCAGGCTCCCTTGGGAATGCATCCGAAAGTATCGACTCATTGGGGTCCTCCCGCTTCTTCACTCATCTGCCATTTGGGGGTGGGGCACTGCTACCTAGCTGGAGCTTTCATCGCTGACTGCCCCGGTGTGATGGCTGGATCACTCAATCTGGCCCGAGGAGCAATGAGCAGGAACTGTGCCCGGCAACCTCACATGGTTCGGGGCATAGCCGCGGAGTGGGACATCGTGGAGAGGGGGTGATCTCTGCCAGAGCTAGTCTCTCTGTGGCTGCTTTACACACAGCATCCCGGGGGAGGCTTTCAAGCTATATTCACAACATTGTTTCCCTTGTAGCGATCAGATGGGCTGCTAGCCAGATTGATACTCTGTTGCAATCTCCTGAAGGGCTCCAGCAAGAGCAGAATGCAAGGAACACCTGTGAGTTCTTTGACTTTTGGGCATTTTCACTTGTACTGATCTATCATATATTGGAGGAATGCTTGTTAAGGGGGCAATAAAGGGGGGGGATGGCCGGGTAAGATGGCCAGGGACGACTGGTCCTCTCACCCCACAAAGGCTCAGAATGAAGTGTCTTCTCCTGAGTAAGCTGGGAGATAATAATCCTGACGGTCTTGGGGGGCCTAGAAGTTCTGAGCAGTTCTCCACTGCTGCCCCTCACTCACTCGGACTCTTTTGGGGAGGCCTGGATCGGCCTGTAATCAATCACTCAATCAAACAGGATTTGTAGAGTGCAGCTAATCACCCATGAGGGTCTCTAGGTGCTGTGACCCCTCTGGAGGAGGGGGGTTCAGTTGAACAGCCAAGTCTTGAGTCCTTTCCTGAAGTCCAGCAGTGATGATGAGATTCGGAGGCTAAGTGAGCTTGGCAGTGAGGTAGAAGAAAGAGTGACCTCCACTGTTGCTTCGGCAGATGCAGGGGTTGTTAGGGAGGAAGAGGGAGGTGGAGCACAGGTGTCTAGTGGGTTGGTGGAAGTTCAAGCGGTGGTTGATGTATGCTGGTTCTTGGTTGTGCAGGGCTTTTTAAGTGTGGATCAGCATCTTGACTTGACATCTCTTCTGAATGGGCAGCCAGTGAAGCTTCCTCAGGTGGGGGTGATGTGGGTTTGTCTCGGGATGTCGAGGATGAGTCTGGCAGACGAAATTCAGTGTGGTCTGCAGTCTTTTCAGGAGGTGTGCGCTGATTCCTGCGTAGAGTGTGTTGCCATAGTCCAGCCAGCTGGTGACTAGGGCTTGAAGAGTCTACAGAGCATCCGAAGGGTGAGGAAGCAGGCAGTGAGACTGCATTCACCTGGTTTTTCATGGTGAGCTTGCTGTCCAGGATTATACCTAGGTTGCGGGCATGGTCTCTCAGAGTAAGTGAGGGTCCAATTTCAGAATCTCACTAGGAGTTGCTCCACGATCTAAATCTAAATCTAAATCTGTATTTGTAAAGCGCGAACTACTCACCCTTACGGGTCTCAAGGCGCTGGGGGCCGTCGTGGAAATTAAGTGAGCTATTGCCCAGAGTCACATGGTGCTGAGCTGAGCTGCCACCGGATCCGGGGATCGAACCGTGAACCCTGTGCTCCGAAGTCAGCTGCCCTGGCCGCTGCACCACACCTCTCCACCGATGAGGTGTTGTTCCCTAAGATCAGTACTTCTGTTTTGTCTGATTTGAGTTAGGCAGTTGTCTCTCATCCAGTCAGCAAGGATTGTCATGCATCTGCGGAAGTTGGCCATGATGGTAAGATTCAAGGTGCTGAACCTGAAGCTGTTCTGCCCACTGTGGATCCTACGGGGGCAGGGTGTGGAGGGGTATCCTTATGCTCTCAGAAAACTCTAGATTACCATATTGCCCCTCTCCCTCTCCCGGCTGCTGCGAAGAATAATTGGAATAAGGTGGTGCCCTCAGAGGCAACATTGCAGACTATGGCTCTCCCTTGAGAATCTCATACTGGGCCTGGCTCGTCAAAGCTATCTGGGGGCACCTGCTCTGTTCTGGAGACAGAGGTTGCCTCTCGTGTCTCGACAGATGGTATCGTGGCTCAGCGGGATGTGGATGTTGTAGACGCAAGGAAGGCCCAGCAGCCTGAAACAAGAAATGCTCAGGTCCACATTGTACAGTCCTCTTAGCTTAATGAAGCAGTCAGTTCAGAGGGCATCACCTCTGGCTCTTGTTGCCTCGGGCATGGATGCCCAGGAGATGTTTTTCTCTCTCTCAGACTCTGGTAGCCTATCCGATAATGACGATCAAGATGGTCAAGACCATACCTTTCGCCCAGAGCCCGTGAGGTGATCCTCTTTGGCTTCAGGTGCTTTATGCCCTGCTGTTGCCTCAGCCATCCTGGTCAGCTCGAGTGGCACCGGAGGCCTGTCTGCTATCCAGCTGGTGGGCATAGTTATGGCTGCCTTTGAGCAGGGGGTTCTGGATCCCGTTTCTCCACTAGGCGAGGAGGAGCTGTTCTGGGATACTGATGGGACTGAGCTAACGCCTACTAATTCTTCGCCACCAGTTCCTATTTCTTCTACCATCCTACCAGGCATTAATCGGCCTACTTTTAAGTATTTGGCCTCCAGGTGGGATGCCCGCAGGGGATATCATTTGAACAGGATGCCCCTACCCACTGCCATTTACAACCTCCTCCTGCAGCACAGGGAAGAATATTGGAAAGATTCTCTTGCATTGAAGTCTGCCCATGTAAAGATTCAGGTAGTTCTGAGAAAGTTGGCAAAGAACATGGACATTATTCAATCTTTCCTTGGAGGGGTGGAGACTTCCCAGGCTCCCCTTCTCATGGCAGTCAAAGAGAATCGATCATCTATCCTTCAGCATGGCTAAGTTTTCTAGTCTTTCATCTAGGATGGGAGATCTGAAGAGCAGGTCACAGAGGAATAACCTTAGAGTTCCTGGTAGCCCTGAGGTGGCAGAAAGTGATGACCCCGGGGCTATTTTGTCCATCTGTTTCGAGAATCTTTGACTACATTGAGTGACTGGGACATGGACAGTATGATAGTGAGGGCAGATCGTTTTCCATTTAGGCATCTCAGTAAGAGTGGGTCCTCCCGTTACCCCTGTGCCATGGATGGGAGGACCATTTGGTGGAAGTTTGGGCTTGTGGTTTTGTTTCTCAGCTAAGGGGGTTGGAAAGGGCTGAGGGTGAAAATTGGAGAAAAAGTACTCAGTGGGGAATAATCAAAACAATTGATTTTTGGTACCAGTTTCAGGGGAAGAGAGGGCAGATGCATGGTTTGCTTGTCGGAAGCTGGTGGATTCTGATATGTAGTGATAATGGTTGGTGATGATAGGGGTCTTGGTCAGAATTTTCATATTCTCTCCTGGAACATCAATGGGGTTAAAGGGCTTCATAAGCGCAAGATAGCCCAGGAAGAACTATATACTCTCAAGCCACAAATTGTTTATCTCCCGGAGATGCTTCTTTCCACCGAACAAACATCGCTTGCAAAGGAGTTTGGCTACAAAGTCTTAGGTGCTTTTTGTTTTACCTCAGCTCAGAGGGGTGTTGCATTATTGGCTCAGCATGGTGAATGTGGGAAGGTGCTGTAAGGCAAAAGGTTGATTCTGCTGATCGGTCGCTTTTTGCAACTATTTAGAAAGACAGCATGTGCTTTACCATTTGTGTAGTCTTTGGCCCGAATGATGATGAACCAACAATTGTTGATTTTCTGTTGGCTGAGCTCTACCTCTGGCCACCTCTGACCATCGCCTCCCATTATTTTGGGGGATTTTAACGTCACACTATGTCCAAAAACAGATTTTACGTATCAGGGCCAAGGCTACTCGAGTCCAGCTTATTGGGGGAAGCAACAACTTAGGGCGGCACTGAAAAAGCTTATGTCTTCATACACACGTATAGATCTATGGAGTTATGAGAGAGCTAACGAGCCTGGCTTAATATTTTACTCTGTCCCCCGTAAAACTCTCTCATTAGAAATGGGGGTCTCTAGTTGGCAGAGGTAGGTACCTTTGTCCAAATAGGGACCCTTGCTTCTAGTCAGGGGAAGGGGGATACACTTCCAAAATAACCCCTGCTCACCCCCTTGGTAGCTTGGTATGAGCAGACAGGCTTATCTCAGAGGCAGTGTGTAAAGCATTTGTGAACACATACAGTAATACAGTGAAAACACTACAAATGGACACCACACCAGTTTAGAAAAATAAGTAATCTTTATCTAAACCAAAACAAGATCAAACGACAAAACTCCACAATACACACAATACAGAAATAAAAATATGACTTTCAGATGGTAGAAATAGTTCAGTTCAAAGCAAGTTGCAGATGCAACACTTTTCACACAAAGTACCTTGGATGCGTCACGCAAACAAACAAGACGGGCAGCAGGGAAGGTGATGCGTCGGTTCCTTACACACAGGGAAGGTGATGCGTTGGTTCCTTGCTCCAGGGGAGGTGATGCGTTGGTTCCTTGCTCCTGCGCAGGGGAGGTGATGCGTCGTTTCCTTACCAGAGAGGAGGTGATGCGTCGGCTTCTTACTGCTTGGGCAGGTGATGAGTCGGTTTCTTACTGCGTCCCCCAACAATGCGACAGACTTGGTGCAGCGATGCGATGATCCGGGACGATACATGGATTCTTGCAGCAGCACAGCAGGGCTTGCGTCGGAATCGGTGCAGTGATCTCGGACTTCGGAGATCGTTGCACTCAATGCGGCGTGCGGCGATTTCTCGAGCCGCAGCAGGCGCTGCGACGGTTTCTTCGGCGATGCGTCAGAAACAGGTACGGATGGGTCACGCTTCTCGGTGTTGCCTTGATTTTCCAGCTCCCAGCGGAAAACAGTCTCTAGAGGTCCAAAACAACAGCAGGCACCTCTTTGCAGGTCAGAACTCCCAGCAAGGCAGTTCAGGGGAGCTGGTGGTGAAGTCTCTGTGTTCCTGAGACTTCAGAACAGGAGGCAAGCTCAGTTTCAAGCCCTTGGAGATCTTCTTCAAGCAGGGGACACAGCAAACAGCAAAGTCCTTTTCTCCTTTCCTTGGCAGCAAGTAGCCACTGCAGGCCAACCCCGGACAGCAAACAGCACAGGGGCAGTAATCCTCCTCAGCTTCTCCGGCTCTTCTCCTTGACAAAGGTTCCTTTTGATTCCCAGAAATGATCTAAATTTCTGGGGTCTGGGCCCCAATATTTATATCACAAAATCCTTTGTTCTCTGGTGGCAGAGAAGCCCTGTGCTTGGTCAAAACCGGTTCTGTCCTCACTGGTGCAGCTTCCTGGCAGGAGGTGGAGACAGCATTGTCCTTGGTAGACCAGGCCCATTCAGGTGAAAGGAAATCTCCTCCCCCTACTCTAAATGCAACCCAGGTCTATTCAGCCCAGCCCTGACTCATCAGGCTCTCTGGAGCCACTGCTCCTCCCCAGGCCCTGTCACCCAAAAGCCAGACATGCAATACACAAACCTAGCAGAGGCACACTGGATGGCTAAGCAAGAAAATACCTACTTTCTAAAAGTGGTATTTTCAAACACAGAATGTAAAAATCACCCTCACTAAAAGATGCATTTTAACATTCTGAGTTCAGGCATATCAAACTTTAGTTTCCTACCTTGTTACCAGGGGTAGATATGTCTATCAGATGTTATAAACAAACTCCCCATTCTGTCCTATGGGAACAGGTAGCCTTGCAATAGTGAAAAACGAAATTGGTAGTAATTCACTATCAGGACATGCCACACATACCAGGTCATGTCCTACCTTTCACATCCACTGCACCCTGCCCACAGGGGTACCTTGGGCCTACCTTAGGGGTGTCTGACATGTAAGAAAAGGGAAGGGTAGGGCCTGGCAAGTGGGTGCACTTGCGAAGTCGACATGGCAGTACCAGACTGCACACAGGCTCTGCCATGGCAGGCCAGAGTTACATTTACAGGCTGCTTATGTGGGTGGCACAATCAGTGCTGCAAGCCCACTAGCAGCATTTGATTTACAGGCCCCGGGCACACAAGGCGCACTGTACTAGGGACTGATTAGTAAATCAAATAGCCAATCATAGAAACACCAATCCATAACAATAATTTACAAAGGGAGCACTTGCACTTTGGCACTGAACAGCAGTGGCAAAGTGCCCAAAGCATCTAGATCAGCAAAACGGAATCCAGCATACAGCAAAAACACAGGAGGCAAACGCAAAAATGCAGGGGAGATGGCGCCAGGTCTAACATCTCTCATATCAATATGTTTCTAATGAGCAGTTCTCTGATCTCACTCTTGAAGATTCTGCTTAATCCGAGAATTATATCCGACTACAATTCTTTATCTTGTTCATCCAATCAAGAGGGCTCCATGAGTCTCTGGGTCGGCAACAATGGACATTTGAGCAAAGATAGCTCTTGGAAGAGGACATATCTGCTCAATGAATGTGCTCCTATGGGAGGTTAATGACAGTTCAGCAGCTATCATGGTCATTTGGGATGCACTTAAGGCATTCTGTTGAGGACATACACTGAAGTTTGCCACCTATCAGCGGAGGGTGGCTACTGTGGAGGAGACCCAAATTCGCTCAACCCATAGTTTTTTGGAGGATAGCCTGGGGCATAGCATAATCGCCATGAATGGGTCGCGGATAGAATCTCTCACTAGGCAGCTGGCTATTCTGAAGGCTTCTCGTAGGAGGAGCAAATGGGACCGTGCAGTTAAAAAGTGCAGATCCAGGCAGGTGTTAAGCTTTGAAAATAATAAAGAGATGGACCAGATGCTTTCCTTCAGAGTTAAGGATAGTGCTAATATGAATACCATTCAGCAGATTAGGAACAAAAAAGGGGAGCTCATGGTAGATCCTGCAGGCATCAGCGATGTATTCCAGCAGTTCCATCAGGATCTCTACCAAGAGGATTGCTTTGCTTCTATTGACGCTCTGCACCTATTTATAGGGTGGCATTTCCACCATAAGTTGAATCATGCCCAGCAGTCTAGATTACAAGAGCCCATATCATTGGCTGAAGTAGAAGCTGCTATCAGCTCGTTAGCTAAGGGGAAGGCCTCCAGTCCCCACCAAATTCGTCTAGAATTTTATGGGGCTTTCTCCCACATTCTAGCCCCGGTCCTTCAGGATCATTTAAATTCTTTTAATGTGCTTATGTTCTAATGTCCGGGGTCTTGGAGAGAGACCAAAATTGTTATCTTTCCTAACAAAGGGAAGGACCCTACCCTCTGTGGCTCATACCGTCCAATCTCTTTAATTGGTGCAGACTCTAAAACTTACACCCGCATCTTGGCTAATTGGCTACCGGTGGTATCTCAGGACTAGTAGATTAGAATCAGCATGGGTTCATTCCTTGATGCGATACAACTTCTTGTGTCAATACGGCCATTACAGCTCTGGAGGTTGCCTTCTTGGATGAAGGCTTAGTCGGTATGATCATATTAGATGCGGAGAAGGCCTTTGACCGGGTCTCCTGACCATTCCTATGGGTGGTCATGGAGTAAGCGGGACTTAACCCTCATTTTATATCTAGAGTTCGTCAACTCTATGTTGGCCTGAAAGCCAGGATCGGCTGCTAGGATCTCTTTCTGATCCCACTGATATTTCTCAAGGCACTAGGCAGGGCTGTCTGCTATCCTTTCAGCTGTTTGCATCATACATATATCCAATTTCTTCAAATGGCTAAGGATATCCATCCTGTGTGTAAACACCGATTTAAGGTGAAGGTTCTAGCTTACGCAGATGATGTGGCAGTCCTAACCTCCGCCCCGGTTAGGGCAGTAGAGGCGGACGCACTGGCATTTGGTGATGTTTCAGGACATAAGCTCAATATCGACAAAACACAGGTTCTGTCTAATGTTATCCCTCTCGCCCATGATAAGCAATGGGTAGTTTCGGCCACTTCTCTGGGGGTAGAAATGACTGTGCGAACGGAGGTCATTATTGAATACAATTATGAGAAACTCTACCAATAGACAGTTAATGTCTTTAATAAGTGGAATTGCTTGCATATTGGTCTGATTGACAGGTGTAATCTTATTAAAATGATTATCCTTCCCAGGTATCTCTATCTTTTTTTATGTATTCCTATCTTTCTTTTTATGACTTTCTTTTATAAGATCAAGGCATGTTGGCAGAAGTTCATCAGGAGTAATAAGAAGCCTTGTTGTAAGATACAGCTCCTGCAGCTGCCCTAGGATAAAGGTGGGGCCTCCCATCCTGTTATGCACTTTTACTATCTTGCTTCATTCTTGTCTAGACTGTCTGATTATGGGCAGGGGTCAGGGAACATGGTTGCAGGGTCGCAAGTTCATAGATTACCTCCCAATGGAGGATTTGATTGCCCCAGGAATAGGCATTATTGTCATGGTCTACTTTAAAGGCACCCGGTTCAAGACTCTAAGGGCCATATTATCAAGAACGGGCAATACATTATCGCCGCTTTAGCGGCAGGAAACTGCCGCTAAAGCGCCGATAAGGGGCTTGATAATATGCCCTATAGAATTCCAATAGAAGCCCAGGTTTGATGTCCTTCACACCAGACGGCTACACTGGTTCTGGCATGTTCTTGGCTTACAAGTGCGGCCCCATGTCCCTGGATCTGATGACATGAATTTCTGAATACATGTTTCTTAGTAATGTCTCTTAGATAATGATGTTCGTAGAAGGAGGTTGAGAAAGATCTGGGATCCAGTTAGGGTCTGGATGAGCGAGACGCTGGCTGGCCAAGACGATAGGTTTCTCTCAATGCTTTTTCCACAACGCTTCTATCATTTTGACTATTATGATTGTTTTTTGTTATATCTTTTCCTGTTTACCTCTCTTTTATTTCGCTCTGCGGCTTTGTTGCTTTGTAAATGTTAAGATATTCTGTTCCATTGTATGGATTATGTTCTCCAATAAAAAAAATTATAAAAAATATTATCAGTTAACATTTTTTTGAGTAAATTAACAATTGTAATGTTATAAGTTTGTTTATATCACCACCTATTACTCTCATTTTCTATTCAGTCCTGTCTTCATTGCGTGTTGTTTTCCTCACAGTCTGTTGCCTCTTTCCTTACTTTTTCATTCTTGTCCGTATTTTGATTGTTCTAGATTTTTATCCATTTGCTGTTGTTCCCAGCGTAGACTCAAAATTCCTCTGAAAGATTATTCCTATGAGGTGAAATGTTGCTAGGTTCACCTTGATCTGTAGTGTTCAACTCTGAGCTAACTGCTGATCCTGAGTCTGGCATCATGTTATCTTGTACCTATATATTCGATTCTTTACGTTCCAATCCTATTATTTTCTCATATTTCCTTACAAAATTCAGTACCCTGAAAGCATCATAGTCTTCGTTATCTCCTACAATTTTCCATTGCTTACATATCTAAATGTCTTTTTCATATTTGACCAGCATGCTCTCGATAGCTTTTTAAATTTAGTCACCACTTCCCAATGGCTTGATCTTTGTTTCAATTCTTTTTCCAGTTCCTCTATCGCTTTCAGTGTTGCATCATTGGCTTCCCAGGCATATTTGATAAAAATTCTGATCATTCCTCTCGAGCACTTTCCGGAGTTCTGTGCCCATTCTTTCAAAATTTGGGGGTTTGGGTTATTCTGCGATATTATACTGTAAACCCTTAGACCTTGGCTATTCTCCCCACCTCGAGTGTTTCGCCAGACCCATGGCCTCACACCATTTACTTATCTTTCTCTTCCTTTTCAAGTTCTTTGTTAAGCTTGCCACCCCCTCTGGATTGTGTTTACTAACAATCAAACAATTGTAGTTTCCTCAAAAGGTGCTGCAGCAACAACTCATCTTTGGCAGTCCTTATCCCTTTCCATTACTTCAGATTGCATCTGCAATTCAATTCACAGAATTAGCCCTATGTATGTCTCAAAACGCAGTCAGCAGACCATGCACTTGTGTTTCCAATCAATCCTCCGAAATGCTTCTAAAAGCAGAGACTGTGCCTTTTCATTACACCAGCCTAGTTGGTCGCAGTTCTCTCACTCCAAAGTTCTGGTGCAATATATGTTTGCTCAGTGCTTAATTTGTAAAATATGAAGTGCAGGTGCTCAAATGTTTGTCGGAGGCCACACCTACTTTTCTCTGGCTCCACCCACTACCCCACTGGCTCCACGCACTTACTCTATTAGCTCCACCCACATCCTCAAATGGCACTGCTAAAAGTCAGATGTAAGCATGATGAAAGCATGGAAATGTCACACAAAGGCACCCAGGCCAGAAAGCATGAAAACGTCACACAAAGGCACCCAGGCCAGAAAGTATGGAAACGTCACACAAAGGCACCTATGCCAAAAAGCATGGAAACGTCACACAAAGGCACCCAGGCCAGAAAGCATGGAAACATCACACAAAGGCACAGAAGCAAGTGGCACTGGAACAATTTTCAGAATGTTGGTGCTGCCCTCAATGTTACATCACTGAAGAAGTTATAAGATTGTGAAAAATCCAAACATCACACTAAGTACAAACATAGTAAACACGTGATCAGCAATGTAAACACGGTTGTGAAACGGTCATGTATAATGCATGTGTGCTTTATAAAAACGAAATTCTGTTCCTATTCAATTTATGAATTTGAAACTGAAAGTAATTCGGAAAACTATTAACTGGAATATTACAGCAATACATCATGGTTTAGGTTGGCTCGAGTTAGGAAAACTTGTCGGTAATGTAAGCCGCTCGACCGTTCCTTAATATACTTTGAGACCTACAGAAATGAGCTCTTCACTGAGCAAACACTGCTTGACTGACAAGATAATTTTTTGGGATTCATCAGGGATCCCATGACAGCATTCCTTAATCCTTCCCCATGACAGCTAATCCTAAATCACTGCGTGACAAAACTACATGAATGGCAAACTGCGCAGCACCTTTTGCGCCCCATCTCATAGTTTGCAATGCAATGCGATTCCCATACTTCAGGTCATGGTGGGGCCCCATGCACCGCAGAGGCTGTAGAGCCAAAGGTCTCCATCGCGCCCCTGTAACACAGATCACACTGCAATAAAGCAGCACACTGTAGTACAATAAAACAGAAGCCATCATCAGCACAACAAATATTCGACATATTACACACACTACGTCTAGAATCTTGTTCCCATAAGAAGGTGGTAAAAAATGTGCGCACGCACCAAACGCAGCCTCAGTAATCATGCAGTATCACGCAGTTATAACAGTGCATCCCAACCCTGCCCTACAGCACAGCGAGCGCCATTAGTCCTGGGGCATTGAAAAGCGCTGCCAGTGCACCTCAGTTCTGTTCTAGAGCAGCAACGCCTCTGCCATTTCTTTAGTGGGACCCACAAGCTGCCGTGCCGTTACTTTCTAATACAAGCCTGTCCCAGTACTTCGACACCCACTGACCCACACATCTCTGCATGTGCACCCCAGGCCTGGCATGCAAGGGCTTAGAACTCCACACAGACAGACTAACATTTTCTTTTTCATCCACACCGCCTTTTATTATTTGACGATTGTAAACCCAGACATGGTTCTGCCAATGTACCGGAGTTGCAACCTGTAACAGTGCTGTTCTGCCCCTAGTCAGGCCATGCTGCCCCCTCTGGCTTCTCAAACTACAGCGCATCTTCCACGTCACCTTCATGATCGAGTCACTGAGAAATGTGTGTCCACCCTGCTCCAGAACCATCTAAATAAGGCCTTTTCGGGCAGATTCTGTGCTTAACTGTCAAGGAGACCCTTGGGCAGGGCCGGCTTTAGCGCCAGTCAGCACAAAGTCAACGAATACTTCTCAGATATGGGAGACTTATGGGCTCCTCATCCCATTCCGCAGGGGGACGGGGGGTCATTATTTTGAGTTATGCACTGGCATGCGATTCTTGTGCACACCCTCATGAGCAGTAGGAAAGAGACTGCCAAAGGTAAAGATTCACAATCCTCCTCTTGGCCGGGGCCCAGGATGTGCGTCATGCATGGGCCCATCTCCTGGCCTTTCAGCACTTTGTGGAGTGAATGGGTGGAAGTCCCAGTTTGCCGAGTTCAGCCCTGGTGATGCAGTTTCACTGAAGCAGTGCAAGGATAAAAAAAATTGGAATACGGTCCCCATGACAGCTAATCCTAAATCACTGCGTGACAAAACTACATGAAAGGCAAACTGCGCAGCACCTTTTGCGCCTCATCTCATAGTCTGAAATGCAATGCGATTCCCATACTTCAGGTCATGGTGGGGCCCCATGCACCGCAGAGGCTGTAGAGCCAGAGGTCTCCATCGTGCCCCTGTAACACAGATCACACTGCAATAAAGCAGCACACTGTAGCACAATAAAACAGAAGCCATCATCAGCACAACAAATGTGCAACACGTTATACACACTGCGTCCAGAATCCTGTTTCCATAAGAAGGTGGTAAAAGATGTGCGCACGCACTAAACGCAGCCTCAGTAATCATGCACTACATGAACTAGCACCAGCAAATAATGTTTGTGCACTGGGCCGCAGTCAAGAAAATCTTAATTTATTTTAAACACAGACACTGGTGCAGTGCCACACCAAAGAGCCTCATTTGGCGGCCCAAGCAATCTACGCCACAGGCTGGGGGGCGGTGGCGGACAGTAATGATCAGTTTATGGCTACCGCCATTTAGTACTTACATGCGGTCAGTTACGTGGTGGGCACACTCTGCCTTTATTAACTTCTACCCCAATATAAATAAACTTGGCCTGGTGCTGCTGCCTGCCCTCACTGTTGTCGTCGGGCTGCCTTGCGAGACTGTGGGTGTGCCGGGGCGTGGCAATCTGAATAAAATCTGCGCATGCTGCCGCACAGCCCCTATCCCCGCAGAACCAAATCGAGCCCAATGATCAGTGTCCCGCCCACCGCACCGCCAACACTGGACTAAGGACCGCCAAAGGCGCCAATGCCATAATATCTGAATCTTCAATCTTGGCTCAGGCTCTCACAGCCAGCCGCAACAGTCTGCGGGAGACGTTGAGAACACACTCTGCGCCGAGTCAGTGTGAGCCAGGGGTAATCAATATCATGTGAACAATCATAATGTGACGCAGTGCTGCAGATGAGTAGACCCAGCCCTGATAAATAAGTGCCGGTGCTAAGCACCGGAAAGCACCGGCACAAATTAAGCACTGCGTTTGCTCCATTAAACGAGCAATGGATCCAATGCGTTTGGGCTGCCCATGTAGGTTTGTTAAGGGTGGAAGCCATTTCCGAGAACAACATTTAACTTTACCCTGTGCTACGCAGTGAAAAAAGATGATAATTTTCTTCAAATTCAAGGCACAACTGGACTCAGTTAAAAAGGCATCAAACAACAAGGACAAATCTCTAAGCTTTCTCAGGAAGCACTACACCGGCAAAGTCAAACAGCAGGTGCATTGCTCACTTTACTGTTCAGAGTTAATGAGCAAAAGTTTACACTCGCAATCCAACAAATCCACTCAAAAGTCTGTAATTGAACTCTGTAATTGAACCAAAATGAATGTGCCTAATTGAAAGCATTTCAGGCAAACATTGTCCAAAATGATTCCTATGTATGTCTCCAAGGTTTAGTTAGGCCTGGGCGGCGCTCAAACGCCGGGTGTTTTGTTCCGCACTGGAAAATCAGCACAAAGGGTGCTGCTTCTTTCCGCCGCTCAGGTAGATTTTCTACTTGAGTGGCAGCTTCCTCAATGTGAACGGAGGGTTTCTCAATGCGAGCGGTCGCGACCATCTGTGACTGCCCGCGTTGAAAAATCTCGCTGGGAGGCGGCGAGCGCAAGCAAGGAAAAAACTCCGCTCTGCGAAACTCTGCGAATGGAGCGGAGTTCACCGCCCAGGCCTAGTTTTAGTCAGTCTTTGGTCTCTAGAGGCAAGGGAAGGCTGAGTGGTCCAACATTCTGGAGGATCATTTACTTTCAACGTCCAGGTACAACTGAACTCCAGTGGAAAAGGCATCAAACAACAAGGACAATTCTACAAGAAAGGTGGTGAAGAGAAGTGAACTAGAGTAAAGCACAATGCACCACAATACCAGATACTTTAACAATGCCCGGGGAAAGATAGAAGGCGGTAACCTTGTTCAAAATTACTCCAAATGTTCTTGTGCTCTGACTCTAGAGAGGGTCAAGCACAAAAGAGAAAATCAGGACCAACAAATAACAAAAACACAGAAGGACCAACATTGAGGCTGCTTTAAATGCCAGTGGAAAAGAAAATTCCTCAACCACAAAATGACTCTATCCCAGGTCCTGAAATTATTTTCTATAGTGGTTCAGAGTCCCAAGCTAGCAAAGAGACCACTCACTGAGTTTTTTAGTAGCATTTAGTCGCTCCCAATAGAGTCGGAGAAGAGAGTGTCAAAGATGTAGTAAAACATAACATGGAACTACAGGGTTCCAAGTGATCTCTGAGAGGAATGCTCATTCTTGCCCATGGATATTTGCATTTCGTTTTGGACAGCTGCAACCAGTACTCAGAAGGGCATTCCAAAGAACAGATGCTCTAGGATGGACTTCTTGGTGTTTCTTCAGTGGTGGCTGCATCTTCACAATTTCCCACAATGCAACTGCCTCCAGTATTTGGAGAAATGAAAGAACCATCAGTAGAAGACACACATATCTGTCAGAGTGTTGGCAAGTCGTTTCACATCGGAATGTGAGATTTAAAGCCTTGATAATATGGGTTATTCCTAGTAACATTACAGAAAACTAGCAATTAACTTATATCACCTTACTAAAGATAGCAAATATGAATTATAATCAAGAAGTAGGGTTTGCCAATAATATTTCAGAGACTTGCCTGGAACCTAAGTGCTTGACCTCAATCTAAATAAATAGATTAAATCTGCCCTTTGATACTCCAGCAAAAATTCTCTAATCTTCAAGTGAAAATCTTTGTAAAGAAAAATAGAGTCTAACATGTGAAAACTTCAATGTTTCACATTCTGAGCGTGAGAATTCGCCCTCAGCTGAGTGGCAAACCTTCCTTATGAATTTCACACACTATACGCTCTGATTAATTTGGATCATGAGCTGCAACCTGTACGGCCTGTCTTTTAATATAAGTTCAGAAGCCGGTGGGCAGCTAAGGAAAAGGGCTCAGGGTGAGTTACAGGGGACATGTTTGGAGAAAGTGTGTGTGTGTGTGTGCGTGCGTCCGTGTATGTGTGTTGACTATTTTGAGCTTAGTGATTTATTGTGTGGGGTCTGGAATCTTTTTTGGATCCTCTCTGTGAGAGGTGCAGATAAGATGGGAGAAGGAGAAATCTGCCTGACAGAGATGTAGATTGTGCAAAATTTCTTAAGCCCTTTGAAGTGAAACAGTCCCCGTTAAAAGGAAAGAGGGAGAAACAGCCCCTTCCTGCTTCATTCTTTGCCCAAAGGTGATACCTCTAACAAACTAATGTAGTTGAGTGAGGAAGGTGCTCCCTTTTTGCACCTTTGCTATGGGTTTTTCTTATAGAGAATTAAAAGCCCCATCCATCCTTCCTGCTGATACTAATCAACAAAGACCATGATTTGACCACTCTGAGAGTAATACACATCTGGTCAGGAGGCGCCTGAAACTGGTCCCTGAGGTGGACCAGTGGAGTACACATTGTCGTCTGCAAAACGTTGCTAAATATTTGGTAAAACCCCAGATTGAGGGCCTGTATTCTCATGGTCCAGTAACAGGAGCTACCCAGCAGGGTGACTGGAACTTACTTGAAACCAAAGCCAGGATCTCTGATTTCATGCTTCCTTGGAATTACATTGTCTACAACTGTGAAGAGAACTGTAGACTGCCTGTAGAACAGGAACTGCCTAATGGAGAAAGGGAATGGCTGGCTTGTATGCTCAAGAGGAGAAGCCAGTCTTGTCGCATCATCAACCCACCTGCCTAGTGACTAGACTGCTCTAAGACAGACCTGGGCCCTAACCAAGATAGAAAAGTCACATCTGCAGTGAGGGAAAGGGCTAAATTTGCAGTACAAAAGGGTGCTGGAAAGTATGTCATGCAAGAGGTCACTGTCTAGAAAAGGAGATCACACCTGTGCTAGAAGGAAAATGAACTGGACTCAGCCAGGTCTAGCAGTCAGGAGGCCCCTAGAATGCAGTGCTGGTGGCTGGAGCCCTCCACTAGGAAGGAACACATGTGCCCAGGAAGAGGAAGGTACCTTTTCAGAGCTTTCTCGACCTACCTGTGATAAAGGCTCTCTGGTGACTTACCCTGGCAGAGTTCACATGGTCCTCAGGTTTGCTAGGCACTGGAGGTAGACAAGGCTCCCATAGAGAAAAATAGAGTCTGGCCAGAGTTTTTCTTAGCTTTTGGATGAGAGCCCACTGCTAATATTATGAATATGTATGTATATAGTATTGCTATAGCACAAGCTAGCCAAAAGACAGCACAACACAGTACAGGGTCAAACACAAGCATAACATCAACAGGTGATAGGAGAGGTAGCTGGGTTGTGGACGGCTAATTCATTGTGATATAGTGTTCTTTAAAGAGATGAGTCTTAAACTCTTTCTTAAATTAGAGCAGCATTGGGGTGGCCCTGGTGAATAAGGGAATATTGTTACAGATCCTGTGTGCATAGATGGAAAAGGCCTGCTTCTTTGTGTTTTTTTCTTTTTTACACATCTAAGGGCCCGATTCCGATGTCGTTCGGAATGCCTCCGAATCGGATTTGGCTTTTCCGGATCCGATTCGTAGCCCTTGTTAAACGACGAATCGTACACAGGTCCGAACGACCAAGTACGATGCGAAGATCGCGTACGCGCCGACCGAATCGTTTCCGGGACCCAAACCTGTCTGTACGACTCGTTCGTAGCCGAATCGTGCCGCGCTATGGAGCCGAAGTCCGACCGAGCGAGTACGATGCACGATTCGGACAGCCGCTTCACCTCGGTCTCAGCGAGACGAAACGGCTTTCGGAAGCATAATTCGGGGGCCCGTAGCAGGCCCCCCTTCACCCGGGGCCCTCCGAATCCGTCACGGGGGTGTGCCCATGGATTCCCCCGATCCAGGCATGCACAGTGTGGCGTGCACCATGGGGTGCCCGCCACAGGGTGTACGCTTTTCCCCACCCACCCCTTTTTGCTATGGAAGCCTGTGTACGCGTCTGTACACAGGCTCCCATAGAGTGCAATGGGAGTCCAAGCGAACCGAGTCCGTAAGCATACTGCTGCATCGTACTAGCTCGTTCGGACTCCCGGAGCACGTTTTGATCGGAAAGCCCTACGGATCCGAGTCGTACGGAGGGCTTTCCTATCGAGATCGGAATCGGGCACTTAATCTGCAGTCTGATGGCATCCAGGATGTGGGTGCGCTAAGAAGCAGCAGAAATGGTGATCCTATCTGCAAGATAAGTGTAGGTGCTGGTTGTAATGGCTTTGTACATGATGCAGCTAGTTTTGAAGATGGTGTGGGCTGGCAAGGAGAGTAAATGGAGTTCCATCAAGATGGAGTTGATGTGATCATAGTTCTTGAAACCTTGGATGGGACATACTGTGGTGTACTGTATACCTTTAAGGGGTGCCAGTGTGGAGCCTGGGAGGTTATGGAGCAGGACATGACCTCCATCCAGATGTGACAGTATGAGGGCCTGAACAACAGTTCTGATGAAGCTTTCTGGAAGAAAGTTTCACTTTCTTTCGAAGAGGGAGCTGGTACCAGGCAGCCTTTGTTTTTCTTTTGGGAATGTGTTCCTTGAGGGAGAGGTTGTGGTCCAGGGTAAATACAAGGGACTAGGCATTCAGTGAACGTTGGAGTTTGAAGAAGTCAAGGATTATGTCATTGAGCCAGATTTGTACTGTTTCTTGTTTGTTGTTTTGGCAAATATTAGGAATTTTGTCTTGGTTAGGTTGAGCTTCAAGTATGCATTGGACATCCGGGTCTGAATGATGTGCAGGTAGTATTTGAGGCTTTGGATATCTGAAGCAGAGGAGGCTTTTAAGTAGAGTTGTGGCTCATCTGCATACTGCTCACCTTTGAGGCTGTTATGTGTGAGTAGTGCTACAAGCGTCTCCAAATAAAGGTTGAATATGACAAGAGACGGTATGGAACTATAGGTGACTCCGCAAGTGATAGGCATCTTTATCTTTTGTGACCAGGATGTGTCCATGTGAATAAGTGGTAACACATTCTCAAGTTTGGACACATTTGTCTCCCAGGCTAGGGACTCACTGCTAATGTTTAAATGCACTAAGTCTACCTGTAGATTATTTTAGGTCTCTATAGTTGGAGGCCTTGGGAAAATATTTCAATGTTTTTGAAGAATTTGGTTTAACAAATATCAATAGATTGACAAAGGGAGAAGAACGTTCATAATAATTGTGAGTGCACTGACAAAGGCTGTAGGCCTTATTGTCTTATTCATGAAGATTTAATTTTATTGCAGTAGACATAGCTAGGGATATTGTAGTTTTCCATGTTAAGACCTGCAGGTGTACAATTTGTCAGTAGGTAACTTGCAAATAATGTCAACCGGGTAGGCTTTGGGGGTTAGTTCCCATTAGTAAGGAATATTTAGGGTATGTGGTTTGTGCTCTGGGTATCTATGAGGCCACTTTTGGGAAGGGTTTTAAATTGTGAGTCGCAGAGACATTGTAATTAGTTCAGTCCTCTTTTTGCCAGCTGTGTATATATTTGTAACTTTGTGCATAGTATCTAGAGTAGAGTGAATGTAAGTACTTTTCCTTTGTTAACATAAAAACATTGACTGAACAATGATTTGTTGAGTGTTATTCTGTGGTACTGAGTTCTGAATTTCTATCCCACATCATCTCCCTGACGAAGCCTTGACCTGTCTGACATTACCACCTTGAAAGCCGAGTGTAGAAGGGATTTGATTGGTTTTCATTTTGGGGTGATAATAGTACCCAGACTCCAGGACACCAGGGGCAAACAACCTCAACTGATACAATTGACGTCCAGGTGACTGCCTTCCCCACCAAAAAAATCCTTAGACTCTTCAACAAGACTGCAACAAGAAGCTCCAATGACAGAATCAGCTCAACAGAGGGGACGATCAATACTGAAGGGAAGATTGTTCTGGAACACTTCCCTTCATATGTCACCCAACCAGGAATCGAACAGTCATAGCAAGTATCTCTTCAATGTACATGGGCAGTGCCCTCTCCCAGATTCAGAACAAGCCCACTGAACTTTCAGTAATATCTGCCTCATTCATTAGAAAATAAATAATTAATCCATAATTTGATCTTCATCATGTAAATCCTTCTCGAAGTGCCCCATGCGAGAAATGCATTATATGTTTTCTAGATCCTTGCCCTAATGGCCACCTACGTGTAACATCACTTCCACAATCTTCTGAATCTTCTCATTGTGTGCCAACAGCCTCACTGCATGTCGCTCTCTACAATACCTGGCACTGTAATGTCAATGACATCTCACACCGTTTTAGTGCAAGTCATACTGTTTCAGCATGTTTTTATGAACTGTTTTCACCTCCTGTGTGCAATGTTACTTTTTATATGCTTCATCAATAAATACAAATGAAATAAGAAGGGGCTTATCTTTTGACAGGCCGTCGAAAGCATTTGTCCTAAAAAGCTATTCGTTTGGAAAGCCAGGCACGGTTTGTTATAAAAACAGCTTAGGGAGGAATCTGGGAAGATGGATTTTTCATCCATGGAGTCGCGCAACACTGGAGGTTATTGTTAGGCATGGTAGGGGACACTTCCTTAGAGGATCTTTGTCGAGTTCAGCTAATCTCCCACTGCAGAAATCCTCCATTTAATGCAAATTCTTGAAGCAGTCAGTCATGTAGGCAAACCAATATTTCCTCGCATGATACATGTGCGTCCTCTTACTGTGAGTTTGTGGCATCAAATATCATAAATATTCTTTTTTATTTTATATGTTTTCAATTTTGTATAGTTAGGTAGATCAATAGCCTACACAAAATAATAGATGGGCCTATATAATAGTACATTTTTTACGTCTTACCACCGTTTATATGAATGGACAATCTATGTTAAACACCTAGGGGCATATTTACAAGCCCCTTGCGCCACTTTTGCGCCGCCGTTGCGTCACGCAAGTGACGCAGTGGCGACGCAAACCATGCGCCGCGTTGCGCTATATTTACAACGTGACGCATCTAGGGAAATGCGTCACGTAGTAAACCCCTGCGCCACATGAAACCTGCGTCAGGTTTCATGTGGGCGTTCCAGCGCAGGGTGGGCGTTACCTCGCAGGTACGCCACGTAAAAGTGACGCAGTGAAATCTACAAGATTTCACTGAGTCACTTTTACGCCCATGCTGCGTCAACACCCTGCGCCTGCTTGAAGCAGGCGTAAGGATTGACGCACCATGTTAGGGATAGGGCACCCCCGAGCATTGCTGGAGCTGCGTCGCGCTTGCGACGCGACTCCAGCAATGCGCTGCCTTTCCGTCGGGGGATGCGACACGCATCTGCCATTCTGTGGGCCACGGCGCGCCGCATTGTAAATGCGGCGCATCGGCGGTGGCGCAAGGGCAAACTTGCGTGTCGCATCTTCCCTGGCGCATCCCTGCTGATTTGCAGGGATGCGCCAGGGAACGTAAATATGCCCCCTAGTACCTAACATAGGTAAGTTACTTCCCAGAGAAATTAAACTAAATGTATACTTGGTAGCCCACGACTGCAGAAAGAAATATGTTGGGTGCAAATCATTGTACACCATGAAAAAAAACAAAAGATACACGTAGACTGCTGCTTAAGACATCCCCCTCACATCAAATTAAGTAGAATGTTTTTCCTATGCTTTTCTGTCCTTAGACTGTATTTTCATCCGGCAAGCCTGAATTATTGAGGGAAATCCTGATACTACATTAGTGCAGAAAACTTGAGGACTTCCATGTTTATATTAGTAAGGAGTGTTTTTTGTGTTCACCTCTGGGAGAGGCATCCTTATACCTCATGGAGTCGGCCGTTTAACAGGAGGTCTGCAACCTTTGCCTCTAGGAGGTGTAATGGTGTCGCAGGGTATGTTTCGTTACCATTCATGACAGTCTGACAATAGTGAAACAAGTCGCATATGGATTCTCTAGGCATCAGGTCTAAAGCCTCTGGATTGGTGTTTCACTCTAGTTTGTACCACCTGGAGAGAAGGTTCCATGATTATGATAGTAGTTTGTGAGTGCTACTAAGGTGGGGAGTTTGAGGGAACAGTGCTGAATGTGGGGCCATTCGAAAAATCTGGATGTAGAAGTGTTCAATGAAAAGAAAGTGTTGTGTATGTGATGACTGTGAAGTGTGGGGGAGAGAGGCAACACTGAGGGAGAACATTTTTTCTGAAGAGGAGGCTCTTAAAAAATGTCAGTTAAACTTTCAATTTTTTTAAATTAAACCTATTTTTGCTTTAAAGAAAACAGGCTGCATTTTAAACAAGCATTTACAATGCAATAGGTCTCGCAATTACATTATTTTGAGCTATTGACATTGTAAATGGCAATGCCTTTAAAAAAATTCAAAGGCATTGTTATTTACAATACCAAAAGCAACACCTATTGCATTGCATAGCTAGGCGAGACCTAAAAAGGGCGAACTCCCGCTGACTTGCTTTAGTCGCCTAGTTTTTGCTATATTACGGGATATCAGCTCACGAGAAGGCTTAGAAATCGCAGAGAACAGACACTCAGTCATAGGCTTAACATACAGAATTGAGTACCTGTTTGAAAACATAACCGCTTCCCAACAAAACTTCTGCGGTTCACCTGCTGCAGGTTGATTCCCAGCATCGTGGTGAAATCTCCTGGGTCCCTGAGTCGAACTTTTGGGCACGCGCCATCGGGCGCGTGCGCGACCAACAAGACCTTACCTGCATAGTAATAACATAGAAATAGAAACATGAACGTAAGAGAAAACGCAAATTATTTTTATGTTTAACTTGTTACACGGGTTGCGGCTTTCCATTCCTTACGTTACTTAATACCAAAACCGTATGGGCTTTAATACTCCAATTGTATTGAAGCCTATGCAGTTAATTTTAGATTTGGGGGAGTTTGGTATGAGAACAAATTGTTTTAGTCCGCTGGTCGGTGCAATATCAGTGATTCAACACGCTGTAACTACGAGTTGTATCTTTTTGGGTTGAGACAGATGAATCAGGGTTTGGATACTGCTTTTGAGAGACAGGGGATTTCCGAGGACTGCTCCATCACGTAGACCTTGCGTCATTTATGGAGTACCATTGAATGATGTAAATAAGAAATCAGAAGGACTCGGCATGTTCGCAACTTTACCATAACGCTGGTATTGCGACGGCCATTGTAAAGTGGTCTGTTGGCAGGCCTGAGGTCCCTCAATAGTTCATGTTTTTCGGTCACATAATGGCGAATGGTAGTTGAAAGTCCCAGTGTAGGCCTCTGCTTCCCCTGTGGGTTTGGCTTGGAGCTCCTGGCCCTAGCTTTGTCGTCTCTGCAGCCAAGTAGTACAGTATCAGTATTAGCAGGCGGCACCCGGAAGTGAGAAAGGAAGTGAGACAGCGAGCACAGGCTGCGGGCGGAGCAGCTGATGAGTCACTGGTTGGGCGGGACGGGGACCCCAGCAGCTTTCACTGCAGCGCCCGTACCTCGATCGGACCTCATACAGTCAAAGCATGGCCTATCAACAGCAGTATCGACCCCAGCCCGCAGTCACTGACCAGAGCTTCCTGTGGAACGTCTTCCAGAGAAAGGAACTAGTCCGGGGCAGTGGAGACCACCACCCCTGGGGAGGAGCAGCAGCTGGGGACACGCACTAGCTAACCTGCACTTGTACGGTGCCGGCAAGTGACAGTCTAATTCTGTTGTCTTTCTCTTTATAGAGTTATAGAGACTCCTTACCTAATAAGTACTCTTGCCGCACACCACCCTCCTGAAATGGAATAGAATGTAATAACTAGATCAATGTCACTTGCGCCACTACTCTTTCTTTCTCAATGGAATCGGAAAGTGAAAGCGCGCCATGCGCGTTGTACCTGCCTGTAGCCCTTCCTCCTTTTGGGACGGCCCATTCGGACTGGATCCTTTGCTTCACGGCTTGTTTAGATAACATGCCCCCTATAGATAAGAAATATCGTCACGACAGCCGTGAAGCAAACGATCCAGTCCGGATGGGCCGTCCAAAAGGAGAAAGGGCGGTAACAAAAGCCTCATTTTCAATGGGAGGCCACCGTTTACCATAAACGATGACGCCTTCCAATGAAAATGAGGGGCGGGCTTCAAGCCCCCTTCTGAAATGTCCTCTCTCACAATATGTCTCGCCGAGCGAGCAGCGCATGCAATGCTTGTTTTCTCTTGCTTGCTCTGGGTTAAAGTCTGATGAGGAAAAATAAGTGCCAGCCCCAAAAATAAGTAATGGTGAGCCCCACCTGCAACTACCTGCTCAAATTAAGCACTGGGGAAAAACAGCCTTTACTGTGCATCCATTACAACACAGATGCCTTTACATGCTATGCCTTTATCACGTATGGATTTCGGGTTGGTAGAAGTAAAGTGGTCTCAGGTGGACCTCCCTCCCTCTCTCTCTCTTACTTCCACCCCTCCTCTCACTGACACTTCTACCGCATTAGATGTCTCAGAAGACCAGACGCACAATTTCCCTCCCACGTCAATTATCGTCCCCCCTTCCGAGCCTCCTACAGCCCCCTCTGCCACTCAAACTCTCCCACCTCCTCTTGATTCGTTACCGCTTTACTCTAACTCGCCCCTTTCATCTTCTCCTTCCTCCCAACTCCTTAATCTCGATCTCCCTTCGGCCCAACTATTGACTCCAATTTCTCCTGCTCCTAACAACCCTCCCCCCCTTAACCTGGACGTCTGCCCGCCTCTCTCTCCCCATGCACCCTTACCTCCCCTGGACTCGCAACGGGCCTCAGGGAACCTCCTTTCTCTCCGCCCTCCCCTCCCTTCGTCCATCTTCCAGAACACCCCTCTCCACCCTCCACCTGGGCTCCCACCCCGCCCTCACCCCAGACCGCCCGTCCAGACTATCTCGGAACACGATCCTCTCCCCCCTGACTTCCCTGCCCCCGTCCCTATCTCTCTTATTTCACAGACACTTTTTAACATCGAACTCCATCTCGCCAACCTGTCGTTTGAACTCACATCACTCAGGAAAGACGTCAACTCCCTCTCTGCTCTTAACCACCCCAACCAATCTATTTCCAACCACCCCAACCAATCTATTTCCCTCAGCTCTGTCCAAACCAACACCTTATCCCACCAACAATGGAAAACTACCCCCCTCTGCAACGATACAGATAGTACATCCCCTGCCTCAAGCCATCTCCCCTCTCCTGATCTCTGTGTCCCTGGTCACTCTTCCCCCCATATCTCTCTGATTACGGACCCTCCTGTCCCCCTCGCAGCCATCCCTGTGATCCTTGGAACTAACAGAATGCCTACCTCCCCAACCTCTCCCAGGCTGCCTCCGCAACTTACCACTATCCATACTATCCCCCTCCCAAAACCAATCCTAAACCCCTTACCTGCATGCTGGTTAACTGCCGCTCTGCTGCCTGTCATGCGATCGAAATTTCGGAAACTATCCTTTGTGAAAACATTGACATCGCCTTCCTAACTGAAACTTGGCTCAATGACCACTCTTCTTCCATTCTTGACCTGCTCTCTCCCCCTGGCTACTCCATCCTCAGGAAAGATAGACCTGGCAAAATTGGAGGTGGTCTTGCCATAATCTATAAAAATGAACTCCAACTCTCACTTGTGCAGAGCTCTGTTCATTCTACTTTTGAATACCTCGGAGTGGAACTTCGAGTGCATGGTGCCCCGCCAATTCGCCTTCACAATATCTACCACCCCCCTAGTGACTCACTTCCCTTTGTAGAAGAATTGGCCGACCTTCTTTCTCAATCCTCGCTTTCCAATTCTAAAAACCTCTTCCTCTGGGATTTTAACCTCCATTGGAACACAAAGGATGATCCTATGATTAACCTCCTTATGGATCTACTTGATATTAATGACCTGAAACAACTCTGCCATGCGCCTACTCACACAAAAGGAGCCACGCTGGATGCTATCATTACAAGCTCTGATTTGGCCTCCATTTCCTCCATCGTACCCATCGACTGGTCTGACCATCACCTCATCCTTTTCACGATCTCTAACACTATGCTACCCCCTCCCCCCAAAACCTTCAAACAGAAGAAATTGACTAGAAACGTCCATCTTATACCCCCGGGCGAACTTGAGAATAAAGTCAAAGCACAACTCCGACTTCCTCCGACTTCCCAAAATGCTAATGACCTCACTGAGCACTTTAATAAATCCATCACGGCTGTCCTTGGCCAAATTGCTCCAGCCAAACTTAAACTTCAGAAAAACACCTCCTCCAAATCCTGGTTTAATACGGATCTCAACAATGAGAGGCGCGCCCTTAGGTCGACGGAACGCATTTGGAGACAAAACCCTTCGCCCATAAATCTCGCCCTACTCAGATCCGCCAGGTTCAATTACAAAAAGCATATCCTTAATACTAAGGCTGCCTTCTTCCGCTCACAACTGGACCGGGCCAAAAATAGACCCAGGGAACTATTCAGCATGATTAAAAACCAAACCACCGCTGCCCCTCCCAAGGTGACGGCCACTATTGAGAGATGTGAAGAAATTGCTAACTTCTTCTCTGAAAAAATCTCCAAAATTGATCACTCCTTCGTCTTAACGCCCCTTCCACATCGCCCTCGACCCCCCCAAGACTCTTCCTCCAGTCCTCCGGCCCTCTTAACACTCCCTCATGACCCTTCATCTCTGCCTCTAGTCGTTTCTCTTCCGGAATCCGACCTCACCAAACTTGAAAAAAAAAATAATGCTTCCTGGCATCACTTCCATCCAGTTACTGAGCTCGAAGTCCTCAACGTCATTGCCAGACTTAAACCATCCTCTCACTCCAGAGACCCTCTCCCTGCCAACCTTGTCCAAGATTTAAAACACATCATTGCCCCTTTCTGGACCTCTATCATCAACTCCTCCTTTGCCACGGGTTGTGTCCCTGTCTCCCTTCAACTCGGACAAATCACTCCCATCCTCAAAAATCCTGCTGCCGACCCTAATGACCTAAATAATCTTCGGCCTATCTCTAACCTTCCTCTTCTCTCTAAAGCCCTTGAAAAATGTGCCCTGCGCCAGCTCGAGCACACACATTGACACATTCAATCTGTTGGACTCTTTGCAATCAGGTTTCAGAAAGGGCTGTAGTACAGAAACGACCATGCTCAATATAATTGATGACATTCATCACTCCCTCGACAAGGGCGAGTCCTCCCTTCTCATTCTCCTTGATCTCTCTTCAGCTTTCAATACTGTGAATCACTCTACGTTACTTAACACTCTTAAAGATCGTTTTGGCCTCAACGGATCAGTTCTTAAATGGTTCTCCTCCTTCTTCCAACACAGAACCCAGCAAATTAAAATTCACGACTGCCTTTCTAAACCAGTGCCTGTCTCACTGGGTGTCCCACAGGGCTCTATTCTCTCTCCCTCTCTTTTAACCTCTTTATGGAACCCCTCACCCTTATTCTTAAGCATGCGGGAATCAAGTATCACCTCTACGCCGATGACACTCAACTTTATCATAAGATTCAATCCCGCACTGACTTGCTACACCTCAATGACGCCTTGACTAAGATCCAATCCTGGTTCCACTACAACCACCTCAAAGTCAACCCCCCAAAAACTGAAATCATTCTTTTCTCCCCTAAAAACAGCTCGCTCCCCATCCAATCCTGGATCTCAGACCTTACAGCGCTCAACTGCTCTCTCACCTTATCCAACTCAGTTAAATCCCTCGGAATTAACATTGACCAGAACCTCTCTCTCATCTCCCACATAAAAAACTCGTCCAAAAGCGCTCTCTTCACTCTCTTTCACCACAAGAAATTAAAACCCTTCATCCCTGCTGATGACTTTAGATCAGCTGTCCAATCACTGGTCCTGTCTAAAATCGACTATGGTAACGCCATTCTCTCTGGAACACCTAAAGTCCACCTAGCCCCAATCAAATCTGTTCTTAACCTTGCTGCTAGGCTCATTACCGACCTCAAACGATTCGATCACATCTCCCCTACCCTTAAAGCCCTCAATTGGCTCCCCATTGAAGGCAGATCTACCTACAAGACCGCCTGCATTACGCACAAAGCCCTGCATCAACACACCCCTCTGTACTTCGCAGACAAACTCTTCAAAGCGGGCTGATCTCGAACACTGAGGAGCTCAAACACACTCGTACTTGTCCCTCCTCTGTTAAACAAGAAATCTACTCAATCACGCTCCTTCTCCGGAAATGCGCCTACCATCTGGAATGCACTCCCTAAAGAACTTCGTTGCAACCCCTCCTACTTCAGCTTAAAAAAAGACCTCAAACTACACCTTCTCGAAAAATTCTGGGGCCCTTAACCCCTTCCCCGGGCACATACCCCAACCCGGCTTCCTACTGTTTAGGATCCCCCCTTCTGATCTCCCGACGCCCTTTCTCCACCCCCTTTTCCACCTCTCACTTTTCTTCTCCCTCTATCTCACTAATCCCTTTCATAGGCCCTGCCTGATGTACTTGTTATTTCCCTTCTCCCCTCACAGCCTCTCACCACTCTTACATCCTGCCCCCTCTTCTCTATCCCCCCTTTCTCCACGACAACCTCTCTTCTCTTGACTTGCTGTTGATTATCACAATTTGTTGTAACCTGATCATTTAAATTTAGTTGTCATCTATTGTTTTAATTGGACTTGAATGTTACCTCATTGTATTTTTTGTTATTTCCATATCTACTCATGTGACCCTTGTAAAGCGCTCTGATACCCTTGGGTCCAGCCAGCGCTATATAAAACCTTTAAAAAAAAAAAAAAAGTGAGGTACGGGTGAGTTTAGGGTTTGGTAGTTGGAAGGGAAGGATAAATGTATGGTTCAGGGGAGGGAAGTGGAAAAGGGAGTAAAGGGTAATTATATTGTTGGGAAAAGGTAAAGAGAAAGTAGGTGTAATTTTAAAAAAGCAGGTTTGGGAGGTCCACTCAAAAATACAAAAATAAATAAATGAATATATTTAAAATTATGATATGTGTGCTAAAATTATCTGCGTGGTAAAGGTTGTGTGGTAAAAGCATGCGTGGTAATGGCATGCTTTTAAAAGACATACATCTGCAGCAACACATCTTTTACTGAGTGTAGTACACTGTTCAAATTCAGGATTAAAGATTGACAGCGCTTTCTGTTACAGGCTGGGTCCTGATAACACTAAACAGAGTGCAGTTCAAATGACTGACCCTCTTACTATTCAAAGAGAAGTCTGAAGTGATTGCATTAACCGACTGAGCTTTCCCAGCTGAACAAAGCATTTTTATCATTTAAAGTATGTGCATTACACATAATATACAGTTAGTTGCATGTGACAGGCTAACAATTGACGTCTCGCTGTCAGGCTTGCACTCATACCTGCAGGAAGAACCGATCCCTTGCTAAGAAGCAGAAGCGTGGACATAGCTTGTCACAACCTGTTCCTGCAAGGAGCTAAAACGAAAGTGCTCTTCGGTCTGCTCCATGGAGGCACGCTCAGGCATGTTAGGGCATGAATTGTGCAAGACAGCAATTATTCAATTAAAAAAGTCAAGTAAATTAAAAAAAAGGGGAAGGCTGTTCGGATTTATTTTTTAGCGGCCAGTGTGACAACAAACGCTGTCTGTCATCGAGCTCCGTAAATGATTTGGAGGGAAAATAGCAATTCGTTAAAAGCTGGAGGCTCTGTTTGTTGATAGCCCCACTGTTTATATGTGGTTCAATATGTGCCCTACTTAAAATTCACTTCTGTAGACGTCACTGGTCGTAATTCAGGGTCCTCTGGTGCGTGAAAACACCTCAAACAATCTGAATGAAGACCCTCACAAATACCGGTGTGCTTCCATGTGATACTTTCTGCCTGCAAAGCCGTGTTTAGTAAATAAACCCAGTCAAGTGTTTATTAGGTCTATAAAAGTATCATCATGTAAAAAACATTGCGTGGCTAAATTTCGTATCACTGTTTTGTAGTTATCCTGTAGCCTTCCCGCCCTTTCCTTCTGATACAGAAAGCCAATCTGCTTTATCCCTCTGATGTGTTCGTGTAATCCCGCCCTCCTTCCCTGCTGTGCCCATCTCCAGGGCGCTGTCCCACTGGCCTCCCCACCAGACCCCATCTCCTTACCCTTGCCACGTGCCTCCCCGGTCTCGGTCAGGCGGCTCTTCGTCACCGTGACGTCACACACAGCGCAGTGTACTGCAGCACTAAAGGCTTAAGTCCTTCCTATGTTGTTCAAACAGTTCACATGGTTAGCATGACTAATTTACAGCAACATTTTCTCAGTTCCTTAAGCCTTTTAAAAGAGTCTGTGAGATCCCTGGGTTCTGTCAAAGTTATCATTCACCGCATAGGGTTTTTTTAGGCTTCAAACACCGGGCTTCCAAGCGTATCAATGCTGGCTGCTGGTGTAATATCTTCACCCGGGATAGCCATTAGTGTCTGTCGCCAGGGTGGTGGGGTTTTCCACTAAGTGTCTGCCTTTGTTAAAAAAAGTAAACAAAAGCAAAACACCCGGGTGAGAGCACCTCAAAGCAAGGAAGCAGACTTTCAGGCGCAGTCTAGTGTCGAGATCTCTGTGCGGATGGAAAAATAATTTTTAAAAACATGGCTGCTGGATGCTTTGCCTAGTATAGACATGATGACATCAGCCTGTTTCAGCCTACCGCGACCACTTCTTGTTAAAATGCTTCCAAGAGAATAAAACAAGAAAATGAGGCAGAGATCCAAAATCTGTCTCAATGATGGGGAAGATTCCAAGCGCATGAGCTCTGGACGGGATCCCGGGTTTGAGATGCATGTTTCAGAAATCAGTGAGTAGGCTGCCACTAGCCCTGCTGTTCAAGAAACTGGCGCAATCCAGGCGAATGCGAAGCAGTGGACAAGCACGTGAAAGATGACAAACTTCAAAAGAGTGACAAACCCAACAAAGGGCCCAATGCAAGAGGGGATTACATTTTTTTCATAGCGCTGCTCGCTAAGTGCAGAGCCAGGAATGTGACAATACAATTTGCCAGGAATGTGACAAAACTACTCTTTCTTTCTCAATGGAATCGGAAAGTGAAAGCGGGCCATGCGCGTTGTACCTGCCTGCAGCCCTTCCTCCTTTTGGGACGGCCCATCCGGATTGGATCCTTTGCTTCACGGCTTGTTTAGATAACACGCCCCCTATAGATAAGAAATATCGTCACGACAGCCGTGAAGCAAACGATCCAGTCCGGATGGGCCGTCCCAAAAGGCGAAAGGGCGGTAACAAAGAAGCCTCATTTTCAATGAGAGGCCACCGTTTACCATAAACGATGACGCCTTCCAATGAAAATGAGGGGCGGGGCTTCAAGCCCCCTTCTGAAAGCTCCTCTCTCACTTTCGCTGCTCGCCGAGCAAGCAGCGCATGCGCTGCAACGCTAGGCGAGACCTAAAAAGGATTACTTTATCTAAAAGCAATCAGAGACATGGTGGTCTGTTAGCCCCAGGACGCAGCCATTCCTGTGATGGCTGAAAATCATAGCTGCAATTTGAGACCTGCCTCATTAATATTCATGAGGTAGGTCAAATTGTGACCCACTACGATTCTCCATTTTGTGAACTGATCTGTTAGTACATAGGTCGATTCAGAAAATGCCACATTGATTGCAAAAATACTAGTCACAAATTGTGACTAGTATTTTGCGACCAGTGTGTCAAACATCTGTCCCTACCTGCTTAAGATAGCTGTCAGGTCTATTATGGTAGATTTGGTTAATTCTTTGGACGCAGGAGGCATGTTTCCTAATGAGATGACTTGATTTGTACATGTGCAGTTTCTTGTCTATGAGGCATACATATCAGGGATTGGCACCTGGTGGGGAGCAAATCAAGCTGACATTCTGGCTCATATATGTCACACAACCTCAGGTCTTCGGTTCAAGTCATTGGAGGTCCTCATGTTTTATCCCATCCTGTGAGTACTGGGATTCAGGTGAAAATCTGAAGGGGCTTTATTGGAGGAGGTTGAGTTTGTCTAAAACCCTTATTGTGATAGTGCTCGTGTTATCGATTTTTGTTTATGACTTATACAATTTGACACCTCAATTGCAGCTACAGTATTCTTTACAAGTACCAAAATTCAAATACCTCATGTACAACTCAACTATTAGGGCCATATTTATCAAGGGAGTTGTGCCGCTTTTGCACCACACAACCTGCTGCATGTGCGACGCAACTCCCAAACGTGATTTATCATGCCACGCAAGACTACTTTGCGTGGCCCTGAGTGGCTTGATGAATCAAGAGTAACGCAATGCAGAAATAATCACTGCGTTAAGTTACTCTGCCCTGGGAAGGCATTCCAGGGGCGTTGCATGGGTGTTCCTAGGCAACTCCCATGGATTTTGATGCATTCCCAAATATACCATTGCTGGTAGACCTGGGAATGTGCCAAAATGCTATGCCTTCCCAGGTGAGGCGTAAAGAGGAGAAATATCTTCATTTCTCCTTGTTACTTCCTCTATGTGTGCTGCATTCTGCTGCAATTTGTGTAATAGTTATCCAAAACTACTGGTTTTCACATTACAGTTAACCATAGCTAAAGTGCATTCACATTAAGTTAGCCATAATTAATGTAGGCCTCAATTTGATAACTCATGTTAACATTGAAAATGCATTTTAGGCTGCTGTGTGTTATCTCACCCTTTTCTCTCCTTTTCAGGAGCTGAGCTCTAAACTGAAGTAGTTTAAATTGTTTGAATTGTTTTAGCTGCTTAGTTTAAATGAGAACAGTTTTTCTTTGTGAATTTCCCTATAACTGAATAATGAGTTTCTTACACGTGTGCCTGGACAGCATGACCGTGATGTACCATCCTGTATGAGATATCGCCTGAAGGCAAGGCAGGTGTATGCTTCTTTTATACAATATCTGGAAAGAAGGGCGACAACACCTTATCAGGGAAATGCTGGGTTTTATTTGGTCCCCACTTCTTTGGAATTGTGGGGGAGTGTAACAGTTGGTTGAATCATACGTTTTAATTATGCCTTGCTGATCTAGTTAGTTTCAGATGGTTCTGTCCATTCTTTTGAGAGCAGATGCCCATTTTTAGGTCGAGCCTAGCGGCAGCGCGCATGCGCTACTCACCCTGCAAGACTGCTGTAGTAGAGTATGGGAGAGAAGATGCTCCGACTCTCCTCCCATATTTTTCATCGGCATGTGTCATTGTCTTTCGGAAATGCTGCCTTCGGATTCGGTAATAGGCTTGTTAATCCCTCCTTAGGTCGGCCTTGTCTTCATTTGTACCCTCCCATGGCGACTGGCCCCATTACTTCGGTTGTTTCACAGGACCTGTTATTTAGTCTGTCAGCACTATTTACTTTATTGCGTTTCTCCTACTGCAGGCCGGACATGCGCTTCAGCTGAAACCGCTTGTGTTTTTTAAGCGGCCAGGACGTCCCCGTAACACAGGTGCCTGCATTCAATCACTTTAACCCGAAATTATCTCGTGTCTTTTTCAACCCCCCCCTCCCCAAGTAAAATGGATTTAGAAATGATTAGCAAATTAAGTCATGTGAATTTCAGGTAGCACATAATCCTATGCTAATGGGCTGAAGCTGACAACAGCACATCTGTGTTACATGTCATCTGTACTAAAGCCAACAGACCGGTTGTTTTCAAAAGCCTGTTTTATTAACAACAACACCAATACCACCACCACCACCAATACCACCACCATCAATACCACCACCTCCACCAATACCACCACCACCAATACCACCACCACTGCCATACCACCACCAATACCACCACCACCGCCAATACCACCACCACCAATACCACCACGATTACCACCACCACCAATACCACCACCAATATCACCAATACCACCACCAATACCACCACCAATATCACCAATACCACCACCAATACCACCACCACCAATACCACCACCACCAATACCACCTCCAATACCACCACCAATACCACCACCACCGCCAATACCACCACCACCAATACCACCACGATTACCACCACCAATATCACCAATACCACCACCATCAATACCACCACCAATACCACCGCCACCAATACTACCACCACCACCAATACTACCACCACCAATACCACCACCAATACCACCACCAATACCACCACCACCACCAATACCACCACCACCAATACCACCAATACCATCACTACCACCAATACCACCACCACCAATACCAACACCATCAATACCACCACCAATACCACCACCACCAATCCAAAACCACCACCAATACCACCACCACCAATACCACCAATACCACCACCACCACCAATACCACCTCTAAAACCACCACCAATGCCATCACCAATACCACCACTACCAATACCACCTCCACCACCAATACCACCACCAATGCCAATACCACCACCACCAATACCACCACCACCAATACCACCACCACCACCAATACCACCAACACCAATACCACTGCACCCAACACCACTACCACCAATACCACCACCACCAATACCACCATCAATACCACCACCACCACTAATACCACCACCACCAATACCACCACCACCACGAATACTAATACCACCAATACCACCACCAATACCACAGCCACCAATACCACCACCAATACCACCACCACCAATACCCCCACCACCACCACCAATACCCCACCACCAATACCACCACCACCACCACCAATACCACCACCACCACCAATACCCCACCACCAATACCACCACCACCACCACCAATACCACCAATACCACCACCACCACCAATACCAGTACCACCACCAATACCACCACCACTACCACCACCACCAGTACCACCAGTACCACCACCAATACCAGTACCACCACCAATACCAGTACCACCACCACCACCACCTATACCAATACCACCACCACCATTACCAATACCGCCACCGCCACCACCAATACCACCACCTCCACCAATGCCAGCAATGCCACTACCAATACCACCACCACCACCACCACCAATACCAGCACCACCAATACCACCACCATCAATACCACCAATACCAATACCACCACCACCACCACCAATATCACCAATTCCACCACCACCAATACCACCACCTCAGCGCCTCTCGCTCACTAGTAATAGCAGGGGCACTGTACGAGGCAGGAGCTGCAGCCGAGACCATCACTCCCTCCCTCCATGCCCGCCATAAAGCACAGCCCGCCCTACACCAGAAGGTGAAGCCAGGGTCCTACTACAGCTGGAGTGTTTTTTATTAGGCCAAAGATTGCAATGACATTATGCAATGCCACACTGCACACTCAAATCAAGGAGAGGGCAGGAAATAGCCCCCCCTCCCACTCTTCCTCCTGAGCCGCGACAGTGTAATCACAGAGCAAAAGGTGTTGGAGCGCTTTGTTAGTGTTTATAGCTCGGATCATATGTAACTCTCACTTCACACTTTGTGTCTGTGTAATTTACAACACTTACACATCTTCTTCACTGCACTATTTATCACTACTTTGAAGGCATCGCAGGCCGGTCTCTTCCTCTGATATTTACAATCTAACAAGGAGTCGAGAAGGCCCTTTATTGCAATGCAATAGGTCTCGCATTTGTGAGAGTTCAAGCTATTAGTATTGTAAATGACAATGCCTTTTATTTATGTTTTAAAACCCAAAACATTAATAAGAGGCATTGTCATTTACAATGCCAATAGCTGAAACTCGGTGAGTGAGAGACCTATTGCATTGCAAATGCTTTTTACTTTCTTGAGACCCTATATTTATTTTATTGCTGCTCATAAAGTTAAACTCTCAAGCAAATCTATTCTTCTTTGCCTGAATGAACCTTCATTTGGTTCTGACTTTAGATGCGTTACTCTGTTTGAATTTCACAGAACTCATTTCAATCCTCAGCTTAGCATTAGGGAATGTCCTTTATGGGTGAACTGATTCTTATGCGATTTGCTTATGGCATTTTTCAAATAACTTGTCTTTGTATTTGCTATTTTGACTTGCTTTTGATTATACCGAACAATACTTTGATAAGGTGATTATTTATTTATCACTAATTTCATTGGTTTGAGTTTGAAACTTAGCTAATTTGCTAAGAAACTTTTATGGCTTGCAAATCAACTACTCTCTGTTGTCATTGTGGGGCAATATTTGGTTCACTCTCATTGATATGTTGTTGAACTAGTTATGTTAAGCGTCCATCCACTTGAGTGCAGCTTGTGATTGTATCTGCAACAAAGATTTGTATGGTGTAAACCCCATCCCATGCTGCTTTAACTTAGAGACTCATACTATTGTATGTATGTGAAGGGTTTGGGTGCTATCATTACTTGGTTTGACATTTATGTTCCCAGTAAAAGGAAGTCACAATCAACCATGTGTTCGGTGACCTAAGATGAATGCAAAGTCTTTATATAAGGGATAAAGTACTTCCTGCTGTACATTATAAGGATACTGCAAGTCACAGTGGAGTTTCATAAGCATATGAAGGAATGAGGTGGAAGGTTGATTTCCTATATAAGGTTATGGAACTATGAAGTGACTTGCAATATCCTTATCATGTACACCAGGGGGTACTTTATCCCATATAATACATGGTCATGCCATCATCTTTCCCACAAACCACTAAAATCCTCGGTGCGTAGCGAGCATGTTTGCAAACATGAAGAATTAGAATAAAACCTCCAGTGCACAAACACATCAAAAACCTGTTAGTTATTTGTTACAAATAGATTATAGAACCAGATCATTAGAAGTTTTTTGTTCTTTTTTAAAAGAAAGCTGCACTAGCTCAGAATGTGTAGAAACATGCAGAACAATTCTAGCTTTTCCCTAAATATCTAAGGAGAGCAAAAAAATAAACATGTTCCCTCTGCTTGCCATTGTAAGAGCAGAAGAAAGAAAACCAACGTTTATTTTCGTTGCTTTAAACAGCTGTTTCAATTATGCCCCGTGACCTGACTTTCCTTTCACCTTGGCTGCTTGCTCTGAAGCAGCCATTTTGACGTCAGAGCACAAGTGTAATAGCCTTCAAAAGTCGAATTCTGACATATTTTCTTTATATTTGGCAACTGTGTGCATCACATGTCGCCGATTATAAAGAGATTAGAGACTGGCGTTTATACACTGATTACAGAATTCCATGTTTTATAAAGACACCCAAGTGAGCAGGACCTTAAAGTCAGGCCCTGTGGGTTCAAAGTGACTCTTTCAAGCTTAGCATCATACCATTAGTAACATACCACAGAAAACTTTAAGTGTCTCATGGCCCCAGTTGCACTGTAACTAGGGGTGCGGGAGGTGCTGAAGCACACCCACTAAGCTGGAAAGAATTTAGATGAAGAATGAACCAGAAAGGGGTTTCAATTGTTTTTCTTCTGACTTCATTAGTTGTGTTTCCAAAGACAGACTGTCACACATTCCTTATGCCTTTAATGAAGTGACTTTATTGGTCAGCACCCCGACTCTGAAAATATTTTCATTTCCAGCGATTCATTTGTAAAGGTGCCCAAAACTCTGCTCAGGAGCCTGCCAGTGAAATTAAACATTAGCACAACGAATACCAATGCTGTGCAGTCTTAAATCCACTTCATGCCTTTAACTCTCTACCCCTTTATCTTACTCTTGCATGTTCCTGCTGTCTCCCTTTGATGTTTAGTCCATCTTTCTCTTCCTTTGTCTTTTTGCTTTTTGTGTTTTTCCATCTCTAGCTCTCTGTAAATGTTTGATGCCACAAAATAAGTGCCTGTCCCCAAAAATGAGCACAAGTGGCCCCCACCGGTAACTACTAGCTCAAATTAAGCACTATTCAGCACCCTAAGAGGAATGACAGTTGTACTATTGTCATCGGAGTAATTGGCCCTAGGCCCTTCAATTTGGTGAATCAACTTCCATGGCTAAGAGCTCCTCTGTCACTGATAAAATCTCTACAGTCTGGTGTGACTGCCCTCTTTCAGTGATGACAGATCTTTTGTGAAGTGTAGGAGCTACACAGCCCAATATCATGGGGACTTGGTGGTTAGTGCCCTGTCTTGGGTCAGATCAGTGCACAGTTTATAAAGGTCATTGCAGGTGGTCAACAATTATCTTTTTTCAGGACCTCACTGTATTTAGGGGTGGGTGGTAAACTCTACTCCACAAACGGAGTTCACAGACTTTTTGTCACTCCGCACTCTGCTTGGAGCAGAGTTTGGCAAAAACTCCGCCTACACAGCAGAGCGGAGTTTATTGGCACCCACTACTAATTATATTGTTATCTGAAATACCTAAGAAGTGCTCTATTACCACCGTGAAAGGAGCTCCGTCTGTGCTTCTTATCGGCTGCTCTGATAATCATCTCTGACATCATGGACCCCCAGCGTGTGACGTCACTCCCCGGCCTCCTCTAAGGGAAGTAGCATGGAGAGCCACTACTGAAGTGCGAGGGTCCATCTTCCAATGAGCTACTGTCACTTATCTAGCCATGTTTTTTAGGTCTCGCCTAGGCAGCGCTCATGCGCTGCTCTAGGAGGGCCTTTAGCCATCGGTCTGCTCCTTTTACCCACACTCGTGCTTGTGCTGGCATCCACCTTGCGGGAGCGAGCAGCGGCGCGCGTGGTAATTGACAACATATGGCTCTCGCGCCGCGGCTGCTCGCTCCCGCAAGGCGGATGCCAGCACAAGCACGAGGGCATTTGCCTGCTCTTTCGCGGCCGCGGGGCCGCGCCACGCTCCTTCACAGCTTACCCTCACCCACCCTACCTCACCTCCCTAGCAATGTTTAAACACGCACGTATTTTCAGCATGTATCTAGTTACACTTGAGACTACGGTGTTTGCGCTTTCAGACCCCTCCGGCCTCCCAACACAGGGTGCCTTTTTTATTTACATCACCGGTGCTTTCAGATCCCTCCCGCCTCCCAACACAGCCAGGGAAAGCGCCTTTATTTATTTATCATCAAGGGCGCTTTCAGACCCCTCCCGCCTCCCAACACAGCATGGCGAAGCGCCTTTATTTATTTAATATTACCAGCACTTTCAGACCCCTCAGCCGGTCTCATAAATCACACACTCAGCCGCCATGGGTGTGGGAGGAACCGCTCTGGCTTTGCTCCTTCTGGCGGGCTTAACAGTTGGCGTCTACAAAACGTAATCGGGTAAGAGTATACCCCTTTAGCTCTCACTTTTTTTTTGTTTATTTTCCCAGCACCGTTCTTACTCAGGATATCTTGTTGTTTTTATGTACAGCCGTTGGTGTTCACTGTGAAGAAAGATTGCATTTAAACAGTATCCCGCATACGTGCTGGGTCATGTAAGCATTTTTTTAACTTATACATGCGATTGCACGCATGGTATATCTGTGATTCTTTCGTTTTACTTTGGGCTTCAACTTGGTTTAAACACGCACGTATTTTCAGCATGTATCTAGTTACACTTGAGACTACGGTGTTTATTTTCCCACCACATCACGGCGTCGGTTCAATCCAACATTATTTGAAGCATGTATTTATTGGAACAACATTCGACAGTATGGAATTTCAATCGCGATCGTTGATTTACCTTGATTCTCATCTATTATGCACCCACAAAGAATTTATGTTATTGTTGAAGCATGAAAGTCACATCATGAATTTATGGGAACACCAGCATGAAACATTGTCATGGCACAAATTTCCTGGTATAAGTGGCATGTAAACCACACTCACAGCAGGTCTTTGATTGTTTGTACAGTATGTTATTAAGTGTTATCATATTGTTACACTGACCTTACGTTTCCTCTAATTTTAACAGTGATTTTTCCCCTGATGAAGGGCCATTGCCCGAAATGCATTGGGATGTTGTATATACAAATATAAAAGAAGTATGAGATAAGAAAACAATGATCATAATGAAGGAATTATGAAATTTCAAAGCATCACTGAACAACACAAATAAAGCGAATTGTGTAAAAAAAACTGTATTGACAAAGAAAGTGTTTATTTGAATACAGTGTTCTGATTGCAAGTGGGGGACGCTCCTCAATCTTGAGGACCGCGCTTTTTGCATTTGATAAATTACTCAGATGAGCAAATAAACACCCATATGCTTTTGAATTTGCCGCATACATTATATAAATACTTAAACAGCCCGCCACGAGAACAGATATTGTGAAAGGAACAGCGGAGCAGAGTTAAGGGCGATCCTGCACAGTCAACATGGAGTTGGTCAGTTGCTGAAAAGAAGCTGTAGCGTACGAGCCATCCCTACCAAATAAACAAACCTGCGAGCATTCTACGGCCAATAAGTAGTAGGATTTCTCTGGTTTTAAAACCTATAAATGGCATAGAGATAACAGAACTCTCGTGTTCCACGGGTCTATGAGCAAGTCTCAATCAGTGCAGGCTTTTTCTTTGCATTCTACAATATATGTACTTTTTTTGGGCGGATTGCAAGTTTCTGACATGAAAACCTTGCTATGACAGAACACACCAAGAGCTTTTTTGTTGTTTAATATTCGGTTTTCGCCTTTGGTACAGTCGAGCCCGCTGACAGATCATTCAAAGACAAGTGTTTTATGTCTGAGCTGAACAGCTAATTAAAGTGGGGATGATTAACCTGACTGGCAGTGGTGCTCTGTCTCCCCTCTCTCTCATTCTCTCCCTGGCGGGCTTCACTCTCCCTCCCTTCTGCACAAGATGCAAAAGTGGTGCATATAAGCCTGATAATGCTTAATCCATGGCGGGACAGCACCCAGGATAATGTGCTGCATGACTAACCACTTATAAGGTCCCAAAGGCGAGACCTATTGGCTATGCCAATGCTTGTTTCTTATCTGGACGCAGCCTGTTTGGTGCTTCTTTTTTGTGATTCGGGCTAGCTGTTGTGCTTCTTTCCATTTTGGCCAGTCAAGCCACACCGAGCATCCTGGAGCAGCAGTATTCCCAGTGCATTCCCTTTGCCGCTGTCCAGACCATGGATGAGTACCCAGAGAAGCTGCGCAGCATGGCCCTTGGAACACGTGCTCGAGCTGCTGCGGGACAACGGGCTGGTGATGATCACTTCCATCGAGCAGGTGTGTGCTTCAGGTGGAGGGGGGATAGGCAGCTGGCTAGAGGCACTGCTGTCAGTACTATTGCAGTCTACATCCGGTTCTTTAAGCTTCAGTGAAGCCCGGGCTCTTGATCTCTTAGAGTAGCCTTCCTTCTGGGACGTTCACCTGACTCTGGGTAATAGGGGCAGCCGTGGTTTTAGATCGACCCTTGGGTGAGTGTCTGGTTCTCGATCAGCCCTTGGGCAAGTGTCTGGTTCTGGAATGGTTTATTTATGGATCTCTGGCTCCAGATCTCCCCGGGTCCAGCTCTCTCGCAGCAGACCCTGGCTCCAGGGGCTCCCTCCAGCCTAGAGTGGTCCCCGCAGCACTTGTGCCCGGAAGTGCGGGGTGGTTCCGTCGGCACCTCCAATCTCCCTCCTGCGTGGAGCCCCTCCCTGGGGTGGGGACAGTACCTGGCAGCTGGGTCTAGTCCTTACTACCTCGGCCCAGTGTGTGATCCAGCAATGACCAAATGCCTGGAAAGTGCAACATGCCTGACTCTGCCACAGGCCTTCTGGGTTCTCAGAGGAGGTTCTAGCATGAGTGACTACCCCAGGCCTGCTGGACTCTCAGTGGAGGGTTTGACACTGACTGACTCTGCCCCAGGCCCGCTGGCCTCTCAGTGGAGGGTCTGACACTGACCGACTCTGCCCCAAGCTTGTTGGTCTCTCAGGGGAGGGACTGACACTGACTGACTCTGCCTGCCCCAGGCCTGCTTGTCTCTCAGGGGAGAGACTGACACTGACTGACTCTGCCCCAGGCCTGCTGGCCTCTAAGGGGAGGGTCCAACATGTGACTGACTCTGCCCCAGGCCTGCTGGCCTCTCAGTGCAGGGTCTGACACTTCTACCCCAGCCCTTCTGGTCTCTTAGAGGAGGAACCTTTAAGTCACACATGGATCACGATGCTTAGGGCGTCCAGCGGACCACAGGAGCTGCCTGCAGTCATCTCCCTCTGACCTTGGTCTAAAGAAAAGTGTTTTAAACACTGTTTATCTTGTTCACTGCCTGACCCTGCGTCCTGGCCCTACCAGCCTCTCCCCAAAGCTAGAGGTGAGATGAGAAGTTCCCAGAGGCCCAGAGGGGAGCCTGGCAGCACCCAGTCCAGATCACCCCCCTGGCACACCATGCTGCCATCTGTTGTACCCAGCATGCCCCTCCCCCCATTCCCCATGGCATGGTACCCTTGGCCACAGAGGGTGGGGCTCGGCCTGCTCCCCAGGCAACCTTTTATTTATGTTAAAAAGGTCCTATTTTCTGACTGGACATTGAGTTTATTGAGTATAACCGTGTTTTAAATCGGCTCAGTTCTGATACGTCTCTGTAATCTCACGTCATCTCAGTACTTACCCATTATGCTTTTTCAACAAAATTAAATTCCTAAAAGTAGCTATTGCCCACATCGCGCATTTACAGCTGTTCATGGCAAAACGTTCCGCAGACAGGGCCAGGCACAGCTAGGGGTGGGTGAGTGGAGCAACTCCGCCCGCTCGCAGAACTCTGCGGAAATCCACAGAGTTTTCATGCAACTCCAGGGAACCCACTCCTAAGCACATTTTTCATCATCAGACGTTGACCAAGAACAAGATAGAGAAAGGCAGGGAAAGAAGGATGACTGAGAAAGATAAAGATAGGATAACAGCAACAAAGGAAGAAGGCAGAGAAATGTAAAATTATCAGCATGATAGAGAGAAGAAGTGCAGCAGACCTGCCAACTCATTTGCTGCCACTGTGTGACACAGAATTTCAGCTCCCTTCACACTGTCTCCCATTGAATCAATCAATCATTAATTTCTAAAGCACAGCACTATCACCTCTAGGGGTAACTGGGCACTGAGGTTGCTGCATCTGCGTTGAAAAGCCAGGTCTTGAGTTGCTTTCTGAAGACTGCCGGGGAGGGTGCCATTCGGAGGTGTATGGGGAGGTCATTCCATGCTGTAGCGGCAATGTAGGAGAATGCGGGCCCCAGCTGCGGGTGCGATGGTTGCAGGGGACATGTGCGAGGGCGAGTGAAGTGGGGCACATGAGTCTCAAGGTAAGATGGAAGTTCAGCCGGTGGTTGATGTAGGAATGTCCTTGTTTGTGGAGGGCTTTGTAAGAGTGTGTGAGCGTGTAGAACTGGGATCTTTTCTGGACAAGGAGCCAGTGGGGGTTTCTGAGGTGAGGAGAGATGTGGGTACGCTTGTGGAGGTCCAGGATGAGTCTAGCTGCTGTGTTCTATATTGTCTGGAGTCTTCTGAGGAGTTGGGTGGCGATACCAGTGTAGAGTGTATTGCCATAGTCGAGGTGGTTGGTGATGATCTTTCTAGTGTTTACTGGGATCCATCTGAAACTTTTGTGGAGGGTGTGGAGGGTGTGGAAGCAGGAAGAGGCAACTGTGTTGACTTGTTGTTTCATGGTCAGTTGGCTGTCCAGGATAATGCCGAGGTTGCAAGTGTGGTCAGTCGGTGTGGGTGTGGGTCCGAGTTTTCCGGCCACCAGCTGTGGTCCCAGGCTGTGGGTTCTTTCTGAAGATCAGTGCCTCAGTTTGTCGGAGTTCAGTTTGAGGCAGCTGTTTCTCATCCAGTTGGCTATGTCGGTCATTGCATTGCAGAGGTTGTTTTGGTGTTAGCGGGGTCCCTGGTGAGCGAGAGGACAAGCTGAGTGTCGTCTGCGTAGGAGATGATGTTGAGTTCGTGGGATCTGGCGATGTCCACGAGGGGGGTCATGTAGATGTTGGACAGAGTGGGGCTGAGGGATGATCCTTGGGTCATGCCGCATATGATGTCCCTGGGAGTGTAGGTGAAAGGAAGTAGACGGATGCTCTGGGTGAATCCTGAGAGGAATTACATGATCCACTTGAGGGTGTGTTGTTAAATGCCTATGTTGTGAAGTCTGTCAATGAGGATGTGGTGGGCGACGGTGCCGAATGCTGCAGACAGGTGGAGGAGATTCAAAGTCACTGTTTCTCCTTGGTCGAGGAAGGTTCTGATGTCGTCAGTTGCTGCGATGAGTGCGGTCTCCATTCTATGGTTAGCCCGGAAACCTATTATGATGCGTTGAGTAGGTGGTTTTGATCTAGGTAGTCTGTGAGCTGTCAGTTGATGGCCTTCTCAAGTACTTTGTCTGGGTATGGAAGCAGGGAGATCGGCCAGTAGTTTTTGAGGTCACTGGGAGCGGCTGAGGGCTTCTTTAGGAGGGGTCTTATGTCTGCGTGCTTCCTTCCGTTGGGGAAGGATGCTGTGGAGATGGAAGCATTGAGGATGTTGGTGAGTTCAGGGCTGATTATGTTGGATCCAAGGTTGAAGAGGAGGACATGATGGTCGTGGTGATCTGGACGTTGATTGTGGACCAGGAAATTATGGCTGGACTGGGTTCGCTGGTTGGATGAGGTTGTCGAGGCTGAGCGAAGTGGGTTGGGGGTTTAAGTTGTTGCAGATGTTGGCAATCTTGCTGTGGAAGTAATCGGATAGTGAGTCACAGAGTTGTTGGAAGGGAATTACTGTGTTTTCTGTGGCAGTACGGTTGGAGAATTCCTTGATGATTTTGAAAAGTTCCTAGGTGGGGTTGACTGCGGCATCGATGCACCCTTGATGGCTGCTCTTTTGGCCTCCTTGATGTTCCTGTGGTAGTCGTTGAGTGCTGCTTTGTGTGCGGCTCTGTTGGAGGGGTCCTTGGTGATGCGCCATCGCTTCTTGAGTAGAAGACAGTTGCGCTTGGTGGTTTTGAGCTCCAGGGTGTACTAGCTGGCTTGGTTTGGCGATCTGTTGGTTTTTGCAAGATTAAGGGCGGCAACTTTTCAGTGTATTTGCTGATCCAGTCGGAGAAGGTGTGGACAGCCTGGTCGAGGTTGGCTGACATGTCAGGTGATGTGGTGCTGAGAGTCTGCGTCCATTGGCTCTCAGTTACTTTTTCCCAGCTGCAGTGGGTGGCCCTTTGGTGCTTGGTGGTGTGCTGGGCCTTCAAGATAGTAAAATGGACAATTGTGTGGTCGGTCCAGGTGAGTTCTGTGATGTGGGTAAATTTGATTCTGTCGCCGGATGAGAGGATGGTGCTGAGGGTGTGTCCGGCTCTGTGGGTTGGTTTTCGGAGACTAGCTGAGTGAGTACGATGTTGTTGAGGTTCTCCAGTAGGTATGTGGAGTTGACGTTCTTGGGGTCCTTGATGTGGAAGTCGAGGTCGCCTAGCGGGACATAGTAGAGGGAGTCGATGGCAAGGGGGACGATGATGTTGCTGATTGCTGGTGGCGTCGCAGAATGCTGGCCGGGGTCCTGGTGGTTTGTATGCAAGGGTGCCTCTTATGGTTGTCTTAGCGCTGATGGGTAGTAGGAAGTTGAGGTGCTCCATGAAAGGCATTGGGTTGTTGTTCATGGCGAAGTTTTGGATGGTTTCCTTGAACATTATGGTGATTCCTCCGCCGGGCTTGTTGGGGCGGTCCCGGTATATCATCTTATATCCATTGGGGGTGGCAGTGCCGCTGTAGGGGTTGGAGGCGGGGTTGAGCCATGTTTCGGTGATAAAGGTGACTTTAGGGTGAGGGTGGGGATGGTGTCTTAGATTTCCATGGCGTGTTTGCTGAGAGAGCTGGCGTTGAGCAGGATGTAGTGTAGGGGTTTTGGGTTGTTGGTGGTCTTCTGGGAGGTAGTGATGTTGGTTTCTGTGTGGGTAGGTGGTCCTTTGAGGCATGAGAAGTGGCGGTGGTGACAGGTAAAAGGTCCTTGGTGGAGCGCGGGGAGGACGTGCTGCAGCAGGTGTCCCGGCATCTGGTGTTGAGGTACAGGAGTTTGTCTGTGAAGTAGTGGCAGATCATGGGAGGACCACGGCACTTGCTGTGGTCCAGGAGCAGGGGGTGCAGACAGGCTTGCCTTTGGCAAGCCCCCTGCGAGGCTGTGGGTATGCACTGAGGCATTCATTAAATAGGCCTCATTGAGGAGTGATGGGGAGGATGGGAGCAGAGCAGAGCCGGAAAAGGGCAGTGCAGGAGGCGGGAAGAGGAGGGCTCGGGGAGAGGGGCCTGGGGGAAAGAAGCCTGGAGGGAGGTGTGCTGGTAGCAGGCACAAGGGCCTGCTACCAGAGTACTGCTAACCATTACAAAATAATGGGGTAAACCCAGAGAAGGTCACAGGACCTGGGTACAGTACGCTATGAGAAATAATTGGTCCTGGACCCAATTCTATTAGAGCAAAACGGATCAGTAAAACTTTTTAATTTATGCTGGCCGAAAGGTCAATAGCAAGTAATCAAAACACATTAAACATCATTAATTAGCACCCTGAAAAGGAAAGGAGAACAAGAACACACCTGTATGTAATTTTGGTTCAAAGGTTTTTACTTAGTTATTCATCAATACATCCACATTGGGTAAAGACATTACCACATGTCATCCATAATGTAAAATAGGTTGCTAGAAGAAAAAGGGGTGTAAGGGAGGAAAGGAGTGCTCGTGTAATTTTGAAAAATCAGAAAGAAAAAGGAAAGTAGTAGATCAATTATCTATTCAATGTTGGTACTGGGTCTTGATTTAGAACACCCCACAGTACAATCAGACCTGTCCATATTCACATCCAGTAAATAATTTAAACATTCTTTTTTATGTGCAGAAAATGCACCATCAGGAACAAGGGGCAAGGAAGTATATTAAGGTACAGGTTGTTGATGGAGGTAGGCGTCGACGTTTCCACCCGACTTATGCGAAGAGGGTGGCTTTAGACCTCCGCTCGCGGGTCTTCATCAGGACAAGGGAAAAGGGCAACCTAATGCTGGCGTCGAGGTCGGGCTGACCAGATAGCTATTTCAATAGGTAAATAGTCCGCTTCCAGGAAGCAGTTATTTTCCTCGAGTAGAGCACCGTGATTGAAGAAAATGGATTAATTCCTTTTGGTTAAATTGGGAATACTCAACGCTAAATTAAAGTCATTGTGCGGCTGCACTCTGACTGGTTGAGACTTCACGACCCGCTGTTGCGGACTATTTACCCATTGAAATAGCTATCTGGTCAGCCCGACCTCGACGCCAGCATTAGGTCCCTTGTCCTGCTGGGTGCAGCTCCGTACGCAATGTTAAAAGTGCATGCTTTGCATTGCCATGCACAACGTGACAGGCACCGCGCGGTGCCTGCCACATTGTGTATGGCAATGTAGGGGGGGTACCCCCCAAGTGCAGCCCACCACCCCCCCACCCCCCCGGGGGCCCAAAGCAATCTCCTCCAGCCTTTCCATGGCGGCATCGCCGCCGTGGAAAGGCCTTTGAATTGGCACATCATAATATGGATGGCGGTGCCTGCTCGGCACCGCCGCCATATTATGCCCCAGATTCACATGGCACGGCGGAAATGTGGCGGACGGCCGCTGTCCCCCCCCGCCATTGTAATATGGCGGGGGGTAAATGGAGGGCGGGCGGGGAAAGATGTCGGGCGGATCGCCACCGCTGGTCGGGCGGTGGCGAGCTGCCCGACATCATAATGACCCCCTTAGTACGTTAGAGTCGGACTGAATGGGCCAGAGTGGGACTAAGTGGGTCAGAGTGGGACTGAGTAGGTCAGAGTGGGAATGAGTGTGACTGCATACGTCAGTGAAACTGAGTGGGTCACAGTGGGACTGAGTGGGTCATACCTGATACTGGGTGGGACTGAGCGGGTCAGAGTAGGAATGAGTGAGACTGTGTAAGTCAGTGAGGCTGAGTGGTTACAGTAGGACTGAGTGGGTCAATGTGGGAATGAGTGAGACTGCATAGGTCAGTGGGACTGAGTGGATCACTGTGGGACACAGTGGGTCAGAATGGGAATGAGTGAGACTACATAAGTCAGTGATACTGAGTGGGACTTAGTGAGTCAGAGTTAGAATGAGTGAGACCACATAAGTAAATGAGATTGAGTGTGTCAGAGTGGGACAGAGTGGGTCAGGGTGAGAATTAGTAGGTCAGTGAATCAGAGTAAGTAAAGTGATTGAAAGTCTTAATGAGAGTAAATGAAGGAGAATGAGTGAGTGACTCATAACTGACGCCATATTGTAGTAATGGGATTCATTTGTCTCCCTATATTTCAACCTGTTGCACTTTGACATTTGGGTTTCCTCAGCTGGTTATTACTACAGACCATGTACAGCTTGATAGAGTTTGGTCCCAACCATCTTTTAGGCCAACTCCACAATCCCTTTTAGGACCCATGTTGATGTTTCGCGACTATTACCTGTTATTTCCCTTTCACCCAGTGTACCTCAGGCCGGCTTGTCGTCACCGACCCAGTGGCATCTAGCCACTCCACCTAACCCCTCTCTTCCTTTGATTTCGACATCAAATACCACAGCTGTTAATAGCTGAAACATTGCTGGGATAAATCCGAAATTAGAAGATTTAGAATGGGGTCATCTTATGGACTAACATGGAATTTGTCTTTTTCAGGACACATGGGCAGTTGATAAAGTTTTTAGAAGTGGCTTTAAGAGCTATTGTGTTCCAGCTATTAGATCGCCTGCAGGATGCCCTTCGGTTGGGTTGCTTGTTTGGTTGAACAACATTCTGTCCTGTTCTGTAGAGGTGCTACCCATCACATCATTAGACGTGCAAGGGTTAATCATTACCTGTACTATGGGATCCCCTCTCTTACTGATTAACATCTATAGTCAGAGCTTTGGCAACTGGAAAAAGTCTCCAACTTTTTATCTATTGGATACAACCCTAGCCTTGAACCCCAAGTCCCATCACGTTACCTTGGCAGGTGACCTGAATATAGCTTATGAACCGTATGGAATTAATCAGGACGTGTGCCACGATGAAGATCTAGAATGAGGTATTCCTGTACTAACATCTCTAGCGAAGCACCACCTCTCAAGGGCTGCAGTCCAAATGGTATATCTCACCTTAGCATTCGGCCTGTGGTCCTGTAATGGCCGCTCACCATCTGATGTCCCTCCCATGCCAATCTTTAAAAGGGGGGCTTATTCTAGTCACATTGATTATACTATCCTATATCTTGGGATATGGCGGCTGAAAGGAGGACATGAAGGTGCTAGAGAGTAATCACAATCCTCGGGTCCTAATTGTGAAGGACCTAATTCCCCAGTGTTAGAAATGGGATTTCTGGTTGGCTAGGGCTTGCGCCTAAGCCAGGCAGAAACCACCACTCTAGTCAGGGCAAGGGAGTTACACGCTGAAGATAACCCCTGCTCACCCCCTTGGTAGCTTGGCACGAGCAGTCAGGCTTATCCCAGAGGCAATGTGTAAAGCGTTTTCGCAACACACCCACACAGCAGCAACACACTAGGCACACCACAAAAGAAACTCCACACAAGGTTATATCAAAAATAGCCTTTGTATTATCATAAACACATTAGAAACATAATCACACATTTACACTGTGCCAACTGGCACTAGGCAATATTCACAGGGGATTATATACAGGACCAGGCCAATCGGGCCACGGTCAGAACCATCAGACAGGTAAGTAAATATAAAACACCACCAGTAACTACTGGTACCATAATGACCTCAGCATTATCACATTAGGCAAAAAACATATCCTGTATGACATTAGGCATAAACACCTTAGGACCAAACCTCATCAGCATAAAAGCATTACGTATTAACCAGGGCCTTACACACTGAAACTGACCCCAGGCCAACTGGCCTTTCATCTGGGCCCTAAACGCCCTTTGTCCAGAATGTCAGGGCTTGACTGCCAATGCAGCAACTCAAAAGTGCGCGGTTGCGCTGGCACCACTGTGCCTCCTGGGTCCCCCACTGGGACTTGTAAGCAACTGGCCTAAACGTTGCAGCTGCCACTAATTGCTGTGCAGCTGTGAAGATACTGGGGGCACTGGCACTCCCTGTGCCCTCTGGGCCCCCACTGGGGCTCTCTAAGCAAACGTGCCCCACGTTGCAGTTGCCCGCTACGGCGGCGCAACTGAGGGAATAAAGAATCAGCACTCAGGACACTGGCACTACCGTGCCCCTGGAGTCCACACTGGGACTGTAAAATAATAGTGCCCAACGTTGCAGTTGCCCGCTACGGTGGTGCAGCTGTGAATAAACAAAGAGGCCCTGCTCGGGGGCTCTCTAAATAAAACTGCCCCCATCGTTGCAGCTGCCCTCTATCAGGCGGGGCAGCTGTGGAAACTAAATCAAAGAGAAGACACAGGCACCACTGTGCCCTCTGGACACTGGCACTACCGTGCCCCTGGAAATAATGTGCCCATTGTTGGAGCGGCACGCTCTCCTGCGGGTCCGCTCAGGAAATCCAGCACGACTATCCTGGTGCCTTGTGAGCACCAACAGCAAAAAGAACGGCCTCAGCCCCCACTCACTGGGGCTTGGTGCGGGCTTCTCTGGTCACCTCTTCTGGCGGCTGCATGCGGCGTGCATCAGGAGAGCCCCCACTCCTCAGGGGCTCTCTCCTCCTCTAAGCTTCTCCTCACTCCGCAAGGCGGGCTCCTGGCAGTCTGAGGAGCCCGCGAGGCTCCGGACGGCTTATCCGGCGGGCGGGACTTCCTCTCCCTGCTCGCCGGACACACTCTAAGCCCCGCCCAGTCAGGCAAGGCCGCCTGGCTTCCTGTTTGTAGGATCGGGCCGCGGCGGTGACTTCTCTCGGCAGGGCAATGCGGGGGGGGCACCCACTTTGGCCAAAAGTAATTGCGGGGTGGGCAGCCGCCCAGAAGCAAGTAATTGCGGGGTGGGCACCCACCAGTCGAGACCACAAGCGGCAGAAACGAGGGGTGGGCTCCCGCCGTTTCAATATGCATAAAGCGGGGTGGGCTCCCGCTCGAGCGTCACCAATGCGGGGTGGGTACCCGCTCTCAATCGCATAAAACGTGGGGTGGGCACCCGTGATGATTCAAAAGGCAAAAATGCGGGGTGGGCACCCGCTCCTTGCCGCAACTCGGGGAATCCCTACGCCGGGGATTCCCTCTCTCAACGCAGCGCAGTGCTGCAGACCCACACAACGCTTCTCTCTGGAAAGTAAAATCAGAGCGCTCACGAGGCGCTAGGAGCAAAAAGTCCAAAGCAAAGTTCTAGGTCCATGGGGCATAGCTGGGCCCAGGGAGGCCAGCACACAGGGCCCTCCAGCAGGGAGGCAAGCCCTCGTCGCGGTTCCTCCTGGGCCCCCAGCAGCAGCAAGCCCCCAGCAAGTCCAGGAACAGCTCTCTTCATGGGGTCACAGCCCCTATATTTATATTGCATTTCTCCTTTGTCTGCAGAGCACAGGGCTTGGGGGGACCAGCTAGAACTGGTTCTGGAGCACTCTGTTTACAGTGCTCACACCCTTCTTTGGGAGATGGGGGCTCGGCCATCAGACACACCACAGGGGGGTGGAGCCAGTATTGACCTAGGCAGGCACAATCCTATTCAGGGCCAGGGGACTACTCCTCCCACTACTCCAAATGCAGGTGTCCCATTCAGCCTAGCGCTGACTCACCCTGCCCCTCCTGGTGACACACACACCTTACCAGCCCCTGTCACTCAAAAGCCAGACATGCAATTCACATCAGGCAGGCAGACACATAGCACACAGAAATGCCAACTTCTAAAAGTGGCATTTCTAAAATAGTTATAATAAATCTGCGCACACCATTGCGTAGCATTTATTATTACTATTCCAAACATACCAAACTTGACCACGCTGCTCCTCTCATATCAGGAATTGCCACTGAAACACTTATCAGGGAATCCCCAATGCATTCCTACGGGAGGGCAGCCCCACAGTAGTGAGAAACCAAAATGGCTGTTTGTCACTACCAGAACATGTCACACACTTAAGGTACATGTCCTATCTTTTACCTACAATGAACCCTGCCCATAGGGCTAGCTAGGGCCTACCTTAGGGGTGACTGACATGCAGTAAAAGGGGGGTCACAGACATGGCACACACTTTAGGTGCCATGTCACAGCGGCAGTAACACTGCGCGCACAGGCCCTGCAATGGCAGAGGCCTGAGATAGGTTTGCAAGGCTACTTTGGTGGGTGGCGCAATCAACGCTACAAGCCCACCAGTAGCATTTAATTTACCAGCCCTGGGTATATGAGATACCACTTTACAAGGGACTGATAGGTAAATTAAATAGGCCAAACAGGTGTAGACCATTCTTACCATATGTAACACAGAGAGCGCACGCACTTTACACTGGACAGCAGTGCTAAAGTGCCCAGAGGCCTAAAACCACCAACACCATGTCAGAAAAAAGGCTAGGAGAAAGGCAAAAAGTTTAGGGATGACCCTGCAAAAAGGGTCAAGTACAACACCCAGGCATAGCCATTCCTAACTCAGCCCCGAAATTAAATCTTGGAGGCCACCAATAATTGTAAGAATGTGAAGTGAGAAGCCGTGTGTTACACCCCTGAGGTGCTGGCGATCATGTACGCTGATGTTGCTTCCCACATGGTGGGAATGTCTAACAATTGGGGGAATAATTACATGATCATTGCTGGGCATGTTAAGTTATTTTGTGGCCTTAAACAATTATTTCTAATTTTTTTTAGGAAGGTCCCTGAAAAGGTTAACTAGGTTGCGTAGTTCTCTCAACAATATAGAGAGGCAAAGAACAACCTCCTTCAAGTGATAAAAAAGGAGTAAGACATGAGATTAGGGACTGTAGAGTACTATATTGGTCTGCAATAAGGCAAGCAAGCAAAGGTAAACTGGGAAAGCAGAAAATGGAAAGACCCTTTAGAAGCCTCTTTCAATGATGATTTGTGGTAATTTTAACGGTTAGTGAGCCTAGGTAGTGGGAACTTAGCCAAGCCAGTGGATACATCTATTCTGCCATGCAAGCGGGTCGCCCATTCTGGGAATCTTTGCTCATATTCATGAGAAACGTACTTGATCCTTATCAGTAGCAACGGAGACTCTGTTAGTTCTCCTGAGCTCACATTCCCACCTGCTGTTTTCACTTTAACTGAGACAGCAGCAGCGGTCTCCTCCTAGAAGACCGGCAAGGCGCCAATTATGGACAAGATCCCAGCGGATCACTTCAAATCTGATCAAAGTTTCTGGATCCCTTTCATTAACGCTGTCGGCTGGAGCCGCATTATCCACCTCGAAAGGGGCAGAGATTGTTCCTGCTTTTAAAAAAGGGAGCCTGAATATTTTGTCTAATTACTGCCCAATCAGTCTCCTCAACAACCTACAAATGTTTGTTTGCAAACAGGTCCTGGAGAGATTATTATAATTAGGGCTCCCGGCTTTATGGTATTTATTTTTTTAACATTTCCGTCTGTATTGGTCAATTTATATTTTTGGGACATTTTATCTGTATTTATCCACATTTATTTTATATTTTTATTTATGTCTGTTGAGATTTAGCTATTTAAGCTGCCAAATATTACGTAACAATAGAACCACTAAATATTAGCATTATATCACAAATATATGTTGACATATGACATTATTTAAGGAAATTTCATCCTGTTTTTTAATTTCCCATGCTGTCCATCTGCTCAGCTGTTGAGCTACAATTCATGAAAGAAAGCACGGAGAGTCACTTAAAATAAGCACAATTTTCTGTATTTATCCACCTTTAAAAATAAATGCAGACAGAAAATACATTGTTTTTTGTCTGTATTTACTTGTAAAAATCCGTAAAAATGGAAAACAGAGAGCCTTAATTATAATGCATTGATGAAAACCACATCCTCCCCATCTCCATGCAGGATTTAGGTCTAAAACAAGTTCAATTGACCAGGTCTTACGCTTTTTGATGACCAAGTGGAAGACTGTGGTTGTTGGGGGAGTAGCCCTTTTTGTTGCGTTCATTGATCTCTGAGCTGCTTTAGATTTGGTCCCCAGGAATAAACTTTGGGAGGTTCTCCTTGGGCTGGGAATCGCTTGTAATTTCTTAAATATCATTGTGCACCTCTATGAAGGGAGCGTTGCCAGGATTCATTGTGGTGTGAACGGAGAATTAACCCAGGAAATTGCCATTGATAAGGTTGCTCGTCAATGTTGCATCCTGGGTCCCACTCTTCTTCTTTTGTATAGCAATAATTCTGTTAACTTCATGATTAATTGTGCTAATGATTCCCCAATGCTAGCAGGTCAGAAAATTCCTGCCCTCTTCTTTGCGGATGACACTCCTCTGCTTGCCAAAACCAGGGCTGGTTTGCAAACCCTTGTAGACAGATTTAATAAGTTTTATGTGTCACATTGCCTTGAAATTAATGTACTAAAGACCAAGCAGATGACTTAATGAACAAGGTAGAGGGAATTGGGTACCATTAGCCTGGGACGGGAAGTGCTGGAAAGGGTTAAGGAATTTTAAATAGCTGGGGATTAGTTTGGCTGACTCAGCATCATGGTCCCCACAGATCTCTAAAAGTTCAGTCTTGCTAACCCCTAGAGCTGCGGCCATCCTTAGATTTGCTAAAAAAGCACCGTGGTATCCAATCCTCCCAGCAATGGAAATGTATGAAGCTTAGCAAAGGGAATCAGCATTGCATGGCACAGAGATATGGGGACATTGCTCCACGGGCCCCTTGTAGATCAGTGAGAATAACTTAAAAATCTAAATCCCTTTTTGTAAAGCGCGAACTACTCACCCTTATGGGTCTCAAGGCACTGGGGACCATTGTGGAAACTAAGTGAGCTATTGCCCAGAGTCACATGGTGCTGAGCTGAGCTGCCACTGGAGCCGGGGATCAAACCGTGAGCCATGTGCTCCAAAGTCAGCTGCCCTGGCCACTGCACCACACTTCTCCAACTTCTTAAGAGCACTTACAGGTATGGGAAGAGGTACCCCATAGTTTCACTTGGACCAGACCTCCATCTTAAATCTGTCACTGTGTTCTTTATTGGGTCCATATATGGACTGTCAAGGATTTACAATTTACGGAGAGGGCCATGTTGACATCCTTAACTTACGTAGCTCCAACAAGATCAAGTGGCTAGCCTATGTTAAAAAATCACTCTATGACCTGTCTCTAGGTAATATTTGGGAAGATCCTTTTTCTATCACATTCACTGTGGCTACTGATAACAAAACTAGATATTGGGAGAGAGTTATCACCCAGAATGAATTGTCTAGTTCTACAGGCAGCGGCACAAGTTTTTTTTTATACAAGAGCATGCCCAAGGCTGAAGGATTCTTAAATTTCACCCGTCCAGCACGTGCGCGCTCGCTTTACTTACAGTTTAGGTGCTGCATTTTGTTGACAGCTGTGTTCATATCAACATGGGCTCCTACACAAGCAAGGTCCACTTTGGCCAGTCTTGTATGCTATTTGATGAGACTCAGGAACATCTGCTTTTCTTTTGTCCAAACTATTCTAGACTAATAGAGCTGGTGGGTTGTGCCTCTGTCACCTTTTGGGGATTTCATACCTTACTAATGCTCTTAGAATTTGCAAAAGCAATTCTACTAGTTTGGTACTGACTGCAGTATCTAAATTTCTTTTCCATGCATGGGCTATTAGACATAAAGTGACCCTCAACTAACAATGCCCACCTCTATATAAGGGCTTTTCCATGTTCATGTTTTAGCGAAATAAATTAGTTTCTTTTAATTGCATTCTGATGAGTGAGATAAGTGCACTTCTTTTTTCCTGCTATTTTAATCATTTTAATCGATGTTCCTATTGTTTTGTACTTACCTTATGACTCTAGGGCTTTTAACTAGTTTAAATTCCTTCGGTACCGATCTTTGCCTTATTTTCTCTTGTATATTTGGATAAATTGTTTGACTATGAATTCTGATGTTTGATCTGTCATTCCACTTGAAGAATGAGTGAGAGAGTAAGACTGAGTGCAAGTGAATCCTTCCTCGCACCCTCTGAGAAACAGTCCGTCTAGCTCAGTGGAACTGAAGCCAAGGATGAAGGTGCCACTGGTAGTGAGAGATGCTGTGCACAGCAGCCCCTCCATCTACTCGTGGAGTTGAAGAAGGGATGCCTGGCTCAGGGAATGGGTCTTCATTAGAGAGGGCAAGGGTGCCAAAGAGGAGGCTCTCGAGTGTGTTTATTTATAATAAATGGGATCATACACTAGTCACAGGGTAGCCTATCATTTATTTTCTGATACCAGCCTAAGAGGTGATAGAAGACGCCTGTTGAAATGTGCAGTGGCGCAGCAAGGACACCCGTGGCCTTAATGCAAGCGAGGAAAACGTCCCCCGCCCCTGGTTCAGTAGCAAAAAACAACCATAAGTTGGGAAGCAGTAGCCCCTTCCCCCGCCCCCCACATCCGGATGGCACAGTACCACTGCACTTACTGCACTATTGATAGTTACGACCCTGAAAGCACATTTATAAGTAGTTCTTTCTTAAAAGCTTGCTTAGTATAGCCTATTATTGGACAGACGGATGTCGCATTACCTCTGAAAGCCACAGCTCGAGCACAGGTTTCTAAAAGCTCTCCCTCAGAACATTAGTAGTTGCCACTTACCCATGTAATAAAGGCCTGTCCTCCACTTTCAGGTCGCATTCACATGGAACCGCTCTGACCTTAACAATCAACAGCTGGTAAGGTATCATGTAATAATCAAGTTGTTTTCATTTTCCGGAATGGGTTAGAGGCATTCAGAAGGGAAATTTTCTGCCCATGTCGGGGAGTTGCACCGAGCAGTTTTTCACACTGGTTGTCCCTGTGTGGAGTTGTGCCTGGTACGCATTTCACATTGCTGTCTACGTAACGAGTAGTGCCTTTGTGTACTCCACATTGCTGCTTATACCAGGTGAGTTGTGCGAAGGTTGTTCGTACCTGACACTGGGGTGTGTTAAAAGTGGACAAAGGAATGTGAACGTACTGCTGAGCATTAAATGTACGTGAATCGTTCCTAATCAGCAGTAAAAACGTTTTTTTCTGGGTTGTCAGGAAGAACATAGGGCCTGATGTGTCAAAAGCTTTTTCCCATTCTGCGTCTATGGGAAAATGCCTTAGTACATGTGATTGTAAATTATATTTCTATAGCGCTTACTTATCCTGACGAGGCATTAATGCACTTTAAGGTGAGTAGCACGCTACTCCTAAACCCAAGAAGAGAGGTTCATAGAAGATTAGTCATTTTTTTTCTTTTCTTTGTGCATTAGTTGTGTTTTGTTTGTGCTCTTGATTTCTTGTGTGTTGAGTAAAGTGTGGAGTAGGGATAGAACAATGGGAATGGATTTGAAAGGGGAAGTAGTAGGTTGTTTTTGTAAGACGTGGTTGTGTGTGTCTGCGAGTCGGGTATTTGGTATGTGGGTTGTTGTACCTTTTTTGGATTGATGGCTTTTAGTGGGCCGGCAGTTAGGGTTATTTCTTTTACACCTAAACAGGGTTCTCCCTCTCTTCCTTTCCTCCTGCTCAGGATCACATGGCTTGGTGCTAGACCCTTTGGCATAGGTCAAGTGATCGGGGCAATTCTCCCTCTCCCTTAACTTAGTAAATAAATAAATCCAGCTGGACGTGCAGCCAGAGGAAACATTGTGGTCAGCTTCCTCCTTGGCCCTTGCTCTTCCTAAATCAAGTAGGGTTTCCCTGGCAACAGCGCTACACCTGAGAAGCTGGTGAACTAAGTTTTAGATTTACCCTTGTATAATCCCACGCTTTCTGTGACTCATAGGACTCCCAGTGGGCACAGGTAACCTAATTACTAGAGTAAGGGCTCCCATTGGAACCTGGTCATCTGTTGTTAGGGTTAGGGTTTCTACTAGGCCTTGGTCACTGAATAGCTAGGGTTGGTCACCTGACTATTTGGATTTTCCCTCCTATTTAAACTGGCCCCTTGAGGCATCAAGCCTGGACGTCCAGGTAATGGATGGCAGGTTAAGGGTATTGACTTGGTAGTCATGTTAGGGCCTGCCACAACCTGTACCCTCGAGGTCGCACTAACACCATCTGGCTCTACCAAATGTATCACAGGGGGGTGGGGCCCCCTTTCTTCCAGACACCCAAGCAAGCATCTTGCTCAGCTTGTCCCCCTCACAATGCAAGCGCTGTCTAAGCTGTGTAAGCATATATGCATCCAACCTATCCCACTTATCCGCTATACTCCTTGCGCGCCCATAACTCTTCCCTTTGAGTCTCAGGATCGGTCAGGTCTAACTTATACAAATCTGCCAGCTCCCCCTCGTCTGCATGCAACTCACGCAGTAACTGCCTGCGCACCCCAAACGTCAATCCCATGCACTGCCCTCGGATCACTGGCTTCATGGGATCCCACTCGACTGCGCTTGCAGTTAACTTGCAAATAGTCCGCCACAGACTGCAATAATGTATCTCTGCCCAGCACATCTGCCAAGACATCCATCGGAAAGCGCCAATTCGGAGCCTGTGCACCAACAAACCCCAATCCATCACACCAAGTACAGGTGCATGATCTGACAAAAAACGAGCCAAGTGCTGCACCCTCGGCATGGCCACCACCAGGAATTCAGCCACCAGGATCCTATCCAGCTGACTATAGGTATGGTGGATGAGCGAATGACAGGCTAATATGCTTTTTTCCGGACTGCAAGTCCTCCATGCATCGGACAACCCCAAATTCGTCATAACTTCATGCAACAACTCAGTCATAAGTGGCTTTGTGTCAGCTCTGGGAGGACACCTGTCTCACTCCCTGTCCAGGGCACAACTGAAGTCTCCCAACCATATGAGAGGGCCCTCCACCTCAGCACCCATCAGGTCCCGTAACCTGAAGTAAAATCGAGGACCATCAATATTGGGCGCTTAAATATTGAGGACTGATAGGGCCCTCCCATCAAGCCTATCTTGCAGTAAAACATACCTCCCCTGCAGATCAGCCTCCACATAAGTAGGCACAAACAGAGCCTCTGGGGCTACCCAAACCAGATCCCCCCTGGCATAAGAGGGATAGGAGGCGTAAAGCAGTTGGCCCTTCCATTTAATGGCAACCTTATCAATCTCCAGTGAAGTGTGTCTCCTGTAGAAAAGTGATGTCGATTCTATGCCGTTTCAAAAAGGAAAAGTTCCTTTTAACATATGTACCCAGTCCTCGGACATTCCAGATAAGCATTCAAAACCTTCCTCCCATTTGTGTGATAAGCCAGCGCCCCACCACTCCATTCCCCCTATAGCTCAATAGCCTGCTAAGGATGCTGTTTAAAAAACTAACCACCCCCCCAGGACAAACATAGTAGAACGGTCATGCTCGGTAAGCACACCCGTACCATATGCCGGGACAACACACTATCCCCTACTTATCCAACGGGGATAAGGACCTCGACCGCCCCCCCCCTCCCAACTCCCGTCCAAATCACCCCGCCCAGGCTCCCAGTGCAAATGTGCAGCAACACAACACTGAGCCCAAGCGGTTAAACCTCAAGCCGTGAAGTAAAAGAACAGCAGGAAATCTAACATCACAGTATATTTAAATGAAACACATCATCACAAACCCAACAGGTCCCCCACAGTAAGCTAAAAGCCACCAATCGTCTGAGCAATCAGGCCTAAACAGAAAGGATAAATACCATTGCCATTAGCTATCCCTCCCTTCTCCCACTCACACCACAGAGCACTGTATCATTTCACCTTCTACCAAAACATCACATGTTAGATTATCACACAGCAAGTTTAGTCTCCGGCACAATGTCCGCTTAGTGAGGCTGGGAGTCATTCAATACAGAGGCCAGCTCCCTAGTTGGGGACACTGTCTCTTCAGTCCACAGCGGAGCAATTGTGGCCACCTGCATGGTGCCATCGGCTAGAATCGTGACTCTATGCGAATCTTTGAACTCACCATCCAGCAAGCTCTCTCCAATGTGGCCTCTCCAATCACCAAGGCCCCTCTGCCCCCAAAACAGAAACAGACTCCCCGAGCACTGATCAATGCACCATCCCATATCTCTGGCCAGTCCCACACATCTGGAGTCTCTCAAAAACGTGTGCCCTCCCATTAGCAATGACCTTCAACTTGGAGGGGTAAAGAAACATGTACTTTAAGTTCATAGCTCGCAACTTCTGTTTGACACAAAGAAACGACTTGCATTGCTTCTAATATTTTCTTTCGTAATCTGGAAAAATGACAATGGCATGTTTGTCAACTCTCGGGATCCCCTGTTCCTGTGTTGCTCTTAGGATACAGTCTCTGTCCCTATAATTCAGTATTTTGGTTATAATATCACACGGGGGACACCCAGGCAGTGGAGCCGGCACCAATGCCCGGTGTGCCTTCTCAATGACAAATATCTCAGACAGCCCACTTGGCCACATCTGCAACTTGATCCAACTCTCCAGAAAGTTCACCGCCGATGAGCCCTCCACTTACACTAGAAACCCCAGGAGCCATAGGTTCCAACGGCAGGAACGCCCCTCCACGTCCTTCACTCGGACCTTCAACTCCCTAGTGATCATCGCCATCTTAGCCATCTGCTGCTTTAGTGTTGAGACCTCACCCTGCAGACTCTCAATGTTGTTCTCAGCGGCTGTCACCTTCTCAGTGACTTTCAGCAAATCAGCCTTAATCAGGTTCACATCAACAGAGGAGCCCGAACCCTGTATAGCAGCCAGTAATTCGGCATGCAAGGGCTCACCACTATGCTCCATGGAGGCACTGCGGAAATCTGCACTCCCCTGATCAATCAGCCACTGAAACGCCTGCCGGAAGGTGGCATACTGCATAATAGTGTTAGATGAATGAGTCTTGGGATGCTTGCCTTTTCCCATAATTGCATCCTACAGAACCACACATGGCAGTCTGGCACCTCCCGATGCGTATAATCAATGGCAATCCAGATCAAAGGTTCAGTCTCACAAATCCAGCAAGCGTTCAGTAATTAGCCCCCATGGCCACGGAGCTTAATTCAGCCCCTCAGTCTCAGGAGACAGCTTCAAGTGCCTGTTTGTCTCTCTTGCACACCAAAACACCACTTCCAATAGCGAGGGTCAAGTAAGAGCAGGTCCCCCTAGGCGCCCCCTCTCCTGCCACCCAGGGTGGATTCATCTCAACAATCTCCTTTCTTGCATTTGACTGCAGGTCCCCGATCCTCCACAATGACCAACTCGCAGTGCGGCCACCATTGCAAGCCTCCCTGAGTTCTCACACCACTGGCTCCCCAGCAGGCAGGCTCATTTCATGCAGGTCCAGGTTGTGACGTACTCCAACAGAGCTATGCTGACCCTTACAGTTTTTCATTGACCCCTGTGGGCTCCATACCGATGTCATCGTCACCTTCATTCTGGACACCCAAGTCACTAAGGGCCCCCACTAGGCCAAAGCAATCCAGGGTTACAAAGCAGAGGGCCTACCTCTCCGCCCTACACCTGCGATTCTTCCTGGCCCTAGGAAGCCTCACCTCTTACTTGCACCATATGAAGGGGCCATCACCAGTCCATATTCTCCCCCTACAATCCTTGCTGGGGCCACAACAGTCCCCTCCAACAGGCCCAAGGCTCCAGGCCCCGCGGTCGGCGTTGCCAGTCCAGCATGTGCCCCCGCTCATTGTAGTGGAGTCTGTCGGCCACTGGGAGCACACGGCCCCCTCCTGCAGCAGTAGGCGCAAGCTCAGAGCTCATCGGAGCCACGGCAGTTGCAGGCAACACCACTCTGCCCAAATCAGAGGGATAGTCGCTCCCGATCCTCAGACCCACCTTGCCTGGCCATGCCCTAAATGTTTGAGCCATGGCACCTGCCGCCGCACTTCATGGCCAAAGCAGCCAACTTTCAGGCATCCCGGGGCCCCCATCAGCATCAGCGGAGGCTGCCACAGATACCAACAGGAGCCGCTGGAGCCTCTCTCGGTTCTCGGCTCCACCGGTCGCACCCATTATGGTTGCCCGAGCCACTGCCACTGCCTTTCTCTAAAGCAGATAGTGCCAAACTCGAATGCAAAAAGCACAATTGATGGACAGAATGTTGAACAATGTCAAACATTCACCCCAGTACAGAGATCTGGGCCTAAATCCATCGTTTTTTTGCTCCCCTTGCCATTCCAGTTTAAACCCAGCCATATGCAAATCAGTCTTGACCCTGCTCCCCATGGGAACTGTCTAGCCTGAACTGCCAGGCCAGTCCTCCCTGGACCGGAAACAAGCATCCTGGGACAGGTTTCGGAGTTTCACCCCTCATCAGCCAGGCTAGCTTGACTCCAGTGGCATGGAGAGCACGGGACCCACGTCCAAGTGTGAAGGGTATGCCCAGACGTGGGTCCCATGTCACTGCACAACTGGATTCAAGCTAGCCTGGCTGATGAGGGGTGATGCCCCGAAACCGGTCCCAGGATGCTTGTTTCCAGTCCAGGAAGGACCTGGTCTGGCAGTTCGGGCTGGACTGTTCCCATGTGGAACAGGGTGAAGACTGATTTGCAAATGGATGGGTCCAAACTGGGGTGGCTTGGTGTGCAAAAGAACGATGAATTAAACCCAGATCTTTGTGACTGGGGATGAATGTTAGCATTGTTCAGCATTCCGCCCAACATTTGTTCCTTTTGTCGCCCTAAGTGGGAAGGGTATGCCCAGACATAGGTTCCGTGCTCACTGCGCCACTGGATTAAAGATAGCTTGGCTGATGAGGGTTGACGCATCGAAACAGGTCATGGGATGCTTGTTTCCGGGCCAGGGAGGACCTGCTTGGCAGTTTGGGCTGGACTGTTCCCATGAGGAACAGGGTCAAGACTGATTTTAGAATTACGGACAGGCTCACCAGGAGCTCCTGTCGGCCCTCAGGCAAGGCCACGCCCCCCAGTGAAAAACTCTCACATTAGTTTTTCACTATTGTAAGGCCTACCACTCCCAAGCATTAACATTGGAGTTACCTTATTACATTTAATATGCTATAGCTTCCAAATTGGAACAGGTGACTAGTTCATGTTTGGTATCTTTGGAATTGTAATGAAAAAACCTCTTTTATGGTGAAGTCGGATTTTTGATTACAAATTTGAAAACACACTTTTAGAAAGTTGTAATTTTCCTGTCTTAGCTATTTAGTGCTGGCAGCCAGTCTCTTGATCACATGACCGGGTGTAGTTGGAAGTTGAGCCTTGTGTAGTCCTCCTAAACAGCCACACACAATAGAGAGCTTGGGTGTGCCTGAATGTGCAATCACTGGCAGGATGGGAGGGTAGAGCTGGGCACAGCCCTACTTTCACCTAAATAGGCTGTGTCCTGCCTTCAGACAAAGGATTGCATACTCCCTGTAGTCAGTTTGAAGCCAGGACAGGGGAGGCAGCAAACCTATACACTTCAAAGGGAAACCTCTAGAAGCTTCTCCCACTTCAAAGGAGGCACCAGGTATAAATATTGGCCCTCAGACACCAACTCTTCAATACCCTTCTGGACCTGTAGAAGATTCTGCCAGGAATGTCTGCTGTGTTGCTGAAAGGACTGACACTCTGTTGGGCTGCTACCCTGAAGGACTGCTGCCCACTGTGCTAACCTGATGCCTGCTTCTCTCTTGCCTGGGGGCGAAGGACTGGACCTGCAGTCTGTACCCAGGACCGCCAGAGTGACTCCAAGGGGGGCAAAGTCTCTTGTAACCAGCACTTGTACTCTGCAACTGTGAGTTCTTCCCTGTCAAGTGGTGCCACCCCGAGTCCTGGACTCTTGGAAGTGGGCCTGAAGCTGCTCTGCCAGCCCTCTGTGGATCCAGCAGAACTGATGCATCACCTCTGCTGTGAAGTGCAACCCCGAGCAGAACGGATGCACCGTCTCTACTGTAAGTAGTCTTCCAGTGCAAGAACTCCGTGTCGACCTCGCAGCCTGAAGCAGACCCACCACTTCATGATGCATCCCTGATGGAGGCCCTCGCATCGCAAATCTCTCATCAAAGGCAGCCTTGACGACGAGACATGACTTTGTATCGCAAGCCCCGCAGTCTCTTCAGAACCAGCCGGTGTGCCACACATTCTCGACGCAGGACTTCACATCCCAAGCATCCCTTGTTGACGGACTCCTCTATGATGATGCAGGACCTCGCATTGCAGACTCACAGTTCCCTGGAAAGAACGCATCACCTCAGCTGCGTGACGCATCCTCGATGCAGGACCTCGCAATTCTCCGCAACCAGGATTTAAGGCACTGTAGTTCCTTGGGACCAACTGGGTCCCTGTACCCAGCCTGTGCTCCATTGCAGTCTGCCCAAACTTGTGACTTTGTTCTGGTCCAGCGCAACCAGATATCCACAGTAGGCACCTTGTGCTTTTATGCATTATTTTCATCTAAATCTTTTAAATTGCATATCTCTGGTTCTACTGCTTGGATTTATGTCGTTTTGGTCTTGTTTCATTTATTAATATTCACTCTCTTTTTTTAGGTCTTGCCTGAGCCAGCGCATGCGCTGCTCTGGCGAGACATTTAGTGAGTGGGCTTTAAAAAGCCGACCACAACTTTTTGTGTGGCCTAGAGCGTGCGGTTACGCGCACAGTAACGCGCATTCCTCGCATCGCTCGATCAGGCGCCATCTGGCTTTCCTCTCACTTGCTCTCCCAAGCGCGCGCTTCAACGCTCCTCCCCCTCCCCCACCACAGAGCGCGTCTCGTTTTCTCTCTCTCTCTCCTGGTCTCTCACTTACTGCCCCTATAGCTCTATCTCTTCCTCCCTCTCTCTCCCTTTTTCTTTCTTTCCCGGTCTCTCTCGCTCTCCCTTTTTTATGGAGTTTTTTTATATATATAGCGCGAACTCGACTGAAAGATATTGGAGCGCTTTACATGAGCGCCCAATTACATTACACAAGGTCACACACATTCATGTTTATCTCTCTCTCCTCCCACCTCGTTGTCTCTTTCTCTTTCTCTCTCACACACACACCCACACTATCTTTCTTTCCCTCCCTGTCTCTCGTCCCTCACTTTATGCCTCTCTCCCTCCCTCTCATTTTGTTTCTCTCTCTAAGTCTCTCCTTTGTTCCCTCTCTCATCTTCTTCTTCCCTATTCACCCCTCCCCTTGCTGTTTCCTTTATCTCACACTCTAAAATCCTTCACGATAGCGTCTCCTATGCCGGACGCACTTCCCTTTCTCCTTCACACTGTCAGCGCTCTTTCCCAACACCCCACCCCCACACCTTTACCCCCCACTCTCACCTGACTTTACTCACTCCCTATGTGATCTTCTTCCTCATACTCCTACAATCGCATTCAGGATTCTCACCTTCTCTACTTTCTACACCGCGGAGCTTTCAGTGTTAGCCCATCCAGCCGTTCCTTTCTGACTTCATTTAATGTCTTCTGCACAGAACGACTTTCCTCTCACTGACATTGCTTTTCTGCTCTTCTCAACCTTGGTGCTAAGAACTAAGATGGTTGGGGAGAGGGGGCGCGTGAGGAGCAAGGCATGTTTTTTCCCATTGAGAGCAGAAACTATGTGCTGACACTGTGCATCCAACGCATGTTTTTCCTAAAGACATTATGAGCCATAAGCTAACAAATGCCAAGGTCCCTCTGTATTTCTTAGAAGTAAAATAAACTTTTCCCCTAGTGTGTTCTGTTCACAGCAATATCTGTTGTGTTGATGTAAATATTTAAATAATGGAGAGGGAAGGAAGACCTAGCCCCACCCAAAGAGCATTTCTAGACTCAGCCCACCTATCAGCTCCTTTGCTGAGTTTAACTGCCTCGTGTTGGGAGTGACCTATAAGTGAAAGGAGGCTGTTGTATGGACACCACACATTATTGAAAGAGGTGAATACGCAATTAGGATAGACCCCCTTTGTTAGGTCGAGCCTAGCAGACAGCACAGGGTGTCTGGCTGGGAAAGATGTCTTGAGCGCTTACAGTGGGCTTAGATCCGCCCATTTCTTACCGCTGGTTGGCTTTAGTGTCAGTCTCGTTGGCTTACTTCTCATTCAATGGCCTGCCTTCCTCTTCTGTTATATTTCCCTCCTCTCGAGCATATCCTCTTTACCATTCTTTTGACTGCCTGACTTGTATCGTTCCACTGCTCGCATATAAGGAACTACTTTTTTCTTTTGCATTCAGCACTCCATAAGAGGGCTTTTGTTTGCTAGGTCTCTCCCTCTTCTGCTGCTGCGCTCCTCGCCATGTTGCTTCCTACACTTCCCAGCTTGTCTATAAAAGCTGAGCAACAGGGATATTTTTGCAGAGGTATGGCTAAAAGGCGGAGGTTAAGGGTTGTTTTTGTTTTATCTTCTGCATTCCACTTATTGCCAGCGCTTAATTTGTTCATAATTAAGTGCCAGGGCCCTTCTTGGAAGGCTACTCCAGCCTGCACCACTCATACCCTGCCAGCGCGGCTATTGACTGTACTATTATAACACCTAAGCATCGACATCCTACAAGTTTGACAATTCAGACGATTTCAGGCCACACAAAGCTAAAATAATAGCATGAGAAGCTGGTTTGATTAGTTTTCAGTATATATTGACTTAATAAACACAACTGCTGTGTTCATCTCAAAATGAAAACAAGCATTGGCATAGCCAATAGGTCTCGCTTTTGGGACCTTATAAGTATTTAGTTATGCAGCACAATATCCTTGGTGCAACAACATCAACTGTTGCATGGCTAAGCACTTATAAGGTCCCAAAGGCGAGACCTATTGGCTATGCCAATGCTTGTTTAATCTGGAGTGGGATCATTTTTGTGGTGTGTTCATTTTGTTACTGTTTGAAGTGTTGCACAAATACTCTACACATTGCCTCTAAGTTACTCCTGACTGCTCTGCACTACCAGGAGGTTGAGCACAGGTTCATTTAGGAATTGCTTGTGACTTCACCCTGACAAGGATTGTGGTTCCTGCTTGAGCAGGATTTCACCCCTCTCAACCAGAAACCCAATTTCTTACAATGGAAGACTGTGTGTAGTAACCAGCAGAGTAGACTGAGCATAACGAATATCATATGTGAAGTGCAGAGCGGAATGAAGCTGCCAGCGCATTTTTAAGCATAAAATGCATGTCTATCACACTTCCTCATCCATCCCGCAACTCACCATGACATCCCATAACATGATACCCGTATTTCGGTGGTCATCATACATGACATGAACAAACTTCCTACATAGGATCAAAACAAAGCTAACACCCTTCCAACCACACTCCTTACACAGTGTAGCATGCTACTGGGGCAGGCAAGTGTTTCAGTAGTAGCAGTAGTAAGAGCTGTATAAGTGATACAATACAATAAAAAAAGATGTGCCAGTTGAATTTCACATGTCCATGCAAGGAATCGTGTCTGGTTATATTTAACACCAAGTGGGTATTTGTGCCTGGTTGCACAACTCACTATGTTATCCTTGTGGTGAGTGGCACTACACAATATAGGACCAGAGGGAATCAGGAACATCTTCCACCAGTATGTCCCTAACAGACAACTGAGATCAACCAATAAAAATCTGCTGGCTGTTCCGAGATGGGGAGGAAGAGCTTTCTCGGTCGCAGCACCTAAGCTCTGGAATACTCTTCCTTTATCTATATCCGGCCTAGAGTTTCAACTTCCTTTTTGTAAGGCTTTGAAGACCTGGCTTTTCGCCTTGGAAATTTGATCCTCCAAACTCTGCCTCACCAGTAAGCTGCAACTGCATCAGCGCCTAGACGCCTTAGGGTATTTGTACGCGCTATATAAATAATCCATTTATTCATTCAGTTGTGTTTATTGCTATTTTTCTTTATGCTGCCTATGTGGGAAATGGTGCATGGTGGTCCTTCACGGGATGCTGCACATTTGGGACCTGTTCCAGGGCCATGGCTCTGATCTTCCAGTGCACCAGTACTGCTATTCAGCGAAATGGCCTATTTTTCATGTGAGGTCATACTCAACAATATATTTTGCATATCGTACTTTAAATATCACTAGTCTTTGCCACAGCACAGTTGTCTTATATGTAAAGATTCTCATAACCATGAAAACACTACCATTATGTTAGTATACACAATATTTCAAATGTCAGACCCTTCTGACGTATAACTCTATTCATGTATCCTTGTTGGAGGGATATTTTACAGTACGCAACATATTTCTTTATTCATTGCTTGTACAATCAGTGGACCTTCAAATGTGGGCATTAATATGCCCTCACAGTTTTCAACGAAATCTCCTTAAACATTGCAAGAGTTTTCATATTCAATCAATCACTCAATCGAAGTATCTTTATTCGATTTAAAGAATCATCAAAGCATTTAATAAAATCTTTTAAAACGCATTTCACAAAAATCCCGTCAGGTACAAACATTGGGTACAGTCCTCACCAAGGGATAAAGTGCAAAATAATTGTGCAAATTAAAATTCCCAATTTACCACAGTACTAATAATTGTTAATCAACTTAAGATGATGTAGATAAGTATGTATAAAGTGCAAGTGCATACTCAATTAACCCATGCCGACAGTAAAAATGTGTTAAAATTATGCTAAAAATATTCATTGAATATCAATGAGATGCATTCTTGCTAAATTGCCTCTAATTGAACTGAACTGGATCAGATAATTCATAACATATATTAAAAGACAAAAAATCAGACCTAAGTCTAATATCTACGTTAAAATTTTAGCCTGCTCTTTTTCCTTATATAGCTGTAAGCCAATAAAAATCTGCTGACGCCGAATACAATGAGTTGTGAGCTATCTGATTTTAATATTCTCAACATCTCAATGTAGTTCCTGATATTCGAACCTTTACATAGCGGCTTTATCCATTTTCTTCTGGCCATTACATATGCTGTGCAAAAAAATAAAATATGTGCGATGTCTTCGTTTGCACCTAATGGACATAAATTGCAATTAGAGTCCCCTTCCTTAGTCTGGTACATGGCCCATTTGGCTGTAAAGGCATTTATCTGGAGTATTTCATATCTAAATTTCAGATATAATGTCTTTGCTAGTTGAGGTTCAATTTCATCCAGAAATGGCTCAAAGCTTGGGGTCATTTTAAACGATAAAAATTTTGTAGTGAGCCTCCCTGATGTACTACTTAAAGAGACTTTGTGAAAAATAAAATTCCAATAGATGTACTTGATCTCGCTCTTTGATTCTGGCGTCAGCAGGCTGGGATTTGCCCAAAACCTACTCAGACCTAAGTCAAGGAGCCATTTTCGGATGTGGGCCAACACAGGAAAAGTGACATGAACATCCAATTCCAGTAACTCACTCAGGGTTTGCCTATAGGTTTCTAATTCCACAGTTGTCCAAATTCTAACCCAATATGACAGTGTTCTCCATACGGCTAGATGTTCCAGTCTTTTTATGCCAATGTCATATGTTAGTGAAATCACTGGGGTATATTGGGGAAGAGACGCAAACATTCTCAAGATTTTGTTTTCCCCAACAATGAAAGGCTGCAAAAGTTCACCACCCCATAACTCTGATCCATAAAGGGCGGCAGTTTGAGCTCTGATTTTATATACTTCCAGGGCGGGGGGTGATAGCCTTTGACACAGTCGAGTATTGTTTCTTTACGATGGGGATATAATTTTGCATTAGAATAGTCTTAGATTTATTTATTTGTGGCTTCCATGAAAGTTTTGAGTCAAAGGTAACTCACAGGTATATGGAGTTGGAAACACACTCCAATGCCACCCCATTCAAGGTTATTTATTTTTAAAGCTTTTATGTGGTCTGATGGCCATATATTTGGTCTAAGTAGGGTTTATCTCGAGGCCTTTGAGTTTGCAGTAATTGTTAAGGCTATCAAATACATTTTGTAGACCCCTTGGTGTTTGAGACAACAAAATTGTATCATCCCCGAATGTTAAGGCGCAGATATGAGACCCTCCGATCTTAGGTGAGTCATGAGAAGATTTTTGCAAATACTGGACCAGATCATTCACATATAGTAAAAACAAAGTTGGCGCCAGGGCACGCCCCTCCTGACTGGAATCTCATCTGTAAGCTCCCCTCCTATGCCCCAGCGTACCTTGGCAAAGTTACCCTCATGTAACCTTATAATTTGGTTTAAAATCTCCTCTGGCACTCCCTGTTGATATAAGGTTTTCCATAAAAGAGCTCTTGGGATTGAATCGAATGGAGCTTTCAAGTCAATGAAAGCAACATATAAATGTCCAACTTTTAGCTTTGTATAATTCCAGGCTAGGCTTACAAGTCTGAAAACTTGATCAATTGTACTTGTTTTCCATCTGAATCCAGCCTGGCAAGGTGAAAGTAGATCATTCTCCCCGATTCAATCATTTAGCTTAGCCAAAATTTGTTTAGCATAAACTTTTTGCAGAATGTCTATCAGGCTTATAGGCCTGTAATTTGCGGGGTCATCCCTGCTGCCCTTTTTATGAATAGGAACTATCTCTGCCCCTTCCAGGATTCTGGAATGGGCTGTCCCCTGGCTACTGCATTGCATAGCAAGTTTACGTATGGCACCCACACTTCTGGGGCATGTTTTAGAAGGTCCCCTGGTATCTTATCCGGGCCGGGCACCTTTGATGACTTAATAGTAGCTATAGCTAGTGTAGTGTCCTCAATACTAAACTGAAGAGGTGCAATTTGTGCTAGTAGCAAGGGCCCCTCAGTAACGATAGAAGGGTCAAGGACGAGCTCATCGGGGGAGGCATATAAATTAGAGAAGTATCTCTGCCAAGTATAACGGTCTAAAAAGTGATCAGTAGCCGTCTTGTTCGATTTGCTACCATGGGCTATTATTCTCCAGAACATAGACTGGTCCCTGTTTTTTTAGGCTACTTTAAGATCACCCCAGCTAGCATCTTCCCAATTCCTTAGAGCTACCTTCTGTGATTTTCCGTATTCTGCTCTTTCGTGTCTAATCTGAATTATGTTTTTGGCCTTTAAGGCCCGAAGGAGCCGTCGTTTGGCTAAGGCACATTCTTTATCAAACCAAGAGTTCAAAGACTGAGTCCTAACCCTGGATTTACCGATTCCCGTCTGGAGTTTAGTTAGATAAATGTTTATGTTCTCTACCAGTCTTTGATGAATTTGTGTTATAGGTATAGACTCTGGGCTTAACTCCACATGAGGAGTTAAGAGTTCGCTAAAGGCCTTATATATATTGGTGAGGGGCTCAACTTGGTTCATTATAGCGGGCCATTTAACTGATCTCCGGTTATTGCTTACTAATGGTTGCATGATCTTTTCCCCCCCGAGTCAGTTAGAAGAGTTGGTTGGGTGGAAATCCACCTCCCAGACAAGTCTAGACATAGTGGGAAATGATCACTCTCTCCTCTTTTGTCTACCTTAAAGTCTTGTACATAAGCCCAGTGTGCTATGCTTATCATCACGTAATCTATTCGTGATGTAGAATTTCCTCTGGGGAAGGTATTTGAACATTTGATATCGGAGGGGAATCAGCCATTACATGCCCTTAGACCTCTCTCAATAGTGAGATGGAGTAATTGCATTGCTGAGATGGAGCAACCCACCTTGTTATTTGTGGCAAGGAGGGGGATCCCCCTGGCCAGATCTTCCTCCTCAAAAATAATATCTATTCCTGTCATTGGTTTATAACAACAATTGAAATCGCCCCCCACTAGAACAACTCCATTAGATTCGATAGATTCAAGGACTTCTTTGAACTGTGGATTATCGGTGATTCTTTTGAGCGCCCCCTCGGTCTTATATATATATTAAAAAGATGTATCTGTGTCATATTCGGGAACTTCAATTTCAACCCCAAGATATCTTGTGAGGCAGTATGCACAGTTTCTATAGTAGCAATTAAATTAATTTTTAACCAGATAATCAACCCACCCGACGGTCTCCCTTTCTTTGATGGTAGAGCCTCTATACTAAATGTTCTATACCCTAGTTTGTGTAGTGGCTCTGTTAGCCAGGTCTCCTGAAAGAGACATAGATCAAAATTGCCAATATATTCCTGCCAGTCTGGCTCAAAAAGTTTTTGCTTGAGCCCGGCTATGTTCCAGGATACCATCTTCAGGGATTCTGGAGCTAAGTCAACGAGCGTATTAAATGCATGACCAGGCATAGTTGCACAGACACTCCTATCATTCTCATAAGCATAAGTTACCCGTGTTTCATGTGAGTGTGTCCTATCTGGATAAACATCATAAGTAACTTGGTGACCGGGTTCTAATGAAAGGGGCACCATGTCTATTTGGCTACATGTGCTTTCAGTTGTTGCATTCACTATACCCTGCTCAGTCAGTCAATCTACCGTGCCTAAATTGTTTGTCCCCTCTGCATCTTGCTGAACACTATTACACTCATCTGTAGTGGTTTTGTTCTATCTGAAGCTATTTCTGGATTCTGGATTCAAAGAAAGAGTGAGTTCTCAGATTCATGGCTATCAAATTATCTGCAAAAAACTTTGAATGAAAAGTTAACTTTAAGTCGTCCAAGTTCCCTGATTCTTGCTGAAAACGTTCGGCTTTTATTATGTCGGATCTTACTATGGAGAGATACTGGCGTTTATTTCTAATCCACCTTCTCAATTAAGTCATCAATTGCAGCTAGAGTACAATTATCTGCTGCAGATTTAACTGATTTGCTGGTTTTTGCTACCTTCGTCCTTTCCGCAACGGCTTCTACTGCCTTCCTTTTCCCCATTATCTTGAAGACTGGTACAATGAGTCACTAGGTATTGTTATTAAGGGCGTGGTTTGGGGCAAAGGGGGGCTAATAACAATGTTTGTACAGCAATTATGACTATGCTAGTGTATAACCAGATAATATATCTAAACCCACGCACCCGCTATGCACAAAATATAAACTCCGAGCCCCAGTTAATAAAACCTGCGGTTCCAACAACAGTTTAAAAATGCAATCATATAAAGGGAGCAATAGCATCAGATATTCAGTTTCTTTCATGCCTCCTGTTGATGATAAAAGAAGCTTTTAAGGTCTTTGCCTTGGGCCAAAAACCAAGGGATCGATCCGTTTAAGATAACAACTTCCAACTATAATAGTTTTGTTCAGGATCTGAAGGTTAGCCGTGAAATCAACAAATCACTTGTGATTGGCCCGAGTGTTTAAATAGATGTCAGTTCCAGTCCAAGTGTCCGGGGATAAAAAGGGATTTAAATGAAAACTTCTTACCGATGGAGCCACACTGTATTGACAAAGCCAAGGCTAAGGGGGGTGGCCCTGCCTCTTCCTAGTCGCTGACGGGTGCAGACGGGCCTGCCCTTGGCCCGGGCACGCCCGCGCGCGTCCCCCGCTGCGGGAGCCCTACGTGGTTTTTAAAGCACCTCCTGGCTCAGGAAGATAATGGTGGCGGCAAGCAAGCCGCTGGGCAGGCTAGTTCTCGTGGTCCTGGCTCCCCCTTTTCTGCCAGAATCCAGTGATAGCTGCGGCGGCAAAGCAGCAAAACGGGCTCCCTTTTCATATTGTTTCAACAAATATCTCCTCGTAATCTTATACTGCCTTAGATTTGTCCGTGATATTTGTTTATTCTTTAATACAATCAGTAATATTTGAAAATGAATGAGGTTTTATTTGTGACTGGTCCTTCAACAAAGTATAAAGCTGAAAGTATTTGTTAAAGTTGGTTCAGCAATATCATTGCCATGCAAGCTAAGCTTGAAGGCAGTCATTTTGAGTTCTCCTCACTTACAATCTGTACATCTACCATTTATTGTATTATTTTTCATTTTTAGTTTCACATCAATATGCCATGTATTAGGTATCTCCTTAACCAAACCTTGCATTAAATTGAATTAATCACAAAACGTGACCATTAATATTCAACATCCCATTAACTGAAACAGTGTCCCAGTGTATTTCCAGTTATACATTTCTGGGCTTGAGTTAATGTTAAACCCTTAGATATAGGTAATATTTCCATTATTGTGCATAGCTGTTCTTATTTACACAAGGGGCATTCAAGGAAAGTAAAACGTCAGTTGTCCCAGTCTATAATGAGGGCGTTCACGTCCTTTTCACGGCACTTAATCTTGTTCATATATTCATCTGCATCATATTTAGCTTTAAAGTGTCATGACCTAATTCACAAACAAAATCTCTCTGTAGGTAAGTAAACCTCACAGGCAGAAAAAGAACAACCTGTGCAGGCAAAACCCTCACCCTCCTTCACAAAATCAGCATTTGGTGATTGTTGGTATGGCGTGTGAGATAGCTTTAGCTATCTTCCAGGCTATTGTTTTTTAAATGCACAAAAGACATATATTTAGAAGCTTTTTGCCAGTGGTCTTCATTTATCGGCCAGACAGATTATCTTTCATGTTTTGTTTCTGCCTACCAAAGCATGCTGCATGGGGCAGTGAGTCAACCAGCTACAGCCACTGGCTCCCCTCAGTGTGAGAGGAAGCTTTATGTGTGTACTGCCACCATACAATTAGCCCCATCCAGTGTTATGGCTGCTGGTTGTGTGTGTTTTTAATTTTTTTCCCCTGTGTTAACTTATATTTAATAAAAAAAATACAAGGATCTAGTAGCTCCCTAGGCAGTGCTGCCAGCTCCTCAGTGGTGCTAGCAGTACTTCACATCCCTTGTGGGCACTGCTAGCAGTGACCGTCTTGAAATGGGCTTGGGTTTGTTTTTTTTACATTTTTTGTTAATAACAAAGAATTTAAAGCACTACCAAAAGCTGAGTGCCTGGGCAGGCGCGGGTGGTGCAGGCGGCCGTCTAGAAATGTTTTTTGGCATATTTTATTATGATTTCCAATTCCAACATGGCTGACATGTTGACTCTAAACATGTCAGCCATCTAGGAACAGCAAAGAATTATAAAATATGCCAAAGTAAGCAAGCATTAGCAAAGCCAATAGTTATTTGACCAGATGTTAAAAGCCACATTGGTTTTGCCAATGCTTGTTTTGGTATGCAGCCGTCCCTTGCTAACATTTTGGCAACTGTGTGGAATTTTCTGCAGTTCCTACTGAAGTCTAAGGCTTAACTCTGCAGTTGGCACTGGTATCTTGTTAATCCTCATTTTCCCCCTCCCCGATATCTGGAGACTACACTTTGTTTCAGCAGGTGGAGTCTATGGGGAAAACACAGCAGATCTGTGGGGTTATCACGGATCTCCAATTTCCAAAAAAGCTCATAGCACCCTTTAAAGGCCCCACCAAACATAGGAGGCAACCCATAATAAGTACCCTAGTGATGTGGAAGTCAATGTTCTCACTGGAATATCCTTGCAAATGTGATGAACAACCATAAAGTTGCACTTTTAGGACTATGTCAAGCTTTTCAATCCCTTTCCCACAATGACGACACCCTAATGTCACATATAAATAAACCAGGTGTAACCTGTACACTAAGTGGAAGTTCATGAAACTGCCCTAAATTTAAAGGGACGAGTAGACAAAAGATGTCTTCACATTTAATATATTTTTCAATTTGAAGAATGATAAAACGAAGGTGACATTTCTTATTTACACTAACCTTAAGCCTGCAACACTCCTGCAACAAGGACAAACCCACAGACATATTGTAAGTGAGCAGTGCTTAATTTGAACCGGTGGTTTCAGGGGCTCGGCACCAGCACTTAATAGTCAACACCAGCTCTTATCACAGTCTGCCAAATGGTGGCACTGTTTGTCAGTTAAGAGATCAGCACAACAATAGTTGTTTATTAATTCAATATACATTAAAAATGGCTAAAACCTGTCCCCCAAGCCATTCTTATAGCTTTGGGGGCCTGGAGTAGTCTAAAATGTTACACTTGTAGGTATATGATGGTTAGTAGTTGTCTTGGTACTGTCATTGGCAGCGCTATCAGGGACAATGCGTAGTGCAAGCAGTGGCCTCCTGATGAGGGCCCTGGCACTTATTTGTTTACAAATGAAGTACTGGTGAGCACAGGTGTACACCAGGATCATAGGAAAATCATAACTTTGCCTGGCAAATACCTTTAGGGCTTGTGCTTCATGCCTCAAATCACAAATCTCAGATTTGAAAAGCATGGTAGGATTTATGATTTCTTTGTGAATTGGGGCCCAAGTAATCGGCATAAATATTTAATGATTTAAGATGCCCATGATTATAGATATGATTATTTAACCCATTCTCCTACAAGCATATATTCATTCATTATAAAATGCATTAAACCTAGTGATGTCTTAGACATTTTTGTAACATTATCTGCATGCACCAATGCAGAAATTCCCTATATCACTGCCAGGATGATGTACTGAGTATAGATTGGATTAAAGAGACTCAAGCAGCAATCCTGCTTTGGTCTACTTCAAATTGTAATTGTCTTTGTTTTTCCCATCTCAGTTTGCATCTCAATTAACCAACTAAGAATTCCGTTATCAGTGCAATTGTCTACAGAAAATAAGACGCAGAGTCGTCTCGAAATCCTTTTTAGAAAATGGGTATCATTGTACTGGCTATTGATGGAAACAGAATATATTTATACTGGATGAATTTATAATATATGCTGCCACGTGTCGGATTCTTAGAGAAATTAAAAATGGAATCCACTATAGATATTTAAAAGGATCCGAATTTAGAAGCAGCGTAGAAGAGGACTCAATTAAAAACAGATGAAGTCAAAACATAATCACATCGAACAAAATATACCATAGTATATAATTCCTTAATTCTGTCAATAAGCAATGACACACTGAGTGGGGAGATGAAGAGGAAGAAGGAGAGGCAAAGAATAGTAAAATGCAAAGTAAAATAACTAACAACCGTGCTACTCGCTCTGGGGGCAAGGAGAGAGCAGGCAGCAGATTCAATATAAAACGTACAACTCTGCATGGCCCTGGATCTGCTGCGCCAAGACACACGGCGGAGTCAAGTGCAAATCAATATTAAGAAACACGATTGAAGAGGTGATGACTGAATTAAAAGAAAGCCAAACACAACTTGATGAGAAGACTCTGGTACTTAAACACAGAGGAGGTCACTTAGACCTCAGTCGTGGCTGGCAAACGGCTGGGGCACCTGGCTGCAGACTGTCCACCATAGTAGGAGACCTCCAGTTTATAAATAGGGTTTTTGCACCAATTATACTTCCTCTGACATGGAGTTCGCTACACCATGTTGGCATGACGAGCAGTCGAGCATTGTTTACTTGTTTGAAAGATACCCATTGATGGGTTGTTTCTGGAAAAAGTGAAATCAATGTCTCTGACATGCTGGGACTTTCTTCCCTGTCAGCGAAGGGCATCAATGCAATTTACTGTTCTAGACTGCCATACTGTGCAGGAAAATCCCAAGCAGGACAAACAAAATGGACTAGGTGTTCAATGCCTCCCTCTAAACAAGGCACGCCTTCTGTTGCCATGTCTTCAGTCGAATGCCTTCAGTTGGCCATCAGCAAGGGTATTTCTGAAGAGGGGTCAACAAGTGGTTCCCTATCGATAACATAGTGGTTATCCTACATCATAATGCAATGGGGGAGCCAATAGATTGGCAGACTGGACATAGGCAGGTGGGAAATCTCCCAGTTTTTGGCAGAAGTCTGTTACCACCAGTATTACTACACAGCTCTTAACAGTCCCATAAGTCTAAGGGGCATATTAACTAAGCCTGGGCAGAGTTTGTGAAGTTCCGCTACGCGGAACTCCGCAAAGTGCAAAAAAAACTCTGCCACAACATGCGGAGCTCCGCAAGCGGCGGAGTGCGTTTGATAAATGCCGTTCGCGGTGATTTTCAGCCCGGCTGTTTGTCCGCGCTGTGCAATCATCGTGAACGGCACCATGCACAGCACAAGCGGGCGCTGCTTCCTTTCTGCCGCTCAAGTAGAATTTTTACTCGAGCGGCAGCTTTCTCAATGTGAACAGAAGGTTTCTCAATAAGAGCAGTCACGAGCATACGCGACCATTCGTAATGAGAAATCCGACCGCCCGCATTGAGAAATCTCGCCGAGAGGTTGAATTTCCACGCTTGCGTTCGCCAACTTGACATTGACGATCGCGAATGAGGAAAAATCTCGCAGAGAGGTGGATTTTCCTCGCTCGCGCTCCCCAACTTGATGTTGACGAGTGCGAGCGAGGGAAAAAAACTCTGCACCGCTACACGAGCTGAGTTTTTTGGAACTCTGGGAGCTCCGCATATCGTGGAGTGCTGAAAACTCTGCAAACTCCGCGAGTGGAGCAGAGTTCACTGCCCAGGCTTAATATTTACAAGCCCCTAATGCCACCGGAGCTTCACTTTTATTGACGCTCCGGTGGCGTTGCACCATTCCCCATATTTACAAGGTGGCGCTAAGCCACTTAATGTGGCTTAACACCACCTCCAAAATATGCCCCTTACCGCCGCAGTCTGCTGGTAATACCTGGTCGTAGAATGGCAATACTTCTCCTCGTTTTTTGCTCTTTCCATGTGTGCTGCATTCTGCAGCACACATGGAAAGAGCAAATCGCCATTGATTGTTTATGTGAAGGAAAGTGTCTCTTCCTGCACATAAACAATCGCCCCTGCAATCCGGGCACCCTTGCAACCTGGAGCGAGGGTGCCTGCGCTGGCATTAGGCAGCTTTTTTAGCACCAGCACTAGGGGAAATGCAGGGGTGCACCATATTTTTGTAAATACGATGCATCCCTGCGTTTTGAAAATATTAGAGTGCAGCATTTCCAAATTTGGCGTAACACTGCGCTCCGGCATTTTCTTGTAAATATCCCCTAAGTTTTCCAACAGCATGCAAAACAGACAGAGCCCACAGCTCTCTCTAGAAATATGGAAATATGCAAACGAAATTACATCTGAAAACTAAATGAGAAAGAACTGAAATTAAAGTGAGACAAAATAATGTATGCTAAATTGAGGTCCCAGGGAAATTTGACTTGAAATTTATAACTAGAATAGTACCTATTAAATCACTAGAAGAAACATTACTGCACCAAGGACATGGAATACATTTCTGCGATGAAATTTAAAGTGCTCATGAAACCTGACATGGATATCCTAAGTAAATGAGAGGCTCATAAGTGTATTTTACTGTCTTTACATAGTAAAGGGTTAAATAATGAAATATGCAAGAGATCAAAATTAATCGAGACAATTGGATTTGAATAGTTTGGGCCCTATTCATAAAGATAATGTCAACATAAGCTAACGACTGAAAATACCTCATTTATACTTGCCAGGAATTAACATAAACATTCCTGGTAGGTGTAAATGGACTTACTACTATGGATTTCTCCACTAGTGCCATGGTTTGCCTTGTACGTTTGTGACTGCCCAGAAACTCAAATATATTTTTGGACATTCACAAACAGTAATTAAACACCTTCCCAACAAGGAAATGGTCAGCAGGCCATTACGTGAAAGGCTGAAGTAACTCCCCTTCAAGAATGGGAGGGGTATGGACTGTGAGAAGTTGGCCTGGCATATGCTGTCCACTAATTATAGTGGGCACCTTGCACCAGTCCAAATCGACTCTTATGGTAGGTAGGTTAAAGACAACCTTATTGAAAGCTATCCTAGTGGTAGCTATGGAGAGCAGCCTTCAGGCTAAGTCTTGAAGGAATGTAAAGCAGCTTGTTTTACCAGTCTATAATCTCTTGAGTGACCAAATGAAAGAGCACCACACCAGGTATATATTCAAAATATATGTATTTATTACTAAACACACCCCTCTAGTCTCTTTATGAGGCTAGAGTTCGAAGTACATAGGTTATAAGATCTTAAATCACAATAATAGCACAAATACACGTTTGGGCCCTAGGGGCGTACCAAACCATATACCAATAAAGTGGTATGCGAACCACGACTGAACTAGACACTAGGCCTAGAGCCTCTAGAAGTGCTTGGACCACAAGGAACCACCCAAGGTAGTGACACAGGGGACCCACGGGAGACGCGTGCAGTGTAAATACACAACCGCGATACGCCGTTAACTTCTATGGAGAAAGTCGGGATCGGGAAAATAGAGGAAAGGGACACTTAGAAGAGGACTAGGACAAAACCCTTTGAGATCTAGGACTTTGAAGAGTCTCTACCCACGGGAGCACCGGAGTACTCGTGTTACCTCACCCAGGGAAGCCGGGTGCATAGGTGCCTTTCGGGGTCGGGTTTCGTCGTCGATTCGAATGGCGATCTGCTGCAAAGTGCTGCTGGCGGCCAAGAGAAAAGTGTCCGGGTGGATCCAAGAGTGGATCGGAGTTCTGGTGAACCTGAAAGCAGAGGGGACAGAGTCTGGGTCACTAGCCAGTGACCAGGAAGGCGATGGACAGATGCCCACCGATGTCGAGTGCTTCAGGTGTGTTGACGGTCGTCTTGACTCTTCAGCCACGAGGTCCAGGAGGCGTTGTCGGCAACCAGGAGCAGGATTCGGGCTGTTGCTCGACGTCTGTCGAGTGCTGAGGTGTCGGCGAACGGATTGGACCCAACAAGCCTTGGCAACGGCAAGTCTCGAGTAAGATGTAGATCGTCGATGGTGCAGACCAGCAAGGTCTGTGGAACTCACCCAGTGAGGGTAAGTGAGGGCAGGCCTGGAACAACCAGGATGCCAAGTAAGGAAAAGATTGGCCTTCGTTAAGGGCTACTAGCCAACGGGCTAGCGACCGCGAAGGAGCCTCGTGACGCCGCATGTGGAGCTGGCTTGCAGGACACTCGTGGAGTGGGGGCCAGTGATCTTCGGTGCAGGTGATGCTGGAGGCTAGGGCTACTCGGAGCCCAAAGCACGACTTCTTGGGAGACCCAGAAGATGGTGCACTTGCAAATGTGCTCGGTGTCAGGGGTCACAGTCTCAAGTCACCCACGATAGCCACGGGCCTCAGCTTTGCTGGGGACTCAGGGTAGCCTCGGGGAAGTCTGAGAATCTACCTCTGGTGATGCGATGACTTCGGCGTCCGACGGGAGCTTCAGTAATGCGAACCGGACAGATGCTTCTTTGGTGCCTGCCAAGCAGGGGAGTCACTCCTTGACCCCAAGGGAGATTCTTCAGTCCTCTAATCTTGTCGTAGAGCGTCGAAGGTCCAGGATTCAGTTTCAGAGTTTCGTCCAGGTATAATCTAAAGTCCTAAGGACTGGGTTCCTACCTTTATTCTAAAAATAGGGGTTGGACTACTCTGTGGCCCCACCTATGGGTGGGTCAGGGCAGAGGGGTGGCTACACCCCTTTCCCTTTGTCCAGTTCGCGCCAAAGCAGGGGCTGCAAGCCCCTGATCCGGTTTGAACTGGGGTATGCACAGGGACACCAAATGTGCCCCCAGTGCAGGACTTCAAAGCACCCGAAAGTGCTCCCGCCCAGCCCCAATACACATTATCCTGTCTGGGGAGGTGGTCACACCTCCCTGGGACAGGAAACCTATTGTCCAGGCCTCCCCTGCCGGAGTTTCGTCCAGCAGCAGGAGGCCAGACTCGTGTCTGTGGCAGCAGCATCCATTTTGTGATGCCAGGGCTCTGGAAAGAAGTTACCGGACTCGTCAGAGTTAACATGTCTTTCCCTCTAGAAGGGTGGAATGCTACCCCCGCCGCCAGGATTGGCGGGGGGTAGTATTCCAAGATGTTTGACACCAAACACGACATGTTTAGGTGCAGCCATTCCAAAGTTAGCATTTTACCGCGAGGATATAATGCGCTTAAGAGTATATGGTCAGGCTGCACTACAAACAGCATCAGAGATGGTCTCCGAACGCTGCAGAGGGGCCCTGCTCATGCAGGGGCACCCTCTCACATAGGAACCATGCACTCTGCCTTTAGGATTGATAAGGCCTGCCTTAGGAGTGACTTATAGGTTTATATGTGTGTATGTATTTCGTGATATAGGTAACCTATATCACAGTAAGGGGTGCTTGCACCACCTTACCCAGGCTGCAGTAGCAGACCTGTGGTGTCAGTTTGGATGGCCTTCCAGGGGTGGCATAATACATGCTGCAGCCCCTGGCAGGCCTCTGAGGTACCTATGCCCTTGGTACATAGTATACCATATACTAGGGACTTATAAGGGCACTCCAGATCCCAATCAGAGATGTGCCTAAGGCACATGGAAACCATTTTAGAGAGGAAGCAGCTAGGCTGGGGTTCTGATTAGCAGGGCCCCAGCCAGACTAATGTCGAAAAACAGTGAAGCATCAGCAAAAAGTGGGGGTACCCATGTGAAGCAGATCCTACTCTCCTACACAACCCCCCCAAACGTAGGGACATTAAACTAACCTTGCCCAGTTAAGTCTTCATGTTCTAAGTGGAAATACCTAGAGAGTCCATCTGCATTCGCATGGTTACTCCCAGGCCTATGTTCCACTGTAAAGTCCATCCCCTGTAGGGAAATGGACCACCTAATCAGTTTGGGGTTTTCACCCTTCATTTGTTTTAGCCATAAGAGGGGCTTATGGTCTGTCTGAACCAGGAAGTGTGTACCAAACAAGTATGGCCTCAACTTCTTCAGAGCCCAGACCACAGCAAAGGCCTCCCTCTCTATGGCTGACCAACGTTTCTCTCTAGGGGTCAGCCTTCTGCTAATAAAAGCTACTGGCTGATCCTGACCTTCTTCATTCAATTGTGACAGTACAGCCCCTACCCCCAATTCAGATGCATCAGTTTGAACAATGAACTTCTTGGAGTAATCAGGACTCTGCAGAATTGGAGCAGTGCACATGGCCTGCTTGAGGTCATCAAATGCCTTTTGACAGCTAACTGTCCACTGAACCTTTTTGGGCATTTTCTTAGAAGTTAAGTCATTCAAGGGTGTCACTATTGATCCATACCCCTTGACAAATCTCCTATAGTACCCAGTCAGGCCTAAGAAGGCTCTCACCTGAGTCTGGGTAGTGGGAGCAGTCCAGTCCATGATGGTCTGGATCTTGCTCTGCAAAGGTTGAACCTGGCCTCCACCCACAAGGTGGCCCAGGTACACAACCTGACTCTGCCCTATCTGGCACTTAGTGGCCTTGATAGTCAGGCCTGCCTTTTGCAGGGCCTGTAAAACATTCCTGAGGTGGACCAGGTGATCCTCCCAGGTGGAGCTAAAGACAGCAATATCATCTAGATAAGCTGCACTATAGGCTTCCAGTCCTGTGAGAACTGTGTTCACCAACCTCTGGAAAGTGGCAGGTGCATTCTTCAGACCAAAGGGCATTACCACAAATTGATAATGCCCACTAGGGGTTGAGAATGCTGTCTTGGGCTTTGCAGTATCAGCTAGTCTGATCTGCCAGTAGCCAGCTGTTAGGTCAAATGTGCTGAGATATTTGGCAGAGGCCAAGGTATCTATGAGCTCATCTGCCCTGGGTATTGGATGGGCATCAGTCCTAGTGACTGCATTGAGACCCCTGTAGTCTACACAAAACCTCATCTCTCTTTTTCCACCACTGGTGTGAGGTTTCGGTACTAGGACTACTGGACTAGCCCAAGGGCTATCTGAGGGCTCAATTACTCCCAATTCCAACATTTTCTGGACTTCAGTCCTGATACAGTCCCTGACATGGTCAGGTTGCCTATAAATCTTGTTTTTAATAGGCAGACTGTCCCCAGTGTCCACTTCATGAGTGCACCAGGTGGTCTGACTGGGTGTCAGTGAAAACATATGTCGAAACTGATTGAGGACTTGCCTGCAATCAGTTTGTTGCTGGGTAGTGAGGCTGCCTGCCAAGGCTACACCATCAACTGACCCATCGTCAGGGTTCTGTGAGAGCAGGTCAGGGAGTGGGTCACTCTCTTCCTCCTGCCCTTCATCAGTAGCCATGAGCAAGCCCATGTCTGCCCTGTCCACATATGGTTTTAACCTGTTGACATGGAGAACCCTGTGGGGACTCCTGGGTGTTCCTAGGTCTACTAAATAAGTGACCTCACCCTTCTGTTCAACAATAGTGTGGGGTCCACTCCATTTGTCTTGGAGAGCTGCTGGGGCCACTGGCTCCAACACCCACACCTTCTGTCCTGGCTGGTAAACAGTCAGAACAGCCTTTGGTCATGCCAGGCCTTCTGAAGTTCCTGGCTAGCCTCAAGGTTTTTGGTTGCCTTTTTCATGTACTCAGCCATCCTGGAGCGGAGACCAAGTACATAGTCCACTATATCTTGCTTTGGGGGCTTGAGAGGTAACTCCCATCCTTCCTTCACCAAGCACAGTGGACCCCTCACAGGGTGGCCAAACAGAAGTTCAAAAGGGCTGTAACCAACCCCTTCTGAGGCACCTCCCTATATGCGAATAAAAGGCAGGGCAAGAGTATGTCCCATCTACGCCTAAGCTTTTCTGGGAGCCCTTTAATCATGCCCTTCAAGGTTTTGTTGAATCTCTCAACTAAACCATTGCATTGTGGGTGATAGGGTGTGGTGAACTTATAAGTCACTCCACACTCCTTCCACATTGCTTTTAAGTACCCAGACATGAAGTTAGCACCCCTGTCTGATACTACCTCCTTAGGAAAGCCCACTCTTGAGAAGATTCCCAGGAGGGCCCTTGCCACCACAGGCGCTGTAGTGGTCCTTAGGGGAATAGCTTCTGGGTACCTGGTGGCATGATCCACTACCACCAGGATAAACCTGTGCCCAGAGGCTGTTTGGGGATCCATGGGACCAACAATGTCAATCCCTACCCTCTCAAAGGGCACCCCCACCACAGGTAGTGGTATCAGGGGGCCTTTGTAGTGCCACCTGCTTTGCCACTGGCTTGGCAGGTTACACAGGAGCGACAAAACTCCTTACTGTCTTCAGACATGTGGGGCCAGTGAAAGTGAGGGACAATTCTGTCCCAAGTCTTGTTCTGGCCCAGGTGTCCTGCTAAGGGAATATCATGGGCTAGGGTCAATAGGAAGCCCCTGAACTTCAAAGGTATTACCAACCTCCTGGTAGCACCAGGTTTGGGGTCTCTACTCTCTGAGTACAGGAGTCCATCATCCCAATACACTGTATGGGGACCACTAGCTTTCCCAGCAGCCTCAGCAGCAGCTTGCTGTCTGAGGGGTTCAAGGGAGGGGCAGCTCTGCTGCTCCTGGCTCAGATCTGCCCTAGAAGGTCCCCCTGTCCCCAAGAACTCAACCTGGTCAGGTTCCAGTTCCTCTGGGACAGTTCCTTCTTCAGGGCTGAGATCATCCCCTTCAAGGGACTGATCTTCCTCCTGAGCCAAGGGGGAAGGCACTGCCTTAACCCTACTACTCCTCCTCTTGGAAGGCACTTGGTCCATTCTTCCAGAATCCAAGGCCTGTTCAGTGCTAGACATTTTGGCTTGTGACCTGGTCACAGCAAACACATCTGCAGGGATCCCCAGCATTTCTGCATGGGTCCTGAGCTCCACTTCTGCCCAAGCAGAAGTCTCTAAGTCATTGCCAAGCAAGCATTCGACTGGTAGGTTTGCACTTACCACAACCTTCTTAAGGCCAGTTACCCCTCCCCAGGAGAAGTTAACAACTGCCAGAGTATGGTCTGTTCTGACATTGCTAGCATTGGTCACTTGGTACATCTCACCAAGCATAACTTGCCCAGGAAGCACAAGGTCTTGTGTCACCATTGTGACACTTGCCCCTGTGTCCCTAAATGCCAAAGCCTCACGTCCATTAATTAAAGGCTGTTGTCTGTACTTGCCCAGATTACTGGGACTCACAGTGGAGGTCACATCCATGCCTCCATCACAGACTAACACAGCCTGAGTCAGTTCCCTGACTAAGTCAGAGCCCAACTCAGTTCCCAGGGTGAACCCTACTAAACCCTTTGCTGGAGCACTTCCACCAACTGTACTAGGGGGAACAGGTGCCTTAGGGGCATTGGTGGGTGCTGGACTGGAGTCTTTGGACTTGGTGCAATCACTGGTCCAGTGGGTCTTTTGCTTACAGACCTTGCACCATGGTTTTCTTTGGCCTTTACCCTTGGTAGACTGGGAATCCCCACCAGAAGAAGATTTTTGGGGGCCTGATGAAGACTTTTGATCTTTACCCTTCTCCCCACCCTTGTCAGAGTTCTTAGCATCTTGCTTCTTGGTTTCCCCACCTTGGTTCTGTACCTTCTGCTTCACCCTGGTCCTGACCCATTTGTCTGCCTTCTTTCCCAATTCTTGGGGAGAGGTCAGATCAGAGTCTACCAGGTATTGATGCAACAGCTGATTTTGACAGTTATTAAGAATCTGCTCCCTCATTATCAGATTATACAATCCTGAGAAGTCACACACCTTACTGCCCATCAACCAGCCTTCCAGAGCCTTGGCAGAACAATCCACATAGTCTACCCAGTCTTGAGTCTGTGCTTTTTGGGTGTCTCTGAACTTCAACCTGTACTGTTCAGTGGTTAGGCCAAACCCATCAATAAGAGCACTCTTCAAGACCTTGTAATTATCAGCATCCTCCTCTCTAACAGTGAGGAGCTTATCTCTACCTTTGTCAGCAAAGGAGAGCCACAAGATTGCTGCCCACTGCTCCTGAGGGACCTTCTGTACTTTACAGGCCCTTTCTAAAGCAGTTATCCATTTGTGGATATCATCCCCACTCTGGTAGGGAGGGACAATCTTGCTCAGGTTCCTATGGTCATAGGACCTTTCCCTATCTCTAGGGACATGGCTGCCACCATGGGACTCTAGTCCCAACTTTCTTCTCTCTCTAAGGAGATCTAGGGATTCTCTATCTAAAGCTAATTGCTTTTTTCTGAGTTCCAGCTGAGTTTCCTCATACTGGACTAGCCTCTTTCTTCTCTCATGAGAGGATTCTCTCCTATGAGATGAGACAGAGCTCCCTATAGAGGTGCCAGAGTGGTTAGACTCCTGAGAAGGAGACCTAGACCTTCTGGGCACACTCTTAATCCTTCCTGGGGGGACAAAGAGGGCATCATTTTGATCATCCTCATCATCATCCACAGGAGGGATTGGGTTTTCCAGGTCAGGGTCATTGTCACCCTCCTGGCCAGTTTCAGAGGGGGGCTGGGGGTATTGGTACCCCTGGCCTCCTCCTCTTCTTCTGCCCCACCCTCAGCTCCTACCCCTTCAGTCCCTACAGGCTTACTAAGGTCATAAGCCACCAACAACTCCTTGAGGTGTTGGGTGGTGGGGCTTTGGCCTGTCCTTATTTTTCTCAAGTTGCATAAAGCTCTCAATTCCAAGAATGGGAGTGTATCATACTTGGAGGGTGGAAGCTCAATGGCTTCCTGCAAGGATTCTTTAGATCCTACCCTTAAAGACATTACTAGTGTGGTGTGGTGTATGCACTACCTACTCTAGTGTGGCCTACTAAACTCTCTTGAGTTGTAGAAAGGGTTGTGCTATCCCTTAACACACAACTCTAAGTTCAGTAGAACTTACTGTTATTCTAAGCTTAAATTATATGTACCTTAGGTACCTTTAGTGGTTTTCAGTTGATCAATTCAATTGAGATTATCTGGTAAAACAATAGCAAGCTGGAATCCCACACGCTGCACACCAATGTGGTAAGTTGGCCTGGCATATGCTGTCCACTAATTATAGTGGGCACCTTGCACCAGTCCAAATCGACTCTTATGGTAGGTAGGTTAAAGACAACCTTATTGAAAGCTATCCTAGTGGTAGCTATGGAGAGCAGCCTTCAGGCTAAGTCTTGAAGGAATGTAAAGCAGCTTGTTTTACCAGTCTATAATCTCTTGAGTGACCAAATGAAAGAGCACCACACCAGGTATATATTCAAAATATATGTATTTATTACTAAACACACCCCTCTAGTCTCTTTATGAGGCTAGAGTTCGAAGTACATAGGTTATAAGATCTTAAATCACAATAATAGCACAAATACACGTTTGGGCCCTAGGGGCGTACCAAACCATATACCAATAAAGTGGTACGCGAACCACGACTGAACTAGACACTAGGCCTAGAGCCTCTAGAAGTGCTTGGACCACAAGGAACCACCCAAGGTAGTGACACAGGAGACCCCCGGGAGACGCGTGCAGTGTAAATACACAACCGCGATACGCCGTTAACTTCTATGGAGAAAGTCGGGATCGGGAAAATAGAGGAAAGGGACACTTAGAAGAGGACTAGGACAAAACCCTTCGAGATCTAGGACTTTGAAGAGTCTCTACCCACGGGAGCACCGGAGTACTCGTGTTACCTCACCCAGGGAAGCCGGGTGCATAGGTGCCTTTCGGGGTCGGGTTTCGTCGTCGATTCGAATGGCGATCTGCTGCAAAGTGCTGCTGGCGGCCAAGAGAAAAGTGTCCGGGTGGATCCAAGAGTGGATCGGAGTTCTGGTGAACCTGAAAGCAGAGGGGACAGAGTCTGGGTCACTAGCCAGTGACCAGGAAGGCGATGGACAGATGCCCACCGATGTCGAGTGCTTCAGGTGCGTTGACGGTCGTCTTGACTCTTCAGCCACGAGGTCCGGGAGGCGTTGTCGGCGACCAGGAGCAGGATTCGGGCTGCTGCTTGATGTCTGTCGAGTGCTGAGGTGTCGGCGACCGGATTGGACCCAACAAGCCTTGGCAACAGCAAGTCTCGAGTAAGATGTAGATCGTCGATGGTGCAGACCAGCAAGGTCTGTGGAACTCACCCAGAGAGGGTAAGTGAGGGCAGGCCTGGAGCAACCAGGATGCCAAGTAAAGAAAAGATTGGCCTTCGTTAAGGGCTACTAGCCAACGGGCTATCGACCGCGAAGGAGCCTTGTGACGCCGCACGTGGAGCTGGCTTGCAGGACACTCGTGGAGTGGGGGCCAGTGATCTTCGGTGTAGGTGGTGCTGGAGGCTAGGGCTACTCGGAGCCCAAAGCACGACTTCTTGGGAGACCCAGAAGATGGTGCACTTGCAAATGTGCTCGGTGTCCAGGGGTCACGGTCTCAAGTCACCCACGATAGCCACGGGCCTCAGCTTTGCTGGGGACTCAGGGTAGCCTCGGGGAAGTCTGAGAATCCACCTCTGGTGATGCGATGACTTCGGCGTCCGACGGGACCTTCAGTAATGCGAACCGGACAGATGCTTCTTTGGTGCCTGCCAAGCAGGGGAGTCACTCCTTGACCCCAAGGGAGATTCTTCAGTCCTCTAATCTTGTCGTAGAGCATCGAAGGTCCAGGATTCAGTTTCAGAGTTTCGTCCAGGTATAATCTAAAGTCCTAAAGACTGGGTTCCTACCTTTATTCTAAAAATAGGGGTTGGACTACTCTGTGGCCCCACCTATGGGTGGGTCAGGGCAGAGGGGTGGCTACACCCTTTCCCTTTGTCCAGTTCGCGCCAAAGCAGGGGCTGCAAGCCCCTGATCCGGTTTGAACTGGGGTATGCACAGGGACACCAAATGTGCCCCCAGTGCAGGACTTCAAAGCACCCGAAAGTGCTCCCGCCCAGCCCCAATACACATTATCCTGTCTGGGGAGGTGGTCACACCTCCCTGGGACAGTAAACCTATTGTCCAGGCCTCCCCTGCCGGAGTTTCGTACAGCAGCAGGAGGCCAGACTCGTGTCTGTGGCAGCAGCATCCATTTTGTGATGCCAGGGCTCTGGAAAGAAGTTACCGGACTCGTCAGAGTTAACATGTCTTTCCCTCTAGAAGGGTGGAATGCTACCCCCGCCGCCAGGATTGGCGGGGGGAGTAGTATTCCAAGATGTTTGACACCAAACACGACATGTTTAGGTGCAGCCATTCCAAAGTTAGCATTTTACCGCGAGGATATAATGCGCTTAAGAGTATATGGTCAGGCTGCACTACAAACAGCATCAGAGATGGTCTCCGAACGCTGCAGAGGGGCCCTGCTCATGCAGGGGCACCCTCTCACATAGGAACCATGCACTCTGCCTTTAGGATTGATAAGGCCTGCCTTAGGAGTGACTTATAGGTTTATATGTGTGTATGTATTTCGTGATATAGGTAACCTATATCACAGTAAGGGGTGCTTGCACCACCTTACCCAGGCTGCAGTAGCAGACCTGTGGTGTCAGTTTGGATGGCCTTCCAGGGGTGGCATAATACATGCTGCAGCCCCTGGCAGGCCTCTGAGGTACCTATGCCCTTGGTACATAGTATACCATATACTAGGGACTTATAAGGGCACTCCAGATCCCAATCAGAGATGTACCTAAGGCACATGGAAACCATTTTAGAGAGGAAGCAGCTAGGCTGGGGTTCTGATTAGCAGGGCCCCAGCCAGACTAATGTCGAAAAACAGTGAAGCATCAGCAAAAAGTGGGGGTACCCATGTGAAGCAGATCCTACTCTCCTACATGGACCACCCCAGATTTGTTGCTGGTGTAGTAGAAGGGCTTTTTCCATTAAAAAAAATATATATATATCCATTTGCACAGTGGGCTCCATTCCACCTGTGAGAAAATTAACATTATGTAGATTTGGAAATCTATACTATGTAAATTTCTGCACATGGAGAATAAGATCCCTTGGAATTTGCCACATGACATTCCAGTAGTATGCCTACGAACCTGTGAATCTGGTAACTATTTGATCTGAAAAAACAGAACATTCAGGCAGAGCTGTAAATCTCCACAGATACTTTTACGTTTTTTCCATGAATTTTGCCCTTTGCTTCACATACAAATCAAACCTGAGAAAATGTTTTTCTTTACCACTAACAAAACAATTGGTACCGGGAAGCAGGTTTTCCATAAGTATGCATAACACAAAGGGCTATGCCAGTGTAAAAAGCACAGAAAGGTGATATATATAAACATGATACTCTATTGGGGCAACCTCTGTAGAAAACGGGGGCACCACCAAGAGGCAGCTTTAGAGACGGGGACTCCATGTGGGTAAATGACGGACTGCGACTGGGAAGGAACAGTTCTATGATGGCAAGGAGAGATTAAAATACATAAAGAGGAAATACAAGCAAGAGAACCATTCGTGCTTTATCCAAAATATGGACATTTGTGGGAGATTTCCTTCACTACTTAGAGTGTGCAATATAAATTGTTTAACAAGCAAAACTAAGCGATTGGCTATTCTTCAAACATTAACATTAGCTAACACTTTTTATTCCATGTTCCAAACTGTCCTGCTTAAAAATTCTCTCCTAAAACTGAGAAAATACTTAGTACATGATATGTATAGTCGTACTAACCACAGGACATGAAAGAAAAAGTTACAGCATCTTATCCTTACGGGGACCACAATATATTACACAGCTGCCCTTTGGGAGAAAATCCTAGTTTGATGGCCACTAAATTATGTGAAGAATCATTTTTTCCAGGAAAAATGATTCATACTGCAATGTGATAACCCATCTACAAGGGTTGTCACAAGCTCAATGATGCTGAAAGATATTGATTTGAAATGCTGAGAAGATAACTGTTGTACTTTTCATCTCCTCACCATACCACTGTGTTCAATACTGAACTTATCCATTACAGCAATGTCTAACTGGGGTTTCTGAGACAGTAGCGGGGAATACTGCAGGGAATCCCGAAAGCCAAAATCTGTAAATTTGATCCTATTTTTCCTTCCATTTGATCACTGTTGTGCACAGCTTATTCTATGGTAAATGCCCTCACTTCTATTAATTGCCATTAATATTAGCCATGAACATATTTTTACCATTTTTTTTCAAGTTGGCTAAGGTTTTTGTATTTTTCCCTATATTTTATCATAGGGAGACTCTGCAGTCGTGGCAGGGATCTCCACATGATAAAGGATATGAAAGAGAAAAAACAAATATTAAACTTAGAAAAGGTTAGTAAACATATTTCTATTTTGAATTTTTTTTTTTTTTTTTTTTGGTCCTCATTCGCCTTTAACCATAGTAGACAAACCGTCTGTTCATACCCCTACTCAATGACCTAAGATAGCACCGGCTCTTTTTAATGGAATTCTCTCGATACCTTCAGCCTGCAGGGGTATATTTCCAGACCAGCATGCTACTTTCCCTCAGAAGAAAGAGGATAGGTTTCACTCCTACTTGATCTATACGACCAGATGGACTCTTACGATGTCCCGGGGGAAGACCCAGCATAGTCCAAGGAGTATCCAATAGGCATAATCATCGGACCCGCCCTTCATTATAGCATAAAAAAATGGAAGTAAGATGACACATATGAAGATTTTTCTTAAATTATTTCCATTGAAGCAGCAAGTCCCAGTATGCAATCTTCTTTCAACTACCAGATCTAGCCAAGTCCATATTAGATGTTTCGTACAAAGAAGTCAGCCAGTCCGAATGTTTGGGAGGGACAGGGTCTACCCACTGTATACAAATTTGTCTCCTAGCCAATAAGATTGAATAAAATAAAACGATCTGGCAGGTCCTACGATATGGCTATTAAGACCGAAAATTATCAGAGACAGGTCCATTAAGATTGGTACTCTCAAAATACTCTCCATTGTTATCCGAACCTCATCCCAGAATGCACAAATTGAGGGACAATCCTTAAACATATGTGAGTCCGATGCTTCTGCTAACCCACATTTTTTACAATTGACTTTAGAGCCTTTTGAGATTTTGGAGAGCCTAAGGGGGATAAGTATGCTCGATGAACCGTGAAGATATGATTCCTCTTCAGCCAGGCAGGTTTAACTATACTGAAAAGATTTTTAAAAGAATCCTGCCATAATAGATCACACTGTACATTTGGCATCTGTTCGCTCCAGAGCTCCTGAGCCAACCTAAATTCCCCATCAACCGCCTCTTCTATGGCCCAATACCAATGTGAGATCTCCTTCTTCCCTACTGGTCTCTCCACCAACTGCTGCTCTAGATGGTTTCCCTCACCCATAGATTTTTTCTGTGTAATATGGGACTGTACCCTGCTTTGTAGCTGGATATACTTAAATCTTGAGAGACCACTACCCACTCTCCTCTTTAGATCTTCCCATGAGATAAGCCTGTTATTACTAAGAAGATCTCCCCATACTCTTAATCCAGCATCTTTAAGTGGCATCGCTAGCTTATCACAAAGGCATTCTTCTATTTTGAATATTGTTGTAAATTCATTTTACATCTTTATTTTAAGTGCAGAACAAAAGAAAAAATGCTACTGCACTATTAACGTAATTTAGAACTAAATCTTTCATGAATGTAAATATATTTAAATAAATGAAAATTATATTGCTGAACTTTACATTAAAAAATAAATTCCCACCTAAAATAAAAAACAACTATTATGCAATAAAACAATAGTGATGTTTAGAATTAATTAAAAGTAACTTAAATATATTTTATTAAAATGTAATGTTATATTCATTTTTAAATTAAAAAAGTTATTAAAATTCATTATATTTAAAGAATGAATAGTTTCCCCCCTATATTTTTAACATTAAAATACATTTATTTCAATCTGTACCTATTTTAAATAATTAAATTAAATTTAACATTATTTCCTATAAGGTTTTATTTTAAGTCCTTCACTCCATCATTTTCTGTGGAAGGCTGTTGCAGTGACTCTGGTTGGCCATGTGTGGTGCTTGACTTACTAATGTGTCTTTTTCGCAGCAGTAAGTTACACTCATAAATTTAGCTTCACTTCCTGTTTCATGGGGTGGAGACCTGTAAGTCTACACTTTTGAGCAACTTTACACTCGGATTTTGTGAACAGCCAAAAGTAATAAGGTTACTCAAAAGTGTAAGATTAAACTTACATATATAAAAGTGTAAGTTCCCTTTGTGAATAACCCTGTATGACTGTAGTCAAATTCCAAACCAAGATAATAATTGAATCCTAGGACTAAGGGCCACATGCATCAAACTTTGTAATTGCGATTTTTAAGATATTGCAATTTAGGAATCGCAATTGCTTATGCATGTAGGAATCGCAAAAAAAATTGCGATTCCTCCAAATTCCTTAATTGCGACTCGCAAATTGCGACTCGCAATTAAGGAATTGCTTCCCATTCATTCCTATGGGCCTTGAGGCCCATAGGAATGAATGGGAATTGCATGCACAATTTGCGAGTACCACAGAGGTACTCGCAAATTGCGCATGCAATTTCAAGGGTGCAAGGGTGCCAAAAGAACACCCTGATGCACCCCTGAAATTGCCATGTTACCACATGTTGCACACACACATGCCCCAAGGGCATGTATGTGTGCAACATGAAACTTTGAAAAACGCACTTTTGTGCATTTTTCAAAGTTCTCGCAAATTACCATCAACTTTGAATTGATGGTAATTTGCGTTTCTTAATTGCGAAATCGCAATTTTTTTTGGGTTAATGCATTGTATTTAGTGAATCGCAATTTGTGATTCCCTAAATGCAATCGCAATTTAAGTAAGCGCAAATTTAGCGATTACTTAAATTGCGATTTTTGCATTTGGGATGATGCATCCAAATGCAAAAATACCGGTCGCAAAGGGGCAGATTCTGCAAATCTGCCCCTTTGCGACTGGTATTTTGAATGATGCATGTGGCCCTAAATGTATAGAAGCAAAAGATGGAGCAAGGTCCCTAACTAGAGAAGTATGTGCCCTTTTAGCTCCGCAGTATCCTTCCACGTGGGAATTTGCATTGTGTGCTGGACGAATTGGAAAATATCCCATATCTCAGAGTCCAGGGACACACACAGCTTCTGTTTCTGTATTTCCATGCCCTCAGCCTCTGCAGCTACCGTGTCTGCGGTACTTCTCTGTCTGGAGCAGTTGGAGAACATTGTGTTTAAGCACCTAGAGAAGAAATTTTTGTCCCCAGTGATCTTCACCATGTTATATTCCCATTTACTTTGGACACTACTCTGTTGGATTGATGCCTTTCTAGGATTCTTTCCACAGTATTCTGGGACGAACACCATTTGCTAGTAGGTTTTATGTGTTTACTTTGATATTGCAGGGTTTGATACATTTGTTTCCGGATCATAACTGCTCGCTAAGAACCATCTATTAATCATTCGAGTCAATGTGTGCCATCTCTCAATAGTCCATTTTTTTATTAGAGCAATGTACTTGAACAATGGAGAACACATTCCCTCAAGTTTAGCTGTAATACTGTGTGTTTTAATTAAAGAGGTTAATTTAATAGGCATTTACATGAAATTCCAGATTCAGTGACTGCAGGATATCTACACAAAACGTGTTCCCCAACCAAACCAAACAAAGATGCTTCCTGGTGGCAAGCCTGCATTTGAGTATTACAGTCTTTTGACCTGTATCCCTCAAGGCCTGCCTCATGCACACAGGTACATCAAGGTTTGTTGGTGGGAGAGTTCATTTCCAATTAATAATATTCCCTCCCTAGAGCATGCTGGTATTTACTTGGGAATGGCCTTTTTGCTGTACTAACAAAACTCATCTAGAATCTCTCAAGTTTTAATCTCAGCAGCTCATCTGATTTCTACAATCGAAACATTTGACCACAGAACTCCACATTTCCCATCCTTGATATGGCTCTCCACGAAATCCCAGAGTATCTCTAAAGTGCATATTACAGCCGCAGCCCATTCAGGTAAGAGCGGTGGGGCCAGGTGGGGGGGGGGGGATTTCGATGGACGATGACGAGGGAAAATCAAATAAATAATTAATTTTCCCTCGTCATCTTCTGTCGAAATACCCCCACCCGGCCCCAACGCCCCACCGCTCTTATCTGCACGGGCTGCGGTTGGCATATTACCTATAAAGCCTTACATCTATCATCACAAAATCACTAGCACATCCATTTAAAGTCTCTCACGGAAGCAAAATCCTGCTCCATCTTAAGGTACCACCTCTTAAGAAGTGCATTCCAAAGCAATCAATTTCTGGACATACACTACCTACCCAGATCACACATACCTCCTTTTCCCCATCTTCAGCATGTGTCTTAAGAATTACCTTCTTCCCAGCCATAGAAACCATTAATTCACTGAAACATTTTTTTAAATTAATATTTGTTCTTTCAATGAATAAATGTATGTAATATTTAACATCTACGTAACAATACAGTATACCAATTAATTTAAAGGGATCTGTCTACCTGGTTGTAGCTCTTGTTCGTGCTGTACAAAAAAAGATATAAATAAATAAATAAATGTTGTAGAGTGCAAGAAGAGGGCAGAAAGGGCAAAAGGGATTGTTATCATCCATTATATCTTTTAGCCTGCAAAATAAAATTAAGATAATTACTGCCCTGTTCACTGCTTCAGAGACTCTTTCGCCAGTTTACTGAATAATGCTTTAACTTCGAATTACAGACTTTGATGCACATAAATTATATTGTATTTCATAGTCTTGCTCCTGATAAGCATGGAGAGGAGAAGTACTTCTTTTTTATATTAAATCGAATGAGACTTCGGATGTTGCATTCAGATTACTTTTTCTCCTCCAAGAATGTTTTGTACACTTAGGTTGTTCTTTAAGTAAAAATATTATCTATTGTTATTCTATATGTAATATGTTGATATACTTCTAAAATGTCCTCTTGTGGACTGTATCTCGCCAAAGCCTCTATAAGCAACTCTGTCAGTACCAGTTCCTTAACAAACCCTCATTAAGAACAGATTGGGCTCCTGAAAAGCTACAAAAACAGGTGTCCTACTGCCCTTTGTGAAAAGGAAGTAGTTGTTTAATCACCTGCAGCTCTTCCGGGAGACAGTTCTAGCACTTCCTCCTAGCGGTCTCGAATTCAGTGGTTTAGAGAATGTGAGGTGATAGCTGGGGCCCTAAGCGGGAGTGAAAGGGCACCGCGAAAAGTCGGGTGGAAGGATTTGGGTACACTTTGACCCCCTAGAGAGTGTGATCTGGCAGTGAGCACTCTGGGGAACCTAGTATGCTATGTTGTGCTGTCTTATGTTACATTTTGTTTCTCATCACTTTCTTGAAAGGGGATGAATTTCTTGTTTCTACCTATCTTTAATGTTAATTGATCATCAACACCTCGGGGCCCACCACCCTTTCCATTGCCACAAGTGATAATGCAGCCCAAGACTTTGCAGAGCCAGTGACAAGACCACAAGGGTCAACCAATGCCTCCTCTCATCTGCCCTTTCCTCTTATGGTAATGTAGGTAATGTAGCACCTCACATATTAAATGTATTTATCTCCCTGGATAACAAAATGAAGTTGCAGATTTGTAATCTTGACAGCAAGATGCTCGTGAGAATTTCAATTAAAATCACAATTGAAAGACTTGACCTGCAGTTTATTTTTCTCCTTTAGACTTAAAATTGTATGACTTGCATGGGTATTTGTGTGTTTTTTCTCTGCATGGTTTCTTCACTGTTCATTGTTGCTTGGTGTACACATATATGCCTCAAAAACCTGGCCTGGGCGAAATTTTAATAATATCGAAGTAATCTGCATAATTTTAGCAATTTTGTGCAACAGAATTTTTGTGAAATTACCAACCTTACACCATTAAGCCACATCATGTAATTTCATTGAAGAAATTTTAACATGCGTTAAACTGTTGGGGTAATTTATTTAGTGCAAGGCAGCATTTCAGGAAGATTTTTTTTACCTGAGCGACTGTCCAGGTAATTTTTGAGCGCAAAGCTACAAATCTGAACCCGAACTGCAGTGTTCTGGCCATGAACAGCATTTCCTTTAATGTGGGAGGCTAACAAACATTTCAGGTAGATTTTTTTACCTAATTGGCCTTCAGGTAATTTGTGAGTGCAAACCTGCAAATCAGAAAGCGAGCAGCAGTGTTTTGAACGTGAACAACCGGAAATCAACTCGAAATTACATTGTGGAGTTGAATTTTTACCTGAACAGATCATTTGGGCCATTGTTTCAGTACAAGAGGCATTTCAGGTAGTTATGCGTACTTTCGCGTAATTTTGCTTTAATTTCACGTAATTTCCCTACCTGAAAATATGTGTCACGTCCACGCTTATCAAAAAGAAGAGAAGTCCAGCCGTCCTGTAATAAAAACTCCACAATCATTCTTATCTAGTCAGACCTTTTCCTCTTCATGCTGCAACAACATATCACTTTGGAAACTGCTCAGGCACCTCTATGTGCAAAACACAGCATCATTGCCACACTGCTTTACAAACTCTCTTACCTCAACAGTTCACCATTTTCAAGGGCCTATTAAGAAAACTGACACCATATTAAACATTTCACTTCATGAACAACATAACAATCATATTACAGGGAGCCCCATTGCTACCCTAGCCTGTGCCTTAGATCACTCTCCAGAGCCATTTATCCTCACATCAGATAAAATTGATAACATTCATTTTTAGCAATCTTCGTCCCATATTTCTTCCCCGGTACCCATCTAGATCTTGGATATAGAAACTAACATTCAGATTTAGAAGTTTCTAGAAGTCAATAATATTATGGATCCCAACCAATCTGGCTTTCAATCTCAACATAGCAGCAAATCTGCTCCAGTATCAATTCTGAATGACTTGAGGCTCACAGTGAATCACAGGGGTACCCCTGCTCTGATCCTCCGTAACTTCTCAATCATCTTTGATAAAGTGCACACCAAACCTTGGTACCCATCTGTTCTCAGTCAGCATTGGCGGCCAGGGTTTTGCCTTGATTGCCTCTTTTTTGGCTGACCGATCTCAAAATGTCTATATTCCCCCTTTCAAGTCTTCACCTAAGTCTGTTACACATGGCGTTCCACAAGCATCTTCCTAAGTCCTACACTTTATTGTATTTGTTTCTACCAAGCTTATTTGATCATTTGGTTTCAGGTGACTTATATCGATGATATTCAGATCCTAATCTGCCTTGATTTGGTGTGAAAAGTCTCAAATGTGATTCTTGATTCCTACTTTGCTGCTGTGGTCCAAAGGGTGTGGCTTAATTCACTTAAACTCAACACTGGAAAATAGAGATTTTAAGTATGGGCAGCACTCACATAATCTGACTTCTACGTGATGGTGTGCAGTCTTGGCTACATCTCCTCCTTCACGCCTAGGTTAGGAACATTGATTTTCTTTTTGACAACTCCCTTTACTTTTCTCCCCAGATCAGTCAAATCAACTTTTCTTACTTTCTAGTAATGTGCCCTGTGAAATGACTCCAGTGTTGCCTTTATCAGCCCGACAAAGCGGGGTAAAGGCGGTCATGCTCTCTCTTTTGGACCACTGTAACTCCCTCTTCTTGGGCCTACCTGCTTCTTCAATTGCCGACTTCTCCACTTTCGAAAAGCAGGGGTCAGTGTTATCTTTCAGCTACTTCCACCCACTCATCTCTCTGCTTACCTTGTTTCCTTGCACTGGCTCCAGATTCCCTTCCGGATAAAATTCTGAACCCTTTACCTTGACCACCTCAATTTCCATCCCTCGGGTCCTGAATCACTCCATGCATCACCTCTCAAACCCTGTGGTTTTCTACCAGTCATCTATCCTTGCTGTGCCTAAATTTATCCAAACCATTTTGATGGTCATTTCTTCTCTTTTTTTTGACAGCCAGAGACTGGAATGAGCTTACCTTCAATCTCCGTCTGATTAACAATTATCTAGCCTTTCAAAAACACATTTGTTTTCATTGGCTTCCTGGAATCAGCCCATTTGTTTGGTTCTCTCTTAGCTGCAGTTACTTGCTGCAGTTGGATGCCCTTGCCTTGGCAATACTGTGCTTTATAAACGTTTAACATAGCATAACAAATAACATAAAACCAAACACTTGACCACACTACAAAATATTCTGTCCACCATGACAATCAAAGAGATCAACATAACATAATAATCTACTGCACCAAAGAAACTGCTCCACCACACACAGGAACAATCAAGGTTATTAACAATATATCTATCATACTGGCTGGCCCATAAAAAAGGGAAAAGGTGAAATTAGAAAGAGCAAGAAAAGGAAGGGTATCAAAATATGTCAGTCAGAGAAATCCTCAAAGAAATACAGCAAATCAGATCAAGCACACTGCTGCCAGGATGGGAGTACCAGACCTGGAAAGCACTCAGGGAACATGGGTATATGGCACATGGGGTGAGGTAAAAGGCACTCGTTAGCGGGATTCGGGTACCCTAACTGAGCTCTATAACATGGTTAATCTAATGGAAAAGGTCTCGGCCATCTATTCATATGCCAGCTCTAGGCTCATTTGATGAAATAATACTACAAGGCTAACGTCCACCTTTACATCTCTTCAACCAGCAGCACAATAAATCAACCAATACTCAGGAAAGGCAGTAACCAGGTTGTGCAGTACTGCCTGCAACAAGGCACCAAGCAATGGACTACACCTCAAGAGATCACTTAGAATTACAGCAGAGGGTCAGAAGTTGGATACTCCATTGAAACGCACTCAGCACAGACAACCAGAACATATACAAATTCCACACAGGTTTGGACAGTGTCCCAGAAAAACCGAAGAACTATTCCATATGCATGCTTACTTATTAGGCCAGGTCCTGTCAACAGACATTCCCCACTGAGCCAAGACTCTCTCCGTGGGCAAACCCACAAGTCTTTCAACCAAGGTAAAAGGAGAACGTGAGCTATATAAAAACCATAAAATTAAACATTTATTACAGTCTGGCGGTAGCCACCATGTAGGCATAGTAGAATTCCGAGAGATAGGAATTCCTCACATTTTTGATTGGTAATAACTTTGCCTCCATTTGCCAAATCTCCATGAAAGTTTGCAGACCTATTCCTTTTTCTACATTGGCTGATGATGCAAAGTTTTGTGGTGATTAGTTAAGTGGGTGCAAGGAGAAAAGAGGGGTCCCAAAACACGTTTTTCCACCAATGTATTTTCCATAGACTGTTTACTAAGATGTAGCGACGAAATGGCTGAACGGATTTACATGACGTTTGCCAGGAATATAGATTATGGGGTGGAAAGGGTCCTTTTTGTTATTTCATGTGAATTGGTTCAGTAATTTTAAAGTTATAAGGGACAAAACTTAGGGATATATTGGCCCATGATATACCTCAGTAATTACGTGGTATAACGCGGTACATGGTGATGACAAAACCACTCTACGCCACTCCGCTCTACAACATTAAATTTTAATTTTAATACCTAGCTACTACAAGAAACCCCTGGAGGTATAACACAAAATATGTAAATATTAATGACTGTGTGATTACATTGCCACTAAGTCCTTTATAGACCTGGATAAAATTTAAATTATGCTGGTGTAATTCACATAATTTCTGGACTTTACTGTTACGCTCGTTATGTAAAATTCCTGAAATTAAGCCATTAGACCACTTCACATAATTATGTGTAACAATTTACTGTGAATGCATCATTCGCAGTAATAATTTACTGCAAATGCATGGGAACAACAGAATGCGAGTGGCTGCTGTCACCTGTGCTTTTGTTCTTTTTTTCTATTTTTTTTAAGCAAAATACATCCCTCGTCAAAAATTGATGCCAGGACACAATTCACGCTAAAATATGGGGCAAAATGACATATTTTCATTTTGCTTAATTGCACACATTTTGTGTCTGTAGTTTGATACATTTATTTATTTAGTGTTTTATTTATTTAGTGTTTTATAGAGCGCGAACGTGACCCGTTAGGGTATCAAAGCGCTTTACAGGGATAACACATTGTATACAAGTATGAAATAGTCAAAGAAAAAAAAAAACATAAGTAGCAGTAGAAGGAGGTGAAACATTTGTATAATAACAGGGTGTATACAATGTTCAGATCATAATGCAGAGAAATCCAGCAAATACATTTCTGGGAGTACAAGGTCAGTACAAGATGGATAGCAGCCAGTCAGTCCAAACTCTAGCGGCAACAAAAATAAGCAAAGCCACTGAGCGGTGTGTGGAATGCATGATTTATGGGAGAAACTTGCACATTAGGAAGGTTTTGGCTTCCTTTTTAAATATTGACAGAGAGGGAATTTTTCTGGTGAAAGACAGCAGCGAGTTCCAGATTCTTGGTGCGGCCCCAGAGAAAGCACAATTGTATGTTTTTTCCTTTCGAAAGCGGGGTGGCTGGAGCACAAAGTCTCTGGCGGACCTGGAGTTTCTGGCTCCTCCAGAAACCATGATTTTCTGGGCGAGATATGCTGGGGATTTCGTGTGTAGTGCTTTGTGGGTGATACATGCCAGTTTGAGTTGGATTCTGGCTTTAAGAGGAAGCCAGCTCAGTGCCTTCAGATGTGGTGAGATGTGGTTGAATTTGTTTGAGCCTGTTAAGAGTCTGGTGGCAGCATTGAGGCAAGCTTTTAAGGGGGCTGTGGAGATCTTGGGCAGGCCTGAAAGGGTTGAGCATCTGTATTCGATTATGGAGATAACTAATGAATGGACTGCCATTTTTAGGTCTGAGGCATCAAGGAAAGGTTTTAGTTTCTTCAGGTAGCTCAGGTGAAACCTGGCAGTTTTAGCCATCGAGTTGATGTGGTCTCGCATATTCAGGTTGCTGTCCAGGGTTATGCCGAGAGATTTGGCAGATTTCATTATGGCCGGTGTGCAGTTTAGTGCTGTGATCGACTTGGTCCATTCCCGGATGTCAGTGTTACTTTTAGGGGGGAAATTAGAAGGAACTCAGTTTTTTGTGCATTTAGTTTGAGCTGGTTGCAGGCAAGCCATTGAACAGTCAGCTTTAGGGCCTCATTCAAAGAGTAGATCTCATATGCACGTTATTGCATTTTGTTATTCAGAGACTCATTGATTTTAAAATGAGTATTTCAAAACATACAAGATCATGATGGGAGATTTTTGTAATAATACAGGGTGTCAATAACAAAATGACTATTTAGATAAACAGCTAAAGGAATGTACCTAGGAGCATCTGTCACAGATCTGTATCAATTTTTTTAATGGCGCTGTTTACCGTGTTCATTTATTTGTTTATTTATTAATGTATTTAGGAGATTTGTATAGCACTAAACGTTCACCTCTACCACTTTCAAAAGCTTTTACAGCTAGCGAGCAACATAAGAATGCGAAGAACAGAGTACAAGAAAGTAAAGCCCTGATTACAAGTGGGTCAGTGTTTTCCAACCACTGCATAAACCCTGTTTGTGCAGGCTTTGAAATTACAAGTTGGGTTTTATTTGCCACATCTGATAATTAACAAGTGTGTTAAATATCTCAACCTTCATTACATTTCGGCAAGTCAAACCTACTAGAATTTGATGGGAAAAGTGCAAAGTGGTGAGGGAAGCACCAAAATCAACCTGCTATTCCACAGAAACTTGTAAGAGGTACTATTTATTGCACCCGATAAGAAACGTACTCCTGGGTATCATTAGTTATCTGTTGCATTAAAAAGCACCGGGATTCCTACAGACTCAGAATCAGAGCCTATATGTTTAGCAGGGCAAATGAGGATTCTATTAAAAATGTTGTGTAATAAAAATTCACAAAATATTGCTAAAACATTTGGAGTGGTGCTACAGACACTTGTAGATGAGGCACTTGTGAAATTGTGTTTTTTAGTTCAATGGACACTTGTGGAATGTTGTTTTAAAAACATTAAATGGTGCTAAATATTCATGGAAACATGCTGTAGAAGTGTGGAAAGATGTTGTAGACACTTGCGCAACAGTGTAACTGACACGTGTGAAAAGGCGATATAGGGGTTGTGAAATGCTGTTTAAGATACTTGTGCAAGGAGGCTACATAAACTAGTTGAATTGTGCCCTAGCTACTAATGGAAGCGTGATACTGACTCTGCTGGAATAGTGTAGATGGAGCCGATATACACAATGGTAGAATGTCGATTCACCTTTTTTTTAAATGGTGATATATGTTCTCTTGAAATGATGTGTCACTCACTCATGTAAGATTATTTTGTAAAGATTGCATATGCAGTTTTGGAATGGTACTCCAGTCATACGTGGAATTTTCATATAGAGTATTCTGGAATGATGCAATATACAGTTTTGTATTGGTGTTAAACAACTTTAATTGGGGTTAAAGCCCTGTATATTAACTATTTAATTTAATATATTCTAAGTGGCTCAATAGGTCTATTTAGTGAAAGTACTATCACTGGGGAGGCCAGGCCATGACTGGGCTAGTTCATTTATCGGTTGGCATTTGACCTTTGGGGAAAATTACCTTCCTTTACCTACTTTGGAAATTTTTTGGTTTTAGTGTAGATGAGTTCACCTCACCATTGGCTGTTTGAAGGCGAAGTCTGAAATAGGTTTAATAGGATTGGAATGGTCCAAGAACAACTCTTGGTTAAACAGATGTGAGATTAAAAAACGCTCCGAGTCGGAGAAGATGCTTCAGGAGGAAATGTAGAGGTCAGACCATCATGGTTGCTTTTACTGAGTCCGTTCTTAACATGTAGGTATTTCTGAGCCAAGAACTCTCCAGCAGAACCAAGACATACATGAAGGTAGAAGATGGTCCCAAGGCTTCTACTTAGCTTGGTTGAAGCTTGTGGTGTAGAGCGGGATAAGCTCCAATTTGGAGCAGTGATTGGAGGGAACAAGGTCTGTGTTGCACTTGAGTAAATACTGCAGCCTTTCTCAATTGAGTTCTATGTAGATAAATCATGCATAGGTTTTTGTAACATTCTTTCCCTGAATTAAATGTTTTTCACCTTGTTTTGCACTGTTCCTAGTACTGATTATCAGAATCTTCATAAGTTATGAATTTCTTAGACAATGCCGCCACATGGCAAAATCTGGCAAAAAGATTTGTATTAATAAACATGCAGGCTGAGTCTGGATCCTTTTGTGTTCTTAGCACACTGCTTTTAGGCAATGGTCCTATGCTTCACAGAGTTCTTGTGCTGGTATTGTCATTAAACCACCTGAGTCAATGAGGGGTATAGGCAGCTCCTTGGTTGTACCTGAATTGGGGTTCTGGTACTGTTGCTGTGAAGCTCTGGTTATTCAGGGCTTCCACGCTTCAGCTCTGGCTGCAACCACTGCCACGTCATGAACTGTGGGCACAAAACACTGTTTCTGGGGATTTATGAGAAGACTAGCAGACCTGTCCTGGAAGAATGCTTCAGGCGTGACGCGGAAATGCAAGCAAGACAACATTTGCGTTTGGCAGAGTTAGAGGAACCTCGAAAATGTTCCTTTGGAGGTAAAATAGCTAATTTTGCCTTTTCATTAGAAATTGTAGGTCTGGATTGATTGGGATATCAGGGCCCTAAAGTAACCATGGAGATGATTGCTGGGCAGAGCCCTCACACAAACCTTTTCAGTGGTGTGTGTTGAGAAACCTTGATTATAATTTGCCTTCTGTCATCTCAAACATCATTCCACAGAAGATCTATTTCCAAAATACCTCCAGTCAACATGCCTGCAGACCTGTTGATGTTGGTGGCTCATGAGAACCAAGGTCCACACTCAATATGTACTTATCAGACACTCTTCCTACACTCTTCCTCACTAACTGCAAAAAACAGTGTCCCTAACCTGAAGTGACATGGGTCTGATCACTAAATTTTCACATTTGCATTTAGATTACATTTTCCAAACTGTTCAAGACATAAACTGACATTGTAGTGGTTGGAAATATTGCATATTTCTTAATCCTATAAATAATTTTTACAAATATATTTTAGAACGCAAAACAACTTTGATTAGTTTACTGCATGGCCAAAATGATATCTGGCTTTAAACACCAAACATGAGGTTTTGTAAATGCAAATGGAGAGATAGGATTAGCAACATGGTATGAGTCTTCAAGTGGGTGACTGCAATTTGCTCTAAGTACAGAGAGACAAGATAATACTAACAAAATGTCACTGAAGGTCTGTGTTTTGTCTATGTAGACACCTTCCCATGTTAATTGCAAAAGTAAACTATATGCCCAACGTATGGGAGATCAGCCCACGTTGATGTTCATCAAGAGTGCTCCCTTTCCGCCATTATTTCCCCACAGAGAAAACTATGGAAGCTAAAATAAAAATCTGGATTGCAATATGAAACATTAGCAGAAAAGCAAACATTTACCTTTCTTTTGCAATAACTAGAGGGTCAGTATAAACGCTTCTAAACCTTCACATTTCACAAGTAAGAAAAGATTGGGAGCTGGGCATTGCAGGAAACATATCAGGCTGTACGTCTATACTCTGTACACAAAGTAACTGTGTACGTCAAATTTTTATTAAAAAAATTGTTTATGTTAATTCAAGGGAGAGTATAAGCGAAGTTCTTTACATGCAACGGTTTGTGGGTATGCAGATGCCCTATTCTATGGTCCTGTTTGCAGTGTCTCCTCCAATGAGCTCTCTCTCTCTCTCTCACAACATTCACATTTTGGACCCTGAGACAGTATTTTGGCGCCTTCTACACAGAGATACAATTGTCCTTAGACGATACATTATGTTACTAAACTAAGCCCTACGCACAAAACAGCCTAACTGAATTTGTGTTCAAGTAATGTTTGTCCAGCATAAGAGTGCCTCAGGTATTTTATGTCCGACAGAAGAGGGGGTCAGTGTGAGCTGAGCTCAGGGTGCAGCTCCTGCTACTGTCTGTGGGATAAAGTCCACCTCTCGATTCCCCTTTTAGCCTTACCTCAGACAGGGGGTAATTTCTGAGAGATACTTGATGCTTTTTGCACTTCAGGGGGCAATGTTCAGCAAGGCAACTGAGAATGTAGGGCAGACTGGTGGCATCGGGTTTTAGGGTAATACCATTATGGACTGTAAAAGTTAAAACAAAATCCAACGAAAGTGGGAAATTAAGCTTTTCCATCATTATCAAAGAGAAAATGCAGTGGAGGATGGGGTACTCTCTTACGTACATTGACGTTTCCTGGAAGAGGGATGTTGCAAACCTGCTGAGCAGTGTTTGACCCCCCCACCCCAAAAGTTGTGGCAACCTGGCTAACAGGTGTTTGTCCTGCCCTATTGGTGTGGCAGCACTGTTGACAAGTGTTAGTAGAGTCTTATGGCAGCTAGACTGGGGAACCTTAGTCCAGTCCCATAAGAGGTAAGTCAGCCCTGTTGAGAAGTGCCGGCACGGTCCCTGTAATATGCTACCGTCCAATAGAGAAGTGTTAATGCTGGCCTTATAGTTTGTATACCAAAAGGGGTCCTATACTGAGCCATGTGATGGTTCTGATTCCTAGAAGAAGTAGGTTCTTGATGTATTAATGACTTAGAGCGTTTCATTTTAATGTTCACATTAATGTGGCTCTTGATACGTGGGATTCATTATGGGTAATGAATGATGTAAAAGCAATTCCTGAGTAAAAATAAATTTGAATAGTGACAGATGTTGCTATTGAGTGTGGGCGGAAAAATTGATAGCGGATAACCGACGCCGCGCTGGATTTACCGACAGCCTGCGCACATAGAGCCAATTGATTTCAGTTAAAGACATGATGCTCCACGGTTTTAAGAGCAGGAAGCAGGATTTCATCTTTGGACCCTGGAAAGTGACTGCAGCGAAGACACACATAATGAAATGCACGGATGTTGAAAAGCTGGCTGAAGAAATGCACATGCCCTGCCTTCCTGAGACAGGGCTGGCTTTAGCGCTGGTGGCGCCTGGTGCGACAATCATTTTTGGTGCCTCCTTACCCCATGACCGCCTCCTCAGATTCTCCCACTAGCACAGGCAAAAGTGCCCCTCAACTCTCCAATCATACATTATTACAAAACACAGCGCCCTCCACCCCCTGAGGTCAGCGTCCAGTGCAGCCACACCGGTCGCACTGCCCTTAAGCCGGCCCTGTCCTGAGATGATGTTTGGGGACAGCATCTTAAAGACTTAAACACGAATGTGGTTTCGGAATTGAGTTCAATGCCATAGATGCGCTTAAATGTGTCAACAAGAGTATACACAATCCGTCACTATTCACTAAGTATCACTTAGACGCATTGTGAGGATGAATGACTGTACCAATGCATGTGTGCGGTATATATAGAGAGGAAAGCGATACCAAAGGGGATGATGGACGGAGCGTTTGAGCTAATCAAACACTCACCCCCAGTCAACTGATCTGGGTTTAATCCATCATCATTCTTTAGCTCACTCCACCACCCCAGTTCAGACATGGCCATATGCAAATCAGTCTGACCCTGTGCCTCATGGGAACAGTCCAGCCTGAACTGCCAAGCCATGTCTTCCCTGGACCGGAAACAAGCATCCTGGGACCGGTTTCTGGCTATTCAGCCGCCATCAGCCAGGCTAGCTTGAATCCAGTGGCAAAGTGAGCAAGGGACCCACGTCTGGGCATACCCTGCCAAATTAGGGCAAAACAAAGCGATACCAAAGGGGATGATGGACGGAGCGTTTGAGCTAATCAAACACTCACCCCCAGTCAACTGATCTGGGTTTAATCCATCATCAATCTTTAGCTCACTCCACCACCCCAGTTCAGACATGGCCATATGCAAATCAGTCTGACCCTGTGCCTCATGGGAACAGTGCAGCCCGAACTGCCAAGCCATGTCTTCCCTGGACCGGAAACAAGCATCCTGGGACCGGTTTCTGGCTATTCAGCCGTCATCAGCCAGGCTAGCTTGAATCCAGTGGCAAAGTGAGCAAGGGACCCACGTCTGGGCATACCCTGCCAAATTAGGGCGAACAAAGCCATACCAAAGGGGATGATGGACGGAGCGTTTGAGCTAATCAAACACTCACCCCCAGTCAACTGATCTGGGTTTAATCCATCATCATTCTTTAGCTCACTCCACCACCCCAGTTCAGACATGGCCATATGCAAATCAGTCTGACCCTGTGCCTCATGGGAACAGTCCAGCCCAAACTGCCAAGCCATGTCTTCCCTGGCCGGAAACAAGCATCCTGGGACCGGTTTCTGGCTATTCAGCCGTCATCAGCCAGGCTAGCTTGAATCCAGTGGCAAAGTGAGAAAGGGACCCACGTCTGGGCATACCCTGCCAAATTAGGGCGAACAAAGCGATACCAAAGGGGATGATGGACGGAGCGTTTGAGCTAATCAAACACTCACCCCCAGTCACTTGATCTGGGTTTAATCCATCATCATTCTTTAGCTCACTCCACCACCCCAGTTCAGACATGGCCACATGCAAATCAGTCTGACCCTGTGCCTCATGGGAACAGTCCAGCCCGAACTACCAAGCCATGTCTTCCCTGGACCGGAAACAGGCATCCTGGGACCGGTTTCTGGCTATTCAGCCGTCATCAGCCAGGCTAGCTTGAATCCAGTGGCAAAGTGAGCAAGGGACCCACGTCTGGGCATACCCTGCCAAATTAGGGCGAACAAAGCGATACCAAAGGGGTTGATGGACGGAGCGTTTGAGCTAATCAAACAGTCACCCCCAGTCAACTGATCTGGGTTTAATCCATCATCATTCTTTAGCTCACTCCACCACCCCAGTTCAGACATGGCCATATGCAAATCAGTCTGCCCCTGTGCCTCATGGGAACAGTCCAGCCCGAACTGCCAAGCCATGTCTTCCCTGGACCGGAAACAAGCATCCTGGGACCGGTTTCTGGCTATTCAGCCGTCATCAGCCAGGCTAGCTTGAATCCAGTGGCAAAGTGAGCAAGGGACCCACGTCTGGGCATACCCTGCCAAATTAGGGCGAACAAAGCGATACCAAAGGGGTTGATGGACGGAGCGTTTGAGCTAATCAAACAGTCACCCCCAGTCAACTGATCTGGGTTTAATCCATCATCATTCTTTAGCTCACTCCACCACCCCAGTTCAGACATGGCCATATGCAAATCAGTCTGCCCCTGGACTGTTCCCATTGAGCACAGGGTCAAGACTGATTTGCATATGGCTGGGTTCAAACTGGAATGGCATGGTGAGCAAAAAAACGATGGATTTAGGCCCAGATCTCTGTACTGGGGTGAATGTATGACATTGTTCTGCATTCTGTCCATCAATTGTTGTTTTTGCATTTGTCACCCCGAGTGGGACGGTTATGCCCAGACGTGGGTCCCGTGCTCTCCATGCCACTGGAATCAAGCTATCCTGGCTGAAGAGGGGTGAAACCCCGAAACCGGTCCTAGGATGCTTGTTTCCAGTCCAGGGAGGACCTGGCCTGGCAGTTCGGGCTGGACTGTTCCCATTGGGCACAGGGTCAAGACTGATTTGCATATGGCTGGGTTCAAACTGGAATGGCATGGTGAGCAAAAAAACGATGGATTTAAGCCCAGATCTCTGTACTGGTGTGAATGTATGACATTGTTCTGCATTCTGTCCATCAATTGTTGTTTTTGCATTTGTCACCCCGAGTGGGACGGGTATGCCCAGACGTGGGTCCTGTGCTCTCCATGCCACTGGAATCAAGCTATCCTGGCTGAAGAGGGGTGAAACCCCGAAACCGGTCCTAGGATGCTTGTTTCCAGTCCAGGGAGGACCTGGCCTGGCAGTTCGGGCTGGACTGTTCCCATTGGGCACAGGGTCAAGACTGATTTGCATATGGCTGGGTTCAAACTGGAATGGCATGGTGAGCAAAAAAACGATGGATTTAGGCCCAGATCTCTGTACTGGGGTGAATGTATGACATTGTTCTGCATTCTGTCCATCAATTGTTGTTTTGCATTTGTCACCCCGAGTGGGACGGGTATGCCCAGACGTGGGTCCCGTGCTCTCCATGCCACTGGAATCAAGCTATCCTGGCTGAAGAGGGGTGAAACCCCGAAACCGGTCCTAGGATGCTTGTTTCCAGTCCAGGGAGGACCTGGCCTGGCAGTTCGGGCTGGACTGTTCCCATTGGGCACAGGGTCAAGACTGATTTGCATATGGCTGGGTTCAAACTGGAATGGCATGGTGAGCAAAAAACGATGGATTTAGGCCCAGATCTGTGTACTGGGGTGAATGTATGACATTGTTCTGCATTCTGTCCATCAATTGTTGTTTTTGCATTTGTCACCCCGAGTGGGACGGGTATGCCCAGACGTGGGTCCTGTGCTCTCCATGCCACTGGAATCAAGCTATCCTGGCTGAAGAGGGTGAAACCCCGAAACCGGTCCTAGGATGCTTGTTTCCAGTCCAGGGAGGACCTGGCCTGGCAGTTCGGGCTGGACTGTTCCCATTGGGCACAGGGTCAAGACTGATTTGCATATGGCTGGGTTCAAACTGGAATGGCATGGTGAGCAAAAAACGATGGATTTAGGCCCAGATCTCTGTACTGGGGTGAATGTATGACATTGTTCTGCATTCTGTCCATCAATTGTTGTTTTTGCATTTGTCACCCCGAGTGGGACGGGTATGCCCAGATGTGGGTCCCGTGCTCTCCATGCCACTGGAATCAAGCTATCCTGGCTGAAGAGGGGTGAAACCCCGAAACCGGTCCTAGGATGCTTGTTTCCAGTCCAGGGAGGACCTGGCCTGGCAGTTCGGGCTGGACTGTCCCCATTGGGCACAGGGTCAAGACTGATTTGCATATGGCTGGGTTCAAACTGGAATGGCATGGTGAGCAAAAAAACGATGGATTTAGGCCCAGATCTCTGTACTGGGGTGAATGTATGACATTGTTCTGCATTCTGTCCATCAATTGTTGTTTTTGCATTTGTCACCCCGAGTGGGACGGGTATGCCCAGACGTGGGTCCCGTGCTCTCCATGCCACTGGAATCAAGCTATCCTGGCTGAAGAGGGGTGAAACCCCGAAACCGGTCCTAGGATGCTTGTTTCCAGTCCAGGGAGGACCTGGCCTGGCAGTTCGGGCTGGACTGTTCCCATTGGGCACAGGGTCAAGACTGATTTGCATATGGATGGGTTCAAACTGGAATGGCATGGTGAGCAAAAAACGATGGATTTAGTCCCAGATCTCTGTACTGGGGTGAATGTATGACATTGTTCTGCATTCTGTCCATCAATTGTTGTTTTTGCATTTGTCACCCCGAGTGGGACGGGTATGCCCAGACGTGGGTCCCGTGCTCTCAATGCCACTGGAATCAAGCTATCCTGGCTGAAGAGGGGTGAAACCCCGAAACCGGTCCTAGGATGCTTGTTTCCAGTCCAGGGAGGACCTGGCCTGGCAGTTCGGACTGGACTGTTCCCATTGGGCACAGGGTCAAGACTGATTTGCATATGGCTGGGTTGAAACTGGAATGGCATGGTGAGCAAAAACGATGGATTTAGGCCCAGATCTCTGTACTGGGGTGAATGTATGACATTGTTCTGCATTCTGTCCATCAATTGTTGTTTTTGCATTTGTCACCCCGAGTGGGACGGGTATGCCCAGACGTGGGTCCCGTGCTCTCCATGCCACTGGAATCAAGCTATCTGGCTGAAGAGGGGTGAAACCCCGAAACCGGTCCTAGGATGCTTGTTTCCAGTCCAGGGAGGACCTGGCCTGGCAGTTCGGGCTGGACTGTTCCCATTGGGCACAGGGTCAAGACTGATTTGCATATGGCTGGGTTCAAACTGGAATGGCATGGTGAGCAAAAAGCGATGGATTTAGGCCCAGATCTCTGTACTGGGGTGAATGTATGACATTGTTCTGCATTCTGTCCATCAATTGTTGTTTTTGCATTTGTCACCCCGAGTGGGACGGGTATGCCCAGACGTGGGTCCCGTGCTCTCCATGCCACTGGAATCAAGCTATCCTCGCTGAAGAGGGGTGAAACCCCGAAACCAGTCCTAGGATGCTTGTTTCCAGTCCAGGGAGGACCTGGCCTGGCAGTTCGGGCTGGACTGTTCCCATTGGGCACAGGGTCAAGACTGATTTGCATATGGCTGGGTTCAAACTGGAATGGCATGGTGAGCAAAACAACGATGGATTTAGGCCCAGATCTCTGTACTGGGGTGAATGTATGACATTGTTCTGCATTCTGTCCATCAATTGTTGTTTTTATATAGAGAGCAAACCTAGACAAAAGGCAAGAGTGCTGTATGAGGGCAAAGGCTAAGACACAGTCAGTATCTGCCAATACGGCAACACGTACTGTCACAAGAAGAGCTGATATCACACTGTAGAATACATGGTTAGCTTGAAACTCCTTCACTGTGTGTGTTTCCAGCTAGTGTGTGGTGGTTGTGTACAGCTGTCACTCATCGGAGATTTGTAACCTCCCTGCGGGATGGAAAGCAGCGTCGGTAATTATTGTTATTGTTTTTGAGGTAGTGTAGGAGACTCTTCTTAGAGAGTGCCCGAGTGATGGAACCTCCATCACTTAATAAAAAACACATGGCCCTATAACATGTTATTTACAGCAACTGTACTAATAAATATACACACATTTTTATTACTATACTGCAAAGGTCGAATTCCAGTGTATTAGCACAGTCCCACAAAAATGACATGAGAAAAACACTCGTAGATGGCATGTAACAATTACTTTACACAGGGAAACAACTCTCCCTATAGGCACAGGTCTCTCCAATGGGATGTACCCATACTGCACAAATGCAACCCCTTGCATCCTGATTTTGGTTAAATGCTTTTTAGGTCGAGCCTGAGTCAGTGCGTATGCGCTGCTCAGCGAGACTGCTGTAGTGGAGAATGGAAGAGAAGCTCCGAATACTCTCTGCCCATGTTTGTCTTTGGCTTATGTCAGTGTCCTTCCTAAATGCTGGCGTCTGATTCATAAAGAGGCTTGTTAGTCCCTCCTTGTCTTCATCTGTAACCTCCCATGGTTACTGGCCCCTTTACTTCCTTTGTTACACGGGACGTGTTCTGAAGTGTTAATAGCACTATTTTATTTATGGAGTTTCTCTTGCAGCAGGCATGACGTGCTTTACTTACGTCCAGCGTGCCATGCCCGCTTTCTCTTTTGAAGCAGCCGGGACATTGGTGGGTGCTTTTAAATGCGAGACCTATTTCATTGCAAATATTTTTGTACTCAGTGTCGAATTCTGGCAGGCAAAGAAGAGAGGCACATTGACGTGAAGTGATTGGCCCACGATCACACAAACCGACAGTTGGGAAAGCGAAGGCTGGAATTTGTGTACTTTGCACTGACGTCCTAAGTGCATCGAGCAAGTGAAGCTCATTTAGCAGAGAAGTGCTGGCAGCACCTGTCCAAGATCACACACGGCGACTAAAGAAAAAGGGCAGTTGAAGTGAGTGTGCTCAGGACACAGGGTTGACTTGGCTGTAGTGAATGGTTTAACAGTTTGGTGATGGGTGGTCGATATTATACGGTTTAGTTCCAGTATTCATCTTTAATACATCCCCTCCCCCACCCCCGCCTCAATCATACCACCGCCAGTCTGATAAAGGACAACATTATTAATACAAGGCTGTAGCGTAGCCAATGTGGCATATGTCCTAGTGCAAGGAACGACGTGCCCCCCTCCCCCCGGCTTCTGGGGCCCGGTGCCACTACACCTGCTGCACCAAGGGAAGCCCCGCCCCTGATACATGTACATAAGTTTGCGGGTCTGCTATAGCAAATACCGCACCCAGGACCTGGCACGCGCACTTCAAGGTCATGGGTGCCCGGGTCTGTCTGCTGATCGGCACAGATGTATCGATCGCATCCACAGCTAATTTCAGGTCATTGGTATTTCGAGCTACAGAAATGGTGTCACAGTGAATGTCACTTTTCATCTGTGACTGTTCCCACAACGGCGTGCCCTTTCTGCCCCAAAATCAGGAAGATGAAGACAGACACATTTAAGACTCGCAAAACACATGACAATAATCGATGATTTGCATGGGCATTTGTATTGGTATGTTACATGGCAGCAAAATATCTTTAATTCTGACAATAAATATTACAATTAAGTCATATTTAAAAGGAATGTCTAATTCCAGAACACAGACTATCCTTGCTAGAGGCTGACAGTGACGTGGGTGTGAGGGCGTTAACACGTGCACAGCTACTAGTCACACTTTTATTCACCACCAGAATAAATCACAGCTTCATCCTTCTGGGAGAGATAACATGAAAAACTACTGTCAGGTTTCCAACCTTTCATAGACATTAAATTACGACCACACGTCAGATTTTCCCGCATTTAAGTGTAATATAAGGAAGGCCTACTTCAAGGATGTGGCCTAACGGCTAGAGGGGTCGACCTCGAAGCTGGGTAACAGAGTACGCATCTCGACAGGGATGCTCAGCATCCTGTGATTCTGGGCAAATCACCTAATCTCCCAATGCCTAACAAAATGAATATGTCCGTCTCTAATGCAACTGGTGCTCGTGTAAAGCACTCTGATACCTTTCGGTCGAGTTCGCCCTATATACCCCCCCCCCTCCAAAAAAAACAAGCATTTGCAATACAATAGGTCTCGCATTTACCCGAGTTTAAGCTATTGGCATTGTAAATGACTATGCCTTTTATTTATGTTTTTAAAAACCAAAACATAAATAAAAGGCATTGCCATTTACAATGCCAATAGCTCAAACTCGTGTAAATGCGAGACCGATTGCATTGCAAATGCTTGTTATTAAAGCAAGGACACATGATAAAATATCATGGCATAAACCATAAATTCAGAGTATAATATGCAGCTTATTACCAATGTTGAGGGATGGGCGAGGCATACTTGTTACAATAAAAATGCAAACATGGTAAAATAGGCTTAAGAATAATAAGTTCATGGAGTCTTTACATGCTGATTAATACGCAAATAAAAATTAGAAACCGATAACTTCACATCTCATTATTTGAAAATCTCCATTTTCCATGTGTGCAGTCTATTAGTTGCCTAACACCATGAAGCCTCTGCCCTTATTACCCCACCTCTCCCCACCCCATTCACGAAATGTGGATTTCCTGTAGTAACACAACTGCCGCATTTCCCAGGTCAATGCATGACTACCTGCTCCAGTCAATGTTTTTTCTATGCATCTTGGGACTTGTAGTCCTGGTTTTGTCTTAGGATCATCAAGTCTTCAAGTCCTAGAAAACAAATAAAAGCCAGGACTGAAGCAACAAGTCGTGAATGGACCTGAGAACCCTGGCAAGGCTGTCGTAAATATTTTCTATTTCATGCACTGCACATAGCTTCAGCACAGAAAAGTAGGGCTTAAAATAATGTGCCTAGTTTGCCATGCTTTGATTGTCGCTCACACACAGAATGTGTAGGAGTGGAGGGGTTCTCCTCGCACTTGGTGTACCGCCGCTTTGCCATTTCCATTGCACCGCTTGGATCCCTTCCAGACAAGCAAAAAGTGCTGCAGCCAATGCTGAAGAGAGAGAAGAAGAAGTCGAGAGGTAAGCACTGGTGACGCTGCAGTGGTGGCATAGCTGCTGCCTGGACAACTCCTGCTCCTAAGATTAGCAAAGGATATAGGCCATGTGACCTCACTAAGCTTAGCAAGTGGCCTACCCATGGCAATGCATAACCTACTATATTCTTGTCTTAATTTCAGCTGTCCCACTAGGGCCTCCACAGCAGGAGAGAGGTTGCCTGCCCGTGGATATGTGTAGTATATGCCAGTGTGCAGGTACACACTGCTCATTTGACTAAAATGGCTTCACTGAACAACCCGCTTACAGTGGTGTAAAAGATGTGTGTCTTCTGGCAAGCATAGGTTTTGCACACTAAGCACGAAGCTTCCAGTACAAAGTAATATGCTTAGATATAGTTTAACCCTTTTAACACATGTGCTGTACAGTGCAGCACACATGCAAAGTGTGGAAATTTGGAGAAATCAAAACATTATTCAAAGTCAAACCCAGTCTAAAGACATGTGTTTGGCCTCACTGACCAATCACAACGCTGCAATGCAGCTTTGTGATTGGTTTGAGCATCCTGGTTTGACGCTCAACCAGGAAATGGGGGCTTGGGCATGTTCTCCATGCAGGCTATAATGCAAGCAGTCAGGCTTAGCTTAGAGGCAATGTGTAAAAAGGTGTTTATGAAGCACTTCATCAGTAATAAAGTGAAAACACAACACACGAAAAATTCCACACTAATTTAGAAAAATGGAGTAAAATATAAGACATTTTTTGAGACCAAAATGACAAAAATCCTATCAGTAGAAATGGAGTTATACAATTTAAAATATTTAAGTAAAAATAGTGCAGGGAAGCACAAAGTGACAACTGTAGTTATCTGGTCACGTCGGACCAGGAAAAGTCACAAGTTCAGGCCGACTGCGAAGTAGCATGGGCCAGATGCAGGGACCCAGTTAGGTCTGTTTAACAAAGTACCTTAAATCCTGGTTTGTGGAGCATTGTGAGATCCCGCTTCGAGGATGCGTTGTGCAGTGATGGTACCAAGGCAGTAGGGCTGCGGTGCAAAGTCCTACATCATCATCGAGGATGCCATTGAAAATAATGCAAGCTGAAAACACCTCAAAAAGCTAATAATGTTGTCAGGACTTTTCCTGTCTGGCTTTTAAAGCATGAAGAAGCAGAATTTGCGTGTTAAAAAACTGCAGAGGATTTTTCACATTTTTTGTTCTAGTACCATTACCCCGCCGTTCTAGAGCCACAAAATAGACAGTATGTTTGTTTGTGAAAGGTGGCAACCCTAGTGTGGCTCTTCTTTAGCACCATACAGATTAAATTGATGCTCATGCTAAAACCATGCACCATTTGTCATGCATCTTCCCAAAATTCTGCAGTATAAAGGCAAGAGATGAGCCATACTCCATACCTTTCTTGGGATACAGAACCACTTCATCAGAATCTTGTACACCTCTCTGCAAGATAGTAATCGAAACATACAAGCATTCTAATAATTGTATTCTTAGTTATAATGGTTCTTCACTAAGCTATGCTGTTACGGAGGAGAGTTCTAGAAGTTCGGGATGGTTTAAGGCCGAGATGTATGGCTCTTAATGGTGTATAAGAGCCATACATCTTGTCACACATTTCTAAGAAAACATGGATGGGGAAAAGGAAGCTCTTAAGCAGTTCTATGAAGTATCGACAGCCATGCTGGCAAATATGAACTATGATTTTGATCTACAGATGTGGCAAATGCTGCAGATTAATACCATCAGGAAGGATAATGTAGGTTTCTGGAAATATTTGCATCATGAAACGGAGTAGAACGAAATCTGCCTGAATGCCCTATTAACAACATGTTGTGGCTTATGTGTTTTACCTTGACGCACGCAGGAAGCTTGATACCACTCACAAACTGACATTTTGGAGTTGTGTCTGTCAGCCACTGACCCCATTTAAGCCACATGACGTCCACCATGCTGTGACAGAAAGCTGCAAGGTCACTGGGGCCATATGTATGAAGTAATCTTACATTCACAAAAGCCCTGCTTTGCAACGAGGCTGCTGTTGCAAAGGAAAGGAAACAATTCACAATGTAGAAATGCAACCTCCTTCTTGAATTTTGCAATGAAGGGTAGAAACTCCTTCTAATTGACTGCAAAGCTGGTTGGTTTCCTGCTGCCGGGGTCAGGAGGTGACCTGGCGCAAAGCAGAAGCTGTATATTTCAGGCTTGCAAGCATTCGGTATGCGAAGGAGCAAAGTCTCATGGACTGTTGCATTGTTTTCAGATTTACTAAGGCTTTGTAGCAAGCCTGATGCAAAGTGTTATGCTGAGATTTACTATCCTACGGAAATCAGGATTTGAGTTGGATGGTTTCTCAAAGTAACACAAAGTTGCACTTTGCACTGCTTTGTGTAACTTTGCGTCAAGTGGGCATTTCATGGTTGGCACATGGGTATTCCCATGCAACAACCCATGCGTTTTGACACAAATCCCTACCTACAAACATTCGTAGACATGGATTTGCCTCAAAATCTTATGCCTCCTCAGCGCAGGTGTAACGAAGAGTGTTCATTTCTACTCGATTTTCTTTTTTTTAATTTTTTATTTCAACATGTTTTATTTATTTATTTTATACAAGAACATATTAGCAATTCTGTTACAGGGTTAGCATAGTTTGTACCAAGTGCAGCTTGTACATCAGTATATTGAGACGTTATGTCACGTTTGTTTAGCTAACCCCACCTGACGATAGTTAGAGAAAAAGAGAAAGAGGCAGGTAGAAAAAGGCAGAGAAACAAGGGGGGAAAGAAGAGGTAGGAGACAGGCAAGGAGAGTTACATTTCTTAACAATTACATATGACATTCTGTGGGGATGTTGGCACCCATGTAGGCCGGTGTTGGTGGGGCTCCCCCCTTGCGGCCGGCCCGAGAGGGCGACATTGGTTGAGACCAGTTAAGTACGTTTGTCTGGGTGGTGCGTTCATAGGGGGTACCAGGTTGTGTACCGCCGGTATCTTATTTTCACGGAGGTTCATAGGAGTCTAGGTACGTGTCAAGAGATTTCCACATCTTTCTGGATGCCGGTTTCCAGGGTGAATTCTGCAGTGCAATGTTGTCCGCACCTCTGAGATGGGTGATCCAGTTGAACCAGCCTTTGTAAGAAGTTTTACTTGTGTCTTTCCAATTGGCGAGGACCATTTTCACTGCTGTTGTCAGTAGTAGGTCTAGTACGTCTTTATCGGGTTCAGATCTCAAGTCTGTGCACATAAATGCCATGGTAAGGGTGGAAAATTATTTTGTTAGCGTACAGTCAAACAAACCATTTATAAACACAAAGATTTTCTCCCAGAATGATTTGAGTGTTGGGCAGTGAAAGATAAGGTGTGCTAAATCCCCGGTTTCCTTGTTACAGTTCCAACATACCGCGTCATCCCTGAGGCCTAATGAGAATAAATGGGCCGGGGTCCAAAAAGCCTTGTGTAACAGCCACAATTTTGTTTGTGAGAGCACCGGGGAGATCTTATTACGTGAGGCCGAGCTCCATAGTGTGGCCCATTCTTGTTCGTTATGTGTGGCTTTTGTTTGTTTATCCCAATAGGCAACCGTCTTATCATTAAGTTTAGAGGATTTTGGGCGGAGGAGTTTGTAGAGCTGTGAGACCTGGTGCCCCACTTTATTAATGTTCGACACAAACCGGAAGATTGATGGTTGTGAGGCGGATAATTTGGTTTTTGACAGGGCCGTTCGAATTTTTAAGAAATTATAGAATTCAATGTCAGCTAGGTTATATCTTGACTTGAGGTCTGTGAATGTAATAGGGTATGTTTCGTTTTCTAGTTGGTAAGGGTAGTGGATACCTTTCTCAATCCATACATCGAAGGCTAGGCTTTTCCCTTTATACAAAATCTTGCTATTGGCCCATAGTGACCCCATTTTAGAACCTTTGATGCTGTTCTCCAGCTTCTTATCTACCTTTAGCAGCGCGATTTTTGTATTTTTAAAGATGGACTTGGAGGTGTGGGGGTATCTATTTGCTGTTAATAGAGCCAGGGGGCTTAGGTTATTCAGGATGGCCCTCTCTACCTGTAGCCATACCGGCGTGTAGTCGGTGGGCGGTGATATCCAGTATGAGCCTTGTTTTGCCAGTCTTAATTTTTTGATACTTATCCATGCTTTCTTCCCTCGCCAAAGGAATTTAGAGATCAGGATGTCAACTTTGCGGTGGAAATCATCTGTGAGGAGGAGCGGGAGCATACTGATCAGATAGTTAATCATTGGGGTGATCATCATTTTAATAGTTTCGATTCTGCCCCACCACGTTATGAATTTTGGAGACCAGGAGTCCAGGAGTTTCTTAATCTTTTCTAGTAGTAGTTTCTCATTCTGATGTAGCGTGTCAATTAAGTCGCTACCAAAATGTATACCTAGGTATTTGATATATCCTATTTGCCAGGCTAAGCCCGACCCCCCCAGGGTGTCTCTCGTGCAGTGGATATTTAGTGGTTTGCATTCTGACTTGACTCTGTTTAGTTTATACCCTGAGAACCCGGAATATTTTGCTATCGTCTCCATCAGGGCCTCAATTGATGTCTTTGGTTGTTCAGTTACTATTAGTATGTCATCCGCATAGGCGGCTAATTTTACTTCAATGCCATTGATATCGATCCCTCTTATGTTCGTATTTAATTTGATATCTTGGATAAGGGGTTCCAGTGCAAGTAAGAATAATGAAGGGGATAGTGGACATCCCTGTCTAGTGCCTTGTTGCAGTGTAAAAGGTTCAGAGAGAGACCCATTAACGACGATACGGGCTGATGGTTCCCCGTACAGAGCCATAACCATCCGTATGTATCCCGCCCCTAAGTTGAACGATTGCATGCAGAGTTCCAGGAAAGCCCAGGAGACTCTATCGAAGGCCTTCTCCGCATCTAATGTGATAGCTACTGCCAGTTCAGATTTCGTGGCCGCATGTTCTAATATGTGGCAGAGAAGTCGGGTGTTGTCATTAGACATTCGAGTACGTAGGAAACCAACCTGGGAGTTGCTTATTAGTTTGGGGAGAAAAGAGTTGAGTCTGACTACCAGTATTTTAGCATATATTTTGCAGTCCACGTTGATAAGGGATATGGGTCTGTAGTTTTTTGGTGACAGTTGGTCTTTCCCCTCCTTTGGAATGACTATAATGTTAGCTTCTGACATGGTTTGTGATACTGCCCCCCTAGACGCTGAGTGGTTAAAAACTTGTTTCATGGTTGGTTTCAGCTGATCTAAGAAGGTCTTGTAGAAAGCGGCTGTAAACCCGTCCAGCCCGGGGGCTTTATTTTCTTTCAGTGATTTGACTGCCATTTCAATTTCGGTATAGTTAATTTCTTGACCTAGCCTAAGTGTATCCTCGGTGCTTAGTTGCGGTAACCCGAGTCTATCGAGGTATTTTGTACACTCCTCTAAATTAAGGTTCTGTTCGTTTTTGTAAAGTTCTTGATAGCACTCTTGAAAGGTCTTTAGGATGTCCTTGTGTCTTGTGTGTGTTTGGTTCTTAGAGTCTGTGATGGAAGAGATGGCAAACTGGTTGCGTTTGTGTTTGAGGTAGGAGGCAAGGAGTTTCCCTGCTTTATTGGCTTCGCAAAGGTTAAGGGCTTTGTATTTATTAATCCACAGTCCCACCCTCTCACTCAGTATTTTGTTGTATTCGTACTTATTTTGTGTTAATTTTGCGAGGATCTTGCTATTATGTAGGGCCCTTGCATGGGCCATTTCTAAACTCTTGATCTCCTACTCAAGCTGTGTTAGTCTCAGATTTGTACTCTTGTTTATTTTTGTCTTTATTTCAATTATTGTTCCTCTGATGGTTGCCTTCAGGGCATCCCAGAGTGTGGTAGTGCTAGTCTCCTGGGAGTCGTTGTGTTTGAGGTAGTCTATTATGGCCTCCTCAATCTTTTTTTTGTTCGCAGGGTCTGCAAGTACATCACTATTAAAACGCCATCTCCGCGGGACGGCTTCATTGTGACACCCGCTCAGTTTTAGGCTAATACATGAGTGATCTGATACTAGTCTTGGTGCTATGTCTGAGTGTTCGATTAGACGTGTGTGAGATCCAGAGATTAGTATATAGCCTATCTTGGTGTAAGATTTGTGAGGGTTGGAGTAGAATGTGTAGTCTCTAGTGTCCGGGTGTTGGAGGCGCCATGCATCCTTTAGGTTAAATTTGGAGCAGATATTTTGGAGTACAGCATGCGAGTTCGTAGGGTGATATTGACAGGAGGATTGTCTGTCCGTTATGTGGTCCAATGGAATGTTAAAATCCCCTGCTACCACCATGAGGTCGCTTTGGGGGAAGCTATCTAGCGTGCCTGACACCTCCGACCAAAAGGATGGGTCGTCCGCGTTGGGGCCGTATATGTTTACTACGTGGATTAGCTCCTCCCCCCTTCTTAAATGTGTCACCAGCAGTCTTCCATCGCTATCGTGAGACTGTGAGTCTATTGTAATGTTGGATCTTTTGGATATCAGTGTCATTACCCCACTTTTCTTTTTGTCGGCGGGCGAGCAAGCTATCTGCGAGATCCAGTTACCTCTCACCAGTTTGGCATCCTCCAGGGATAGTTTGGTCTCCTGTAGTAGGATTATATCGCCTTTGGTTTTAGCTAGGTAGTCTATAATCTTCCGGCGCTTAATAGGGTGGTTAAGACCTTTGACATTGAGGGACACTATGTTGAGGTCGGTTGCCAGGGTGAGTGTGTTATTGCGGGCCATCAACTGGGGTGTAGTGTGGTAGGAGCCTCCGTTCTATGTACACAATTCACAAAATCGCTATCTCGGAATTTGGCAATGAAGGGCGGGAATGTTTGCCCTACCACCCTACTCCCAATGTTCAGTACGTCTACATCCCCCAGGCGTTCTGCAAGCAATGTAAATGTTGTCCCCAGGTACACATGTATGCCAGGGCTCCTAGAAACGTTGGTTAACAAGGCCTGCCATATACAGTTTGTAGAGAAAAAAGAGGTGAAAAAGAAAAGGAAGATCGAGAATATAGAAAGCCAAGATCTGAGAAACCCTAGTGCGGTTTCCCCCCCTCCCCCTCCACTCCCTCCTCCCACCCCTCCCGCCCCTCCCCCCCCACTGAAAAAACTCGTATGTCGGAGGTGCGACGGCAGGACCGTCGTCCCGCCTCTCGGAGAATAACTGTTGGGTAGGTTGTTTCGCTGAAATCCCTATGAGTTCCTACTAGGTATGCAGCCACTCTATGCGTTTTAGGCCCATATCTCGATACCTCACACATACAGCGTGTTGGAGCAGAGTACATAAGCAGTATTAACGTCTATAAAGGATACGATGGGTCGGCGTCGCGGCGTGTCTGTCGGCCTGAGAACGCTACCGAGGCAGATATTGCTTGAGTTAGTGAGGTATATAGCGGTTGCAGATCTCATCTTATCATACTGTGCAAGGTGAGGTAGATAGTGAGGTAGATAGTGGTTATGTTATTGATTCCTTCTTAAGATTCGATACAAGAGCTTGGACCTGCCAGTGAGGTAGAGCTTCAACCAGTATTCGGTTCCGGCGACGATCTCCTTTTGCTGGAGCCGGCTTGCGACATTTCCATTTCTTGAGAGGTTGGTCCATCCAGGAATGCAGCCAGGTCCTTTGGGTCACTGAAATAGTGATGTCTACCCTTGTCGATTATCCTGTATTTGGCGGGGCCAACAAATGAGAACTGCATGTTTTTGCTCCTGAGTTTATCGCGTAAGGCAAGGAATCCCTTCCTGGTATCTACCGTGGGCTTAGAGTAGTCTTGTGTAAGAATGATCTTATGTCCTTTCCATATGATCTGGTGATTTTTACGTGCATAGTTAAAGATGGCCTCCGTGTGTTGTGATCTCAGAGGCTTGCAGATGATAGGTCGGGCTGCTTGGTTTGTTGTGAATTTAAACGTGGGAACTATGTGTGCCCTGTCAAGTTCGAACTGCCTGTCAAACTTTAAATTTGTAAGTTTGGGGATCAGGTCCTCGAGAAAGGCAGCGCAAGAGCCCGCTGTGTCTTCTGAGCCCTCCGGAACCCCAAGTATTCAAATGTTCCCCCCTCGGTTGCGGTCTTCAATCTCCGCTGTCTGTTTCAGAAGTGACGAGGTAATTTTGGATAGCGCTTTCATCTCCTGACTTGAGCTGTGGGTGGTATCTTCTACATCACTGATCCTTTGTTCTACTGCTGCGAGTCTATTATTCACTGTATTCAGGTCTGCTCTGACAGCTGCGATCTCAAGTTGGATCGCGTCCGTGGTGTGCTTTGTGGTCTTAGCCAGGTCGTGGACATCAGCTAGTTTTTTTAGTATCATGTCTAGGGTGCTGTTGATGTCTGGCTTCTGTTTGAGCGGGGAATCAGATATCGTTGGCTCTCCCTTGCTCTTTTTTAGCTGTTGTTGCAGCCTCGACTCTCTCTCTGCCATGATTATTTCTGTGGAGTTGTCTTTGGTGTTTCTCTGTTCTCTCAATGTATTTGCTGTTACAGTTTCTGTTTTCAATGTCCTTGTAGTTCTCCAACTAGTGGCTGCTATCTCGATGGCCTTCGTGGTCTCACATGACCCCCTTTTGCTTGGTAGCTTCCTGTGGGGTGTTTTGGGTGTCTCCCTGTTGGGGCTGGCGGTCTTGCGTGGTGGGTCCTTTTGCTCAGAGGGAGTCTGGTTATGTCATCAGATCTAGCTGTGGGTTGCCAGCGGTAGCCTTGCCTTCCCTGTGTCTATGACCGTGTATGTGACTTTGTTGTGGCGAGCACCAAATATAGGTATCATCCGCTCTGTATTGCTTACAGGACCGTTTTTTTGACTGCCTTCTACCCTGCACCTCTGTAGCAGGACCCTGCTCTCAAGGCAGCTTTTCGTCGCCCGCTCCAGATGCAGCCTTGATTAGTGCCCACCTCATGCAGACTGCTGAGCCAGCGGTGTTAATGCGGAGCCACTGCCTTCCTATGGCGTCGTTTTAGGGCTCCACAGCGGTGTTTTGCTCTTCAGTTTCGGTTTCAGTTTTTGTTTATTGGGTTTATTGGGTTTGTTAGGACCATAATTGTCCGCGCTAGTCTTGCCTAACGCGATCCATTCTTAGCACTGCATTTCTGATATCTGGCACTTTCAGGACCATCTGCAATAGGCTCCCAGGCTTAGCCTGAAATGAAGCAGCTCCGCGCAGCATGCGCTGAGCGCGCCTTTGCTGGTGCCGCAGCAGTGGCTAAGTCCTCTCGCTCACAGACCCTCTTGCCCCCGCGCTTACTTGGTCTTTTGGTCTTTTGCCCCCCCCCCCCCACTATGAGCCCTGTGCTGTGCGTACCTCATAGATCCTTCGGCAGGGGCCGTCAGTTGTTGTTGTTGTTGTTGTTGGGCGGTGCTGGCGGATGGATTTAGTGGTGTGCTGGCATGTCGCACTCAAGGTCGTATAGCTTGATTAACGCCCCCCTTGCGTAGATGGCGAGCCTACGGTGCCGGTGATGTCGATGCGGTGCCAATGCCTCCCCTATGACCTTTTTACAGTGGGCGCCATTTTAGGGATCCACTGTGCAGTGATGCCTTTCACTTTCAGTTTCGTTTTGTTTTTTTCCGTGCTTGCTTGAGCTCCGTAGATCGCCTCTGTTGTACTTTAAGTAAACTCGGGGTAAATTGGAGGCTCTGCTCTCTTCCGGTTATTAGTGGAGCGCTGCGGATCTTATATCTGGCACTTTTCCGCCAAGTGCCACAGCTGCGGTTAACTCACTCGCTCACAGGCTCACAGACACGTTATTCTTGCTTTATGTGTGTTCTCTTCAATGGGGCGCCGCAGTTCTGCTGACCAGCACCCTCCCACCAACTGCAGATGGTACCTCTGCTTCCTGTGTCCTAGCGCGAAATATAGTAGTTTCCCCTAAGCCTTTGTTGCGGCGGGCGCCATTTTAGCTTTCCACCGCCCGGTGATGTTCTTCAGTTCTAGTTTCGTTTCGGTTTTGGTTTCATTTATTCGTCCATTCATGCCGCATTAATTTTCCTTACGTTCCCAAATGCCAAATGCAAATTGCGAAATGCAGCCGGCTCCTAAACTTCCTGCGTCTTAGCATGAGGTATACAGTACCGGGCAGTATGTGTTAGATGCGCTCTTGCTAGCCGCCGTTGTTGCTGCCACACTTGCCCTCGCGCTCGCACTTGCGCTCTCACTCTTTGGCCGCTATGTGCAGTGATCTGTGCATACCTCCGAATCGCCGTCAACTGCTGGTAGGTGTTGGCGGGTGGGATTAGCGGTGTGCCAGCGTGTCGCTCGCCTGTATATTCACCGCATTTTGCATCCGATTAACATTCTGTGGAGGTCTGGGACGCCGCCATTTTGCTCTTGCTTCACTTTCTCTGCATCCGCGGCGTAAGCGCAGTTTTCTCGCTTCAGCAGGCACCGGAGGACCTCGCAAGGATAACACCCTTGGCCCGGGCTTTTCCGAAGGTCAAATCTTTGAACGCTGCTACTTTTGCTTCATTTGCTCGTTGGGGATTTAAGGTTCTTTCCTCCGATCCGGCGGAGCGACGGGATCAGGCAGCCATTAGCTCTGCCGTCCAAGCCACGACCCCTACTCGATTTTCTAACTTTGCATGCGTAATGTACTGTACACATACAAAGCAGACAAAGTATTAAAGGGTAGTTTTTGTACAGAAAGGATCCCTTTGCAGAATAAAAACTAGTCATTACAGAACAGACACACTTTCGCACTATGGCACAAGGGTGTGTGTTGGAGCATGGCAGCCTAAAGGACGCTTGGACAGGAAGAGAGGAAAACAGCAACATATCTTATTAGATATGGCTCCGTTATGCTCTCTTCTTTTCACGCAATGCAAGTCAGGAACTTTAGTTTATGCGCTTCATTGCATTTTTATAAATGTGGGCCTCAACATGGGGCTGCAGTGCCAACATGTTGCAAAAGCAGAGACAGAGGTCTGCTATTCATCGAAGGCCACCAACCGTGCATTTATTGCCAGTGCTTTCAGGCGCACAGTCGATTTCCACCTTATTAATGTTAAAGAGGTGGGCTGCAAGCACTGCAGTGTTCATAGCCTCATTGCCATGCGGCCTACTGGTATATTAGGCACATGTCAAGGGACAATCTTCTCTCAGTATTGCTATAGGCAAAGTTAGTGCAGAGCTGAGACGAAGCCACAGATCTTGGTAAAATCAAGTTGCCCTTTGAAAATGGGATGAAGCAACCTGGGAAGCAGTAATCGTGAGAATGAGAATTCATTCATGGGAAGTGTAATTTTCCCACCTTACCTTTCCTTAGCAAAAGGCGCTACATGGGGTGTCCCAGGGGTGTCTAGTCAGTCCTTAATTTATGCCAGTGGTTTCCAGTGCTCGGCACCAGCACTCAATTATCAGCACCAGCTCTAGTGACAGTCCATCACATGGTGGCGCTGTCTTTTTAATTTTGAGATGAGCACAACAACAGTAAATATACATTGAAAGTGAACAATAACATCCTCTCACTCTTAGATTTGTGTGGCCTGAAATAGTCTGAATTGTCAAACTTGTAGGAGTGCAATTGTTAGGTATTATGTTCGTACTGCCATTGGCAGCACTGGCAATATATGAGTGGTGCAGGCTGCAGTAGCCTTTCGCAATAAGGGCCTGGCACTTATTTTTTTACAAATTAAGCACTGTGTCAAGTCTTTGAACTTGATCCCACAACTGCATCGTGCTGGTGCTTAATTCTGCTCACAGACAGATCATATCCAACCCCAGTATTAAGTGGCCAGGAAGTTTTGAGATACAGTAAGTAACTGAGTTGAAGGTGAACGACTCCCACTTCCTGGCTCTCATTGACCCTGCAGCAGATGTCTGCTAATTTCTAAAAATGTGAAGCATCAAACGTCTAACGTAGATTCTCCCCTATGGAATCCACCAGTTGGCCTTCCTCTCAGCACTAAAATCTCCAATAGCCAGCGAAGCAGAAAACCACCTGTATTTTCTAGACACCCATGTAACCAATCTCAAGTCAAATCAAGCTTTATTCAGTTAAAAATACAACCATAAAAGCATCCTAAAGGTAAAAAACATGTTCACATTTCATCGCAGTGTATACAATAAAAGACATTAAAGTTTAAATGTCTACCATACGTGAGTATACGTAGAAAATGAGATACCATAAAGACATAAAAACAATCCCAAGAGACACTTTATACATAAAGTGCCACATGCAAAATATACAATGTGAGAACAAAACCATGACCCTGAACATCATTAGTCAATATGCATCCTGTCTTCTTCATATATGAGGGCCTCAAGATGTGAATTATTTTTTCTTATTCTAATTGCCTTCTGAATGTAGACCGCCACTGCATTACAATGTCTGTCGTTAACTAAATTACAAACATAATCAAAGGCAATTTTATATTTAAACAATCTGTTCTTTAAAAATAATGGATGTAAAATGCTCTTCCTAATGTCTCTATAAAAGTTGCAAAATAAAATAAAGTGCAATGTTGTCTGATCTGATTTTCCATCGCAGGGACACTTTGGGAGATTTCATTTCCACTTGCCCATTGTTGGGAAAGCTATTAAAAAGTGGGCAATCCCCATTCTTATTCTTGTGAGATAAAATCTGTGTTTTGTATTCGTGACCTGAATTAAATAACATTGAATCACTGATCCCAAGGACCTAATACAGTATGCCTTGGTCAGTGGCTTCGAGTTAGCCTCAGCTTTTCTTAGCCATTCCCTTGATTCTAATAGACAAATTTTTAGATCCATTTTACTATAATCAAGTATTTGCAAGGGATTGTTAAAATTGTTAAAATCAATGTTTTCAGCACATTCTTTTAAAAGATTGTTAATATACATTAGCCGGGTGTTTTTTTGCCATACTCAAGGGCGAGGCAGTCCTTAATAATTTCCTGTGTAAATTTTGTACCCTGCTTACTCCATATCCCGTACCAGACAGTAAGACCTGCTACACTAATAGAATCGTTAATATAAGATTCAGCCAACACTTTGTGTACGCTATATGTAGGAGTAGAATTGGGGACGGCTAGCAATCTTCTTAAAAAATGTTTTCTTGAGTCTGAAGGATAGAGTGATTAGCAGCTCCCCAAAGCGCAGCACCATACCAAGTTCCAGTAAGGCACTTGCTCTTATACAATGTCAGAATTTCCCTAAAGGGTCTATTACCCATTTTTTTTTAAATCTAAAGATTGCCTCAGTAATCAGAGTGAATTTTAATTTACAGTAATCAATGTGGGCTCCCCAAGGTCCGTTTGCTGTGAATACCAGACCTTGATATACAATGAATTTGTTACTGCAATAGGAACACTATTTACATGGTGGGCCTTAGTCTTTACTTTCCCTTTGCCACACACCATCGTAAATGTCTTTTTCAAATTGAGTACCAGGTCCTTTTCCTGCATATATTCTGCAAATTTCTTGATTAAACACTGGAGCCCATTAGCGGTTCTGGATAAAAGAACTGTGTCGTTCGCATATAGTAGAGTGGGGACAGGACGTTTACCAACTCTAAAGACATCGGCATTTAACTTTTGCAAACCTTCATCTACTCCGTTTATATATAGGGAAAACAAGAGTGGAGCAAGAACACATTACTGCCTTATACCTCGTGTTACTCTGAAACTAGTAGTGCACTCTCCTTCTGTCCCACAGCGTACTCTTGTACTCAGTCAGTTATATATTTGTGACAGGCATACAATAATGTCGTTCGGTGCACACATAAGAGTCAAAGTTTGCCATAGTTTCGCATGGTTTACAAGATCAAAGGCACTAGTGAGGTCAACAAAACAAAGATGTAAATGGCCCTTTTTTGCAATTGTATATTTGCTGATTATTAGATGCAGATTAATACACTGTTCAATGGTCCCTATCTCCCTTCTGAATCCATACTGTGATTCTGTAAGCATTGAGTTTTCAGCTGTCCATATTTCTAATCTCTCCAAAAGGATTCTGCCCATTAATTTTGACGTTGTGTCGAGAAGAGAAATAGGGCGGTAGCATTTAGTGTCACTTCTATCACCCTTCTTAAAAATCGGGACTATAATACTTTCCGTCCAAGTTCTCGGCACGAGGCCACCTGCTACAGCATTGAACACTTTTTGTAAAATTGGGGCCTAGAGGTCCATGTCCGTTTTAAAAAATATCTATTAGAACCCCATCGGGGCCTGGTGCCTTTCCATTAACACATATTTCTAGGGGCAGAGTAACCTCATCCAGAGTAATAAGGGCCAGATTTGGGGGGTCAAAAGTAATTAAATCTTTATTATCTAATGGTGCTAAAATACCATTAAAATCACTGTTATCTACCAGTACGGGGGTTTCGTTTTCTGGGTTAAAAACATGTCCAAAGTAACTTATCCATTCTGAGGGCTGGACCAAGCTCTCAATTTTAACTGCAGAATAATCTTTAAAATAAGGGTGATTAATGGTCTTCCAGAATAAGGGGGCATCCTTTGTATTCGTGGCCTGAGTTAATTTCTCCCACGCATGGTCTTGTATCTCCCTTTTCCTTCTAGTAAGGGTCTGTTTATATATCATCCTCTGCTTTTTATTAAGTTCACTATCTCTGGGTCTAATTTTTAAGGCATTTGTTAAAAAATTGGTTAGCCTTAGTGCGTTGGCAATCAAACCAGCTAACATTTTTAGGGCTTTCTTCTTATTCTTACTTTTCAGTCCCCCAGCGATTACAGAGGTAATATTACAGAAGGCTCCAATGATCTGACAGTCAGAAGAATCCCCCTTATTACAGATTTCAATATCGTAATTACAGTCATGCATTAGTCTACCCATAAATTATTTTGGATTAACACCAGACCATTTAATGGTAATGCCATTCTCTCCTTGCGTTGATATAGACGGGGCTAAGCAAGGCCCCCCTGTGGGGTCTTGTTAAGCCTAACTGTTAAGAATAGGGGGTGATGGTCACTAAAACAGCTTTCAATCACCTCCATTTTCACTATCTGTCCTAGTCCAGATTCAGAAATTAATATATGATTGATAACTGAGCTCTGTCTATGACCTTCATAGGTTGGTAACTGGAGTTGTCCTTCTGCAATCGATTGGTTCATTAGTTCTAGGTTATATTTGTACATTGCCCCATTGATAGAATCACCATATAAGTTATGTGGGAAATGGGAATAATTTTCACCTGACTCATCCCCATATCCACAGTATTGCCCTTCTAAAATATCACATTTCTTGATGTTAAAATCCCCGGCCCAGATTAAAAAACAATCACTTCTAACATATTTTATAAATAAATCTAGCTCCTTTTTGAGTGCTAATATAACTTGATTTCTAGTATTATCAAATACATTATTATAAAAATTGATTATTACAAAGCACTGATTATCAATAGTTAAAAACTACAAGAATTGAAAATGGGGTGAATCGTTATAGACTTTAAGAGTTAATGGGCATGTAACCGAAACTAAAACAGCTAATCCTCCTTTAGCCCTTCCATTCCGGGAGGGAGTTGCTAGTGTGTCAACTGTTTAAAAACCATCAATATGAAAAGGTTCCGTATGCCAGGTTTCTTGCATGCAAATAATTTGGCAGTTGCTTATGAATTCGAGCCATGCTTCATCAGTCAGTTTCTTTTTAATACCTGCAATGTTCCATGTTGCCAATATCAGGTTCTTAGATTGCAGAGATTTGGTTGGCTCTAATACTTGGTTAATTGTAGTAGTACAGCAAGGGTTATGTTCAACAACCTGGTGTAGTCAGTCTAAATCACTGCATCTTCTGAGGGATAGAAAGCTGTTGGTTAATGTGAGTGGTGTGTACCTCTCCACTGTGGTTGGTCCATTTACGGGGTGGCTAAAGTGTTCCATACTTGGTTTGTAGAAAAACCCTAAGGGAATTGCAATAATGGCTCCATTTTGAGGCCTTGTTGACATTGCCCCTCTAGTGCATAACTCTTCAATCAGTACTCTGACCATATCTGGATGTCAAAAGGTTATGACAATGCAGTCCCCTTCACAGAGTTTTGGCAATTTCCCCACCCAGTTTACCCTTCTTACCATGAGGATATTTTGGAACAGCGAGTTCGAGTGACAATAACAATTTTTAGTGAACCAATGCACGGTCTTGGTCTTCAAGTCCCCCCACTCCTCTTTTGCCCCATCCATTAACTCTGGCACATTTTTCAGAATGATGGTATAAGGTGTTGCCTCAGGTGGTAAATGTAAGGGTCTCTAATGAATTCTTAACGGTTGGTGGGTAGGTTGAGGTGTATCCATATATTTGTTTTTAGTGATCATCGATTTTGTTTCACTAGAAGCAGTTGACAGGACCGATTGCCTATTATTCTTGCCTATTATCCTTGGTCTTAGTGTCAATAATGCTTTTTTCTCTGCCCTGTACTCTTAAACCTGGAAGTGTAACTTTCGACATAGCTTGTTGGTTGTAATCAGGGCTTGATGCACTTCCTGTGCCCTTACTCGGTTTCCTGGGCAGTGGCTGTGTCTGTTTATGAGGTTCTTTTGTTATAACTTTCGATGGTTGTTTACTTTTATTTGCAGGGGGGGTTATCAGGTCCATACTCTCTGTTAAAACTGATAATTCTAGTGGTATGGTTGATACACAGGGTGCTTTACTAATATTTTGCATTAAGACCGTTGAGCCCTTTTGCGGCAAATTTATGTTTAATTCTGTCTCCAGTGCTACTGTATCTGATCTAGTTTCTTCTGTAACTGCAGTTAGAGCTGTCTTTGTAGCTGCTAAGCATTCCTCTACATTAACAATCTCGTTATTGATTAATCCCATTGCGGTGTTTAAGTAGTTCGTTATGGGGCTCTTAGTCTAGCATTTTTGTTTTTGCTGCCTGACGAAACAACTGTAAGTTTGCGTTTAACCATGATTGAAAACAGGGATGAAACCACTAAGGCAAAACAGGAAGGTGACTAGTGCTAGAAGGTGACTAGTGCTATTAAATATCGTTTGTATTTAATCTTACCGTGGCTCTGGAGTTCGTATTTAGCAGCTTAGAGGGGTGGCCCAGCCTTGCCTCTACCGGCAGCGGACGGGCGCAGATGGGGCCCGCCCTTGGCCCAGGCTTTGCCAGGGTGCGCCTGTGCGCGTCCCGCGCCGCGGGAGCCCTGAGCAGCTTTTCAGCGCCTCCTGGTGCGACGGAAGAGCGTTGGCCGCTCCTGCCGCGTTGCTTAATGGGGGCTGTAGTCCTCCCCATGGGAAAGTGCAGAGTGCAGGGTGAAGTTTGCAATGACTGGCTCCCAATCTCGTTTCTTCTTAATGGATTCTCTTTTTTAGATTCACAAATGGACGTGTTAATGATAAATGCCCTGCCTGGTCCAATCCCGATGGAGCTATGGCAAAAGTATGTTTACCACATATGTAGAGAGAGTTTTGAATAAATAACAACTGGTCTAGAATGCAGAAGTGCACACGACTGTGATGCAGAAGAAAAACTGTCACATTTCGGCTTTATTGCATAAGGTCAGTGGTGTAGCATAAGGTCTGTGGTGTAACATTAGGCCTTGTGGCCCCGCGGTGCAGGGATAGCCTCAGCACAGCCAGCACTGTGCACAAGCGGCAAGCCCTGGCCTGAAAGCTCCTGATTGGGACAAAGGGCAGGGGGGGGATAGAGGAGGGATGGGGGCCCATCAATGTGTGTTGAAGGGCGGCCCTCTCAAGTTTCATTACGCCACTGCCTAAGGTGCACTGATTGACACTGAGGAAAAAGTTATACTTTAAAGAAATGGCCATTGCACTTAAGGCTGTGCTGGATCTGCCCTTAGTTTCTTAGCCTTGGAATTTGGCCTCAGCAGCTTAGATCAACTAATCAAAATCAATTAATCATCCTTTGAACCAGGTTAGCAACAAGCATTGGCAAAGCCAATAGGTCCTGCCTATTAGTTTTGCCATTTCTTTTTGCCAAGAATGGGCAGCATCATCAAACAAGCAATTGCTATTCAGTCGGTCTCGCAATTGTGAAAGTTAAAGCTATTGGCGTTGTAAATGTCAATGTTTTTTACTTATGTTTTTTGTTTGCAGTGGCGTGATCATGTAGAAAAAAGTGCACGCTATACCATAATATAGTTTAAAAAAAAGACACACAAGCTTCACAAAAACAGTGTCAATAACATAGGGTTGACTTTCCCCTATATAATACTCCGTTGGGAAATCTAACGAGTGATTGAAGAACTATACAATTGCTAAACACTAGGTTATGGCAGTGCTGATGTAGGCCATTAGGCAGAGTACACCAGATGTGAACAGTAAGCTTTTAATTTGTTGAGCCATCTTGCTGCTTAACTCGCTGTCTGGGCTGCAATTTTTTCCCACTTTAGAACATTTGGTGCCTCGTGCACGAAGCTTGTTCTGCTGTCGAGGTCTCTCAATGGCTCCCTTCTACAAGTAGCCTAGAGCGCCTAATGCAGATACCTTTGTGCACTTTACAAAAAGTGTGCTTTCTTAGAAAGGTAGAAAACATCGACTTTTTGAGAAAATAAACAGTGTTTACTGAGACATGTTTATTTTGGCCTTATAGAAGTACTTTTCCCTGAGACAGATGAAAATGTGAAGAGAAACAAGAATATTCATAAAACAAATTGTACAGCTTTATAAAACAAGTAACGTGGCAGGAAGGGTGACAGACTGGGACATGAGCACCAGGCACAAGGGAGAGTGGGAGGGGCTTAATGTGATGCAACATACAGAGCTATTGACTTTGGGACTGGGGACCCGGGTTCGATTCTCGGCATTGGCTCTCCTCGATTGTAATAATAAAATTAAAAAATGTGGTGTAACCTACAGAACTGCTGACAAATAAAATTAAACAATAACAAAATAGGAAAGGAAACAATCATGTACTACGGAAATGGTAAATGGTTGAACTTCGGAGAATCTAAACAAAATACGAAAAGGAAACAATACCCAACTACGTCAATGGTTGAACTCACTTCATGAAGCATACAGAATCGGGTGAACAAAGAAGCCCTTCATGAATTACAGAATTGGGTGAACAAAGAAAAAAGAGTGCACCAACAAACCAGAAATACACAAATGATTAGAGGGACAGGTAACAGGCCAATACTCCAGGGGAGGACAAAGACACAAGAAGGTGGGACATAGAACCACAAGAAACCATAGAGAAGAACGTTTTTCGAAACGACACAGACATTAACCAATTGCCAGCGAGAGCGTGGCCAAAGCCCATGCTCGCTGCCTAGGTTCAACCTAGAAAGAGCATGAAAAAGGCATGATGACGTAAACGCCTACATGAGTAATGCGTATCATGACACTGCTAGTGGCCGAATCATTCCATAGGCACATGTAAGCATGATGACACCTATGTGCATGTGTCACCACACATGAACACGCATGGGGAATGATACAAGTTCCATTTGATACATTTTTCTGTTTGCTGATCCAAGATGGCACACGCAACTTGGGCAGTGAAACAAAATTAAACTTTAGTTACACAAGAATACCTTTTTTGAAAGTGCAGAGGCATGACAGTATATGCAGCTGCTGGGCCCTTCCAGTTTTTTTTATTACTTCAAAAAGCATGGGGGGGAATGAGAGGAATGGAGGAGTGACTGCAGAGAAGCAGGATAAAGGGAATCAAAGAGGAGTGGGGGGAATAAGGCACGAGCTATAGGCTGGGGAAAATACTTTTTTTTTTTTTTATTAAAAAGTGGTGCAGGGGTAGGAATGGCTGAGGTGGGGGAGGAGGAATCAACACTGAGCATGTGGTGTGGGCAGCAGGTATTGATGTGGAGAAGCAGCAGACGCAGGAGAGAGGAGGGACCAACATGAAGCATTCGGTGATGCATATTTGTATCACTGGAAAGATACAAGTAAATTAATGAAAAGGATGGTAAAGAAGCTATACATCAGGGGAGAGACAAACACAAGAAGAGGAAGGAAAGCCATTGAATAAGAAGCAAGCAATTCACAGTGACAAGAAAGCCAACCAATGGTAAGCAATGGGCATGCTGTAAACCCTGTGAAAGACTTTGGTTTGTTCCACAAGAGCTCTTTTACAAACTCTGTAGATAAGATCAAAAAATGGGAGGTAAAGTTTGCTGAAACAAGCAACAGAGGTGTAGAAAGAAGCAAGAGAAGTGCAGAAAGAGGCAAGTGAGGTACAGAAAGAGACAAGAGAGGTGCAGAAAGAGGCAACAGAGGTGCAGAAAGACACAAGAGAGGTGCAGAAACAAGCAAGAGAAGTGCAGAAAGAGGCAAGAGAATTGCTGAAAGAAGCAACGGAGGTGTAGAAAGAAGCAAGGGACGTGCAGAAAGAGGCAAGTGAGGTGCAGAAAGAGGCAAGAGAGGTGCAGAAAATGCCAAGAGAACTTCAGAAAGGGGCAAGAGGGATGCAAAAAAGGGAAGAAGGGTGCAGAAAGAAACAAAAGAAGTACAGAAAGAAGGAACAGAGGTGCAAAAAGAGGCACAAGGGGTAAAGAAAGAAGCAAGAGATGTGCAGAAAGAAACAAACGAAGTGCAAAAAAAGGAACAGAGGTGCAGAAAGAGGCAACAGAGGTGCAGAAAGAGGGAAGAGGGGTGGAGAAAGAGGCAAGAGGGTGTAGCAAGAAGCAAGAGAGCTGTAGAAAGAAACAAAAGAAGTACAGAAAGAAGGAACAGAGGTGCAGAGAGAGGCAAGAAAGGTGCAGAAAGAGGGAAAAGGGGTGCAGAAAGAGGCACGAGGGGTGCAGAAAAAAGCAAGAGAAGTGCAGAAAGAAGCAACAGAGGTGCAGAAAGAGGGAAGAGGGGTGCAGAAAGAAGCAGCAGAGGTGCAGAAAGAGGAAAGAGGGATGGAGAAAGAGGCAAAAGGAGTGCAGATAGATGCAAGAAAGTTGCAGAAAGAAACAAAAGAAGTGCAGAAAGAAGGAACAGAGGTGCAGAAAGAGGCGAGAGGGGGGAGCAGAAAGAGGGAAGAGGGGTGCAGAAAGAGGAACAAGGGTTGCTGAAAGAAGGGACAGAGGTGCAGAAAGAGGCAAGAGGGATGCAAAAAAGGGAAGAAGGGTGCAGAAAGAAACAAAAGAAGTGCAGAAAGAAGGAACAGAGGTGCAAAAATAGGGAAGAGGTGTGCAGAATGAGGCACGAGGAGTGCAGAAAGAAGCTAGAGATGTTCAGAAAGAAACAAAAGAAGTGCAGAAAAAAGGAACAGAGGTGCAGTAAGAGGCAACAGGGGTGCAGAAAGAGGCAGCAGGGGTGCAGAAAGAGGGAAGAGGGGTGGAGAAAGAGGCAAGGGGGTGTAGAAAGAAGCAAGAGAGCTGTAGAAAGAAACAAAAGAAGTGCAGAAAGAAGGAACAGAGGTGCAAAAGGAGGGACTAGGTTTGCAGAAAGAGGCACGAGGGGTGAAGAAAGAAGCAAGAGATGTGCAGAAAGAAACAAACGATGTGCAGAAAAAAGGAACAGAGGTGCAGAAAGAGGCAACAGAGGTGCAGAAAGAGGCAACAGGGGTGCAGAAAGAGGGAAGAGTGGTGGAGAAAGAGGCAAGGGGGTGTAGAAAGAAGCAAGAGAGCTGCAGAAAGAAACAAAAGAAGTGCAGAAAGAAGGAACAGATGTGCAGAGAGAGGCAAGAAAGGTGCAGAAAGAGGGAAAAGAAGTGCAGAAAGAAGCAACAGAGGTGCAGAAAGAGGCAAGAGGGGTGCAGAAAGAGGAGTGAGAAGTGCAGAAAGAAGCAAATTGGTGCTCAAAGAGGCAAGAGGGGTGCAGAAAGAGGCAAGAGCAGTACAGAAAGGACCAAGAGATGTACAGAATGAGGCAAGAGAGGTGTAGAAAGAGGCAAGAGATGTGCAGAAAAAGGAAAGAAGGGTGCAGAAAGAAGCAAGAGAAGTGCAGAAAGAGGCAAGTGAGGTGCAGAAGGAGGCAAGAGAACTGCAGAAAGAGGCAAGACAGTTGCAGAAACAGGCAAAAGGGGTGCAGAAAGAGGGAACGGGTATGCAGACAGGCAAGAGAGGTGCAAAAAGAGGCAAGAGGGGTACAGATAGAAGCAAGAAAAGTACAGAAAGAAGCAAAAGAGGTGCAGAAAGAGACAAGAGAACTGCAGAAAAAGGCAAGAGAGGTGCAGAAAGAGGCAGGAGAGGAGCACAAAGAGGCAAAAGGGGTACAGAAAGAGCCAAGAGGGGTGCAGAAAGAAGCACGAAAAGTGCAGAAAGAAGCAACAGAGGTGCTTAAAGAGGCAAGAGGGGTGCAGAAAGAGGCAAGAGAAGTACAGAAAGAAGCAACAGAGGTGCCGAAGAGGCAAGAGAGGTGCATAAACAGGCAATAAAGGTACAGAAAGAGGGAACAGGGGTGCAGAAAGAGGCATGAGGGATGCAGAAATTTGCAAAAGAGGTGCAGAAAGAAGCAAGAACAGTGCAGAAAGAACTAACAGAGGTGCTAAAAGAGGCAAGAGGGGTGCAGAAAGAGGTAGGAGAGATGCACAAAGAGTCAAGAGAGGTACAGAAAGAGGCAGGAGGGGTGCAGAAAGGAGGAAGAGAAGTGCAGAAAGAAGCAACAGAGGTGCTGAAAGAGGCACGGAGGGTGCAGAAGGAGGCAAGAGAAGTGCAGAAAGAAGCAACAGAGGTACAGAAAGAGGCAAGAGAGGTGCATAAACAGGCAGGAAAGGTGCAGAAAGAGGGAACAGGGGTGCAAAAAGAGGCAAGAGAGGTGCAGAAAGAGGGAAGAGGGGGTGCAGAAAGAGGCAAGAGGGGTGCAGAAAGAAGCAAGTCGGGTGCAGAAAGAGGCAACAGAGGTGCAGAAAGAGGCAACAGGGGTGCAGAAAGAGGGAAGAGGGATGGAGAAAGAGGCAAGAGGGTTTAGAAAGAAACAAGGGAGCTGTAGAAAGAAACAAAAGAAGTGCAGAAAGAAGGAACAGAGGTGTAGAGAAAGGCAAGAAAGGTGCAGAAAGAGGGAAAAGGGGTGGAGAAAGAAGCACAAGGGGTGCAGAAAGAAGCAAGAGAAGTGCAGAAAGGAGCAACAGAGGTGCAGAAAGAGGGAAGAGGGGTGCCGAAAGGGGCAAGAGAAGTGCAGAAAGAAGCAACAGAGAGGCAGAAAGAGGGAAGAAGGATGGAGAAAGAGGCAAGAGGGGTGCAGAAAAAAGAAAGACATTTGCAGAAAGAAACAAAAGAAGTGCAGAAAGAAGGAGCAGAGGTGCAGAAAGAGGCAAGAGGGGAGCAGAAAGAGGGAAGAGGGGTGCAGAAAGAGGCACAAGGGTTGCAGAAAGAAGGGACAGAGGTGCAGAAAGAAGCAAGAGCAGTGCAGAAAGAACCAACAGAGGTGCAAAAAGTGGCAACAGGTGTGCAGAAAGAGGGAAGAGGGGTGGAGAAAGAGGCAAGGGGATGTAGAAAGAAGCAAGAGAGCTGTAGAAGAAACAAAAGAAGTGCAGAAAGAAGGAGCAGAGGTGTAGAGAAAGGCAAGAAAGGTGCAGAAAGAGGGCAAAGGGGTGCAGAAAGAGGCACAAGGGGTGCAGAAAGAAGCAAGAGAAGTGCAGAAAGGAGCAACAGAGGTGCAGAAAGAGGGAAGAGGGGTGCAGAAAGGGGCAAGAGAGGTGCAGAAAGAAGCAACAGAGGTGCAGAAAGAGGGAAGAGGGGAGCAGAAAGAGGGAAGAGGGGTGCAGAAAGAGGCACAAGGGTTGCATAAAGAAGGGACAGAGGTGCAGAAAGAAGCAAGAGCAGTGCAGAAAGAAACCACAGAGGTGCAAAAAGCGGCAAGAGGAATGCACAAAGAGGTAGGAGAGGTGCACAAAGAGGCGAGAGAGGTACAGAAAGAGGCAGGAGGGGTGCAGAAAGAAGGAAGAGAAGTGCAGAAAGAAGCAACAGAGGTAAAGAAAGAGGCAATAGAGGTGCAGAAACAGGCAGGAAAGGTGCAGAAAGAAGGAACAGGGGTGCAGAAAGTGGCAAGAGAGGTGCAGAAAGAGAAAACAGGGGTGCAGAAAAAAGCCAGAAATGTGCAGAAAGAAACAAAAGAAGTGCAGAAAGAAGGAACAGAGGTGCAGAAAGAGGCAAGAGGGGAGCAGAAAGAGGGAAGAGGGGTGCAGAAAGAGGCACAAGGGTTGCATAAAGAAGGGACAGAGGTGCAGAAAGAAGCAAGAGCAGTGCAGAAAGAAACCACAGAGGTCCAAAAAGCGGCAAGAGGGATGCAAAAAGAGGTAGGAGAGGTGCACAAAGAGGCGAGAGAGGTACAGAAAGAGGCAGGAGGGGTGCAGAAAGAAGGAAGAGAAGTGCAGAAAGAAGCAACAGAGGTAAAGAAAGAGGCAATAGAGGTGCAGAAACTGGCAGGAAAGGTGCAGAAAGAAGGAACAGGGGTGCAGAAAGTGGCAAGAGAGGTGCAGAAAGAGAAAAGAGGGGTGCAGAAAGAGGCAAGAGGGGTGCAGAAAGAAGCAAGTGAGGTGCAGAAAGAGGCAACAGAGGTGCAGAAAGACGCAAGAGAGGTGCAGAAACAAGCAAGAGAAATGCAGAAAGAGGCAAGAGAATTGCTGAAACAAGCAACAGAGGTGTAGAAAGAAGCAAGAGAAGTGCAGAAAGAGGCAAGTGAGGTACAGAAAGACACAAGAGAGGTGCAGAAACAAGCAAGAGAAGTGCAGAAAGAGGCAAGAGAATTGCTGAAAGAAGCAACGGAGGTGTAGAAAGAAGCAAGGGACGTGCAGAAAGAGGCAAGAGAGGTGCAGAAAGAGGCAAGAGAGGTGCAGAAAATGCCAAGAGAACTACAGAAAGAGGCAACAGGGATGTAAAAAAGGGAAGAAGGGTGCAGAAAGAAACAAAAGAAGTGCAGAAAGAAGGAACAGAGGTGCAAAAAGAGGGAAGAGGGGTGCAGAAAGAGGCACGAGCAGTGCAGAAAGAAGCAAGAGATGTTCAGAAAGAAACAAAAGACGTGCAGTAAAAAGGAACAGAGGTGCAGTAAGAGGCAACAGGGGTGCAGAAAGAGGCAACAGGGGTGCAGAAAGAGGGAAGAGGGTGGAGAAAGAGGCAAGGGGGTCTACAAAGAAGCAAGAGAGCTGTAGAAAGAAACAAAAGAAGTGCAGAAAGAAGGAACAGAGGTGTAGAGAAAGGCAAGAAAGGTGCAGAAAGAGGGAAAAGGGGTGCAGAAAGAGGCACAAGGGGTGCAGAAAGAAGCAAGAGAAGTGCAGAAAGGAGCAACAGAGGTGCAGAAAGAGGGAAGAGGGGTGCAGAAAGGGGCAAGAGAGGTGCAGAAAGAAGCAACAGAGGTGCAGAAAGAGGGAAGAGGGATGGAGAAAGAGGCAAGAGGGGTGCAGAAAAAAGCAAGAAATTTGCAGAAAGAAACAAAAGAAGTGCAGAAAGAAGGGACAGAGGTGCAGAAAGAAGCAAGAGCAGTGCAGAAAGAACCAACAGAGGTGCAAAAAGTGGCAAGAGGGGTGCACAAAGAGGTAGGAGAGGTGCACAAAGAGGCAAGAGAGGTAGAGAAAGAGGAAGGCGGGTGCAGAAAGAAGGAAGAGAAGTGCAGAAAGAAGGTAAAGAAAGAGGCAATAGAGGTGCAGAAACAGGCCAGAAAGGTGCAGAAAGAAGGAACAGGGGTGCAGAAAGAGGCAAGAGAGGTGCAGAAAGAGAAAAGAGGGGTGCAGAAAGAGGGAAGAGGGGTGCAGAAAGAGGCACAAGGGTTGTATAAAGAAGGGACAGAGGTGCAGAAAGAAGCAAGAGCAGTGCAGAAAGAACCCACAGAGGTGCAAAAAGTGGCAAGAGGGATGCACAAAGAGGTAGGAGAGGTGCACAAAGAAGCGAGAGAGGTACAGAAAGAGGCAGGAGGGGTGCAGAAAGAAGGAAGAGAAGTGCAGAAAGATGCAACAGAGGTGCTGAAAGAGGCGCGAAGGGTGTAGAAGGAGCAAGAGAAGTGCAGAAAGAAGCAACAGAGGTAAAGAAAGAGGCAATAGAGGTGCAGAAACAGGCAGGAAAGGTGCAGAAAGAAGGAACAGGGGTGCAGAAAGAGGCAAGAGGCAAGAGAGGTGCAGAAAGAGAAAAGAGGGGTGCAGAAAGAGGCAAGAGGGGTGCAGAAAGAAGCAAGTGAGGTGCAGAAAGAGGCAACAGAGGTGCAGAAATACGCAAGAGAGGTGCAGAAACAAGCAAGAGAAATGCAGAAAGAGGCAAGAGAATTGCTGAAACAAGCAACAGAGGTGTAGAAAGAAGCAAGAGAAGTGCAGAAAGAGGCAAGTGAGGTACAGAAAGAGGCAAGAGAGGTACAGAAAGAGGCAACAGAGGTGCAGAAAGACACGAGAGGTGCAGAAACAAGCAAGAGAAGTGCAGAAAGAGGCAAGAGAATTGCTGAAAGAAGCAACGGAGGTGTAGAAAGAAGCAAGGGACGTGCAGAAAGAGGCAAGTGAGGTGCAGAAAGAGGCAAGAGAGGTGCAGAAAATGCCAAGAGAACTACAGAAGGAGGCAAGAGGGATGCAGAAAAGGGAAGAAGGGTGCAGAAAGAAACAAAAGAAGTGCAGAAAGAAGGAATAGAGGTGCACAAAGAGGGAAGAGGGGAGCAGAAAGAGGCACGAGGAGTGCAGAAAGAAGCAAGAGATGTTCAGAAAGAAACAAAAGAAGTGCAGAAAAAAGGAACAGAGGTGCAGAAAGAGGCAACAGGGGTGCAGAAAGAGGCAACAGGGGTGCAGAAAGAGGGAAGAGGGGTGGAGAAAGAGGCAAGGGGGTGTAGAAAGAAGCAAGAGAGCTGTAGAAAGAAACAAAAGAAGTGCGGAAATAAGGAACAGAGGTGTAGAGAAAGGCAAGAAAGGTGCAGAAAGAGGAAAAGGGGTGCAGAAAGAGGCACAAGGGGTGCAGAAAGAAGCAAGAGAAGTGCAGAAAGGAGCAACAGAGGTGCAGAAAGAGGGAAGAGGGGTGCAGAAAGGGGCAAGAGAGGTGCAGAAAGATGCAACAGAGGTGCAGGAAGAGGGAAGAGGGATGGAGAAAGAGGCAAGAGGGGTGCAGAAAAAAGCAAGAAATTAGCAGAAAGAAACAAAAGAAGTGCAGAAAGAAGGAACAGAGGTGCAGAAAGAGGCAAGAGGGGAGCAGAAAGAGGGAAGAGGGGTGCAGAAAGAGGCACAAGGGTTGCGGAAAGAAGGGACAGAGGTGCAGAAAGAGGGAATAGGGATGGAGAAAGTGGTGAGAGGGGTGCAGAAAGAAGCAAGAGAGGTACAGAAAGAAGCAACAGAGGTGCAGAAAGAGGGAAGAGGGGTGGAGAAAGAGACAAGAGAGGTACAGAAAGAAGCAACAGAGGTGCAGAAAGAGGGAAGAGGGATGGAGAAAGAGGTAAGAGGTGTGCAGAAAGAAGCAAGAGAGGTGCAGAAAGTAACAAAAGAAGTGCAGAAAGAAGGAACAGAGGTGCAGAAAGAGGCAAGGGGAGTGCAGAAAGAGAAGAGGGGTGCAGAAAGAGGCACAAGGGGTGCAGAAAGAAGCAAGAGAGGTACAGAATGAAGCAACAGAGATGCAGAAAGAGGGAAGAGGGGTGGAGAAAGAGGCAAGAGAAGTGCAGAAAGAAGCAACAGACATGCAGAAAGGGGGAAGAGGGGTGGAGAAAGAGGCAAAAGAGGTGCAGAAAGAAACAAAAGAAGTGCAGAATAAGGAACAGAGGTGCAGAAAGAGGCAGGAGGGGTGCAGAAAGAGGGAAGAGGAGTGCAGAAAGAGGCAAGAGGTGCAGAATGAGGCAAGTGGGGTGCACAAAGAAGCAAGTGAGGTGCAGAAAGTGGCAACAGAGGTGCAGAAAGAGGCAAAAGAGTTGCAGAAAGAAGAAGAGATGTGCAGAAAGAGGTAAGAGAAGTGCAGAAAAAGAAAGAAAGGTGAAGAAAGAAGCAACAGAAATGCAGAAAGAGGCAAAAGAGGCGCAGAAAGAAGCAATAGTGGCTTGCACACCATTAGTACCAATTTAACACCTACAGTTAGCAATAAGTAACAGGTGACCATTCTAGGTTTACAAAGGACCTTTCACCACGCTGTAACACTTGTCGCTGCATTTTTGGTAACGTTTGAGCCGTTTGAGCTAGAAACAAGGCTTTTTTTGTTCAAATCTGCAGATTAGGCAGCAGGTGATGGATTATGTGGCTAATGCGGAAAATGTATAATTGTGTGAAAGTTGGTGCAGCCAAACAGTCGCATAATTCCAGTGGCCCTGCTCATATCTCTGACTAGGTCCAGAAGTGCTCCTCAGTGATTCCTTCTTTTTTGTCTCATTGAGTTCATAGTTTAGCTTCTATGGAAACGAGGAAGACTAAACCTGAGGTTACCACTCCACAACACAGACTACCATACCACATAATTGCTCTCCATAACACATAATCCCACTCTACATAATTCCTATACACTAAATACCACATACTTTCTATCCGCATAATTTCACTGCACAACATACCACATAATTCCACTACACACAACGTACATCCACTCCACTCCAAAAAACATTAGTAAAAAACTTTTACATTTACAACGCGAATAGTTCTAACTCTTGCAAATGCGAGACCTATTACATTACAAATGCTTCTTTAACTGGTAGTCACGTTGGCAGAGTGGTGGAGAAAGGGGGCTTGGCCTCCAACCAGCGCTCAGGAATTCCGCTGCGTAGGACTTACAGGAGGTACCAGGAGGGCTTCTTGGCCCCCAAAGTCCCTCAGGAATAAAGTGGACTTCATCCCCCAACCAGTACTGTGCCAGGAGGCGCGTTTGCAGAGTGGCGGAGAAAGGAGTTGTGTGGCCTCCGAAGACCTCTTAGCAATCCCACTGTGTGGGACTTAGTGGAGGTAACAGGAGGGGTAGTTGGCCCCCAAGGACAACCTTGGGGGCCAACTACCCCTCCTATTACCTCCAGTAAGTCCCACACAGCAGCATTGCTAAGTTCTCATAGCAGGCCATGCCCCCTTTCCCCACCACTCTGCAAACGCGCACCCTGGCGTGCTCTTGGATGGGGATTAAAGTCCACTTCGCTGCTGGGGGTCCTTAGGGGCTAACTAGACTCCCTGATACCTCTAGTATGCCCCAGATAGTGGGATTGCTGATAGGTAGGCACAGGCCACGCCCCCTTTGTCCACCACTCTGCAAACGCGCCTCCTTGTGCGCTCTTGGTTGGGGGATGAAGTCCCCTTGCCTCCTGAGGGTCCCTGGTGGCCAACTAGCCCACCAGGTACCTCCAGTAAGCCCCACACAGCTGGATTGCTGAGAGTGGTCCGAGTCCACGCCCCCTTTTTACACCACTCTGCAAATGCGCCTCCTGGTGCACTGCTGCTCAGGGGATGAAGTACACCCATGTCCTGAGGTCCTCAGGACACAAGAGGACCTCATCGCCCCACCAGCAGTGCGCCAAGAGGCGTGTTTGCAGAGTGGTGTAAAAAGGGGAGTGTCCTCGGACCACCTCTCAGCAATCCCACTGTGTGGGGATTACTGGAGGTACCTGGTGATCTAGTTGGCCCCTAAGGACCCTTAGGATTGAAGGGGACTTAATACCCCAATTCAGAACACGCCAGGAGGTGCGTTTGCACAATGGTGCAGGAAGGGGGCGGGGCCTCCGGCGAGATGCTGACTTTTCTTTTTTTATATATTTTTAGAAGGGGGGTTGTGTGGCCCCCCTTCTTTTAGTAATTTTGGGCCCTGGGGACCCCATCCCCCAGGGCCTGAGCATTTTTTCTTTTTTAATAATAAAAAAAAAAAACGGGAAGAGGCCGCGTGGCCCCCCTTTCCTGGGCCACTATTGCCCCGGGGACCCCATCCCCCAGGGCCTGGCGTCGTTTTTATATATTTTTTTTATTTTTCCCGGGAGGGGGGCCACGTGGCCCCCCTTCCCTGGGCCACTTCTGGCCCAGGGGACCCCATCCCCTGGGGCCTGGCCTTGTTTTTTAATTATTTTTTTCCCGGGAGGGGGGCAGCGTGGCCCTCCTCCCCTGGGCCACTTCTGGCCCCGGAGACCCCATTCCCGGGGCCCGGCCTTATTATAAAAAAAAAAAATACATCAAAAGGTAGGGGGCCGAGTGGCCCCCCTCCCGGGCCACATCTGGTCCCGGGGACCCCATCCCCCGGGGCAGGCCCTCAAGTTGGGGACCGCGGGGGGAGCCCCAATGCCCCCATGGTCCCTGCCGGCTCCCCGCCTCCTGCTGAAGCCGGCATTGCTTTTGGGCAAGCGGAGCTGCTGACATGCAGCTCCCTTTCCCCAAAAGCAATTCTGCTTTGCTTCTTGGAAGCGAGAGCAGTGTTTGCTATGGCAGGGTGGGAGCCATGCTCCCGCCCTGCCATAGCAAACGGCAATGTCCCAGGGGTGGGCACCCCGGGACATTGCAGGAGCCGGCCCTGGGGGGTGGCAGTCCCCAGGGCCAAAGAGGGCTCCAAGAGGGGGACCGCGCGGCCCCCTCCCAACTGTTTAAAGCCCCGGGGAGGTGGTGGTCCCAGGGGCCTGCAACGGATCCCCGCATTTTAATGAAGAGTGGTGGTCCCTGGGGCAGTGTGGGGGGCTCATGCCCCCCCCACACTTTCTTTTTCAAAATAGCCCCGGGGAGGTGGCAGCCCCGGGGCTGTGGGAGGCCGCGTGGCCCCCTGCATTTAAATCATGTAGCTCCAGGGAGGTGGTGGTCCCCAGGGCTTGGGGGGGCCCGCGAGGCCCCCTGCCCAAAATAATTTTGGCGGTCCCCGGGGAGGTGTGGGGGTAGCAGGAGCCTCCCCATGAATTTTTTTTAAAAAGCCCCGGGGAGGTGGCAGTCACCAGGGCTGCGGGGGGCCGTGTGCCCCCGCATATGATTAACTAAGCCCCGGGGAGGTGGCGGCCCTGGGGCTGCGGGAGGCCGCGTGGGCCCCCGCTTATTAATTGGACATTGGAGAAAGTCAGGTTTGCGTGCTATTGAGCAAGGGCTCTTTTGTTGGAACACATAATCGCACGGCTACCCTTGGCCGTGGAGAGGAGCACCATTTTCGTCTTCGACTAGAGGTGAAGTTGAAGACTGGAAAGGCTTAAGAAGGGAAACCGTTTCCTTTCGTTGAAGCACGCTCACCCAAGGTGAACAATAGCACGCAAACCTGATTTTCTCTCCTACTAAAGGATGATTAAAAGCTGCAACTAACAGGGGGACTGAGCCTACTTAAGGTTATTATTGTACTCACCTCTTATGGACTGTAATTACCAGCATGCTGCTGGTTACCTTGAAATGTGCCACGCCCACTATGGGCGGTCTTTCCATCAATAAAGGGTCGGAAAGAGAGTAACGGTGAGTTTTCATTTCCCTCTGTGCAGAGTCCATGAATAAGGGGCGGAAAGCCTTGAAACGCGTCGGACATGGTGGATATTGAATGAAGGTCAGGAATGCGAGCGTCAGCAAGGCATTACAACCGGATGGTGGGGGAGAGCGTTGTGTGCCCTGTCAGAGCGCAAGGGCTCTTTTGTTGGAACATATATATATATATATTAGCTACTGGCGGTCCTCAGTAGGTAGTTATAGTTAGACTCGAAGCTTCCACAGGAAAAGCGTTAACTTTGGCGCCGCTTCACAAAATGTTCACAAAACTTCCCATTTTTGGTTCAGCTGGTGTGTTGAAAGTTTCGGAGTAATCCGTCAAGTGGGGGCCAAGAAAAAAGGGGGTCCCAAAACACGTTTACCGCATGTTATGTCTATGGGGATCTTTCATTTTTTTAACAGAACTACAGCCCGAACTGCTGAACGGACTTTCATCAAATTTGGCAGAAAGCTAGATGTTGGTCCAGAAAGCGTGCTTTTTGTGATTTGGTGTAAATCCGTTCAGTAGCTGTTGAGATATTTAACTTTAAAAAATATAGATAGCAGGGTAAGCGAGACTTTGCAGTGGACTCACGCATCCCACTAAAATTTGATTGGCTGCCAAAACTTCAACCAGGAAGTGTTGGCAGCCATCTTGGGACTCAGCTTGAAGCTGAGTTCCAGAAAAAGAATGAAAAATAAAGAAAAGGGGGCAGGGTAGGCATACCCTGACCCCCCCAGATATGGTGAGGGGGTTTAAAAGCTTTTTTTTGTCGCGAGTGGATCCGTGAATCTGCTACAATTTTTTATTTAAATAGAAGCACGGCTCCAGTGTGTTTTTAAAAAAAAACCTGGGTAGGCCAAGTCCTTGGGGCATGAAGGTAAAGAAGATGGGAGACTCATTGCGCCCTGCTCCTAGACTTATACAAAGCCCCAGGGACCACCACCTCCCAAGGGCAGTGAACACTGGAAATGCAGGGGGCACGCTCGCCACCCCCACTTCCCCGGGGACCGCCCCTCCCAGGGCGCACTGGTGTTTTTTAAAGAAATGTGGGGGAGGCCCTATGGCCTCCCCCACTGCCCCAGGGACCGCCACCTCCCCGGGGCACATACATTATTTTTTATTACAACAGGGGGGGAGGCCACCACCTCCCTGGGGCACAAACACAATAATTAAGGGGGTCCGTTGCAGACTCCCAGCCCCGGGGACCACCACCTCCCTGGGGCTACATGAAAAAAAGGAGGGGGCCACTCGCCCCCCCAAAGCCATGGTGACCACCAACTCCCAGGGCCGGCTCGAGCAGTGTCCCGGGGTGCCTACATGTCATTTGTGATGTCATCAGTGATGTCATCAGTGATGTCACTGACCATGTTATGAGTGATGTAATATGTGAGGTCATAAGCAGTGCATTGCAGGGGCATGAGTTATAGTTAGCTCAGCTAACTATAACTTCTGAATTTCACTGGTTTTGTACGAGTGACATCTGAGCCTTACTATAACGTCCCTGTAACCTTTGGTTTTTTTAAGTGAATTTCTAAGGTTTTTTAGTCACTTTCCTAACTATAATGTCCCTGTAACCTTTGGTTTTTTCAGCCTCTGTATGGATTTACCTGTCAATATTCTGTCCCTCAATATTCTGTCCACAATATTAGTGCATGTTGATATTCCTAGCCTCGATATTCCGTAGTACTATTGCATTTCTGGAGTAAAATTTTAGAATTTGCTATGCTTCCTTTATTGTTTTAAATTAAAAACAAGTATGAAAATGTGATTTTAATCTTACCTGACACACCACATTAGCTATGATTAGAGCCAAACTTAGGGTCCATGGCTTGATGCATCTGACTGCATGAAACTTTTTCTGCTCTGGTTCAGAGTTTGTGCAAATCTTCGAGCATTCTCCTACTACGATGTACTGGAAGGTATTCCAATGCCTGAAAGAGCTTAGTAAGTACAATGATTGACTGATATTTGTAAAACACTCTAACCAGCATTGGACTTCCAGAGCTTTGCACTGCGCCAAGACAGGTAACCAAGACATGCAAGATTTTGGGGTAGAAAACAGATTGGGATTCTTCACAAAAAAATGAGCCAGCTAACAAGTCCCCCCCTTTGTAGAATCTCATTGCAACTCCAGGCAGAGAGGAATAACTGTCAATGATGCACCTGAGCATGTAAGGATCACCTACATCAAATGTATCATGCAGTGCTTTCATTAGCCTCCTTCACACCTACGTGGACTGCCCAATACATCAAACAAGACTTCATCCACAACCAAAGAGTAGAAGCACTGTCTCATTTTTTCTGCTTTGCCCATTGCATAGAAGCACAAGGCGGAGATGGCTGAAGCAAACAGTTACCACATTTGGTATGTTAGGCAGTTCATAGTGAGTTGAGCTGGGCTGTCCTACTATCGCTCCTCCTGAGTACAACAGGTAGTTGAAATTCTTTGGCATGGACATGGTAGATTTTCCAACACAGCTTTACTTTAGAAGGATACTACTATGGACTTTTAGAAAGCTAAGGCTTATTTTAAAATAAAATAGAGAACTTCTGGGGCAGTATTACAGAAAGTACACTAGGGATGCAACTGGCGTGTGTGCCCGCTTTTTGTGCTCCCCGAAGCACTTTGTTATTACCGAAGGGAAGACGATGGTTGTGCGGCTCCTTATGTAATACTGATAGCACTGGTGCACATGTAGCGCCAGCACTATCATTGGAGGGCATTCCCTCATTTGCATGAGGGTTTTGGTCCCACGCAAATTAGGGAATCACTTTGCCTCTGCGCACGCCCCGTATTATCGATGCGGGAGCAGAGGAAAACATGCATTTAGGAGGAGCACTGAAAGTGAGCCACAAAAAGGTGGAGCACTTCAGTGTGCCTGCTAAAGGCGGTCCTCTGGAGAGGAGAAAATGGCTTCCGTGGACCCCCCAGACATCCCCTTGCAGGCTGGTGCAGCTACTCACTGCACCCACCTGCAAGGGGATCTCTAATCCCTCCTCAAAGTGCAGGAAGGTGCCGCCAGCACTGTGAAACACAAAGCGGGTTTGAAGCAACCGCTCCATATTTCACTTGAATGTGCTGCCCCTAGGGCACCGCGAGTTCGCAGCTGACCTGACGGCCACACATTCACCATAATAGGGCGCACTCTCTCTGTTTGCACCCAATGGCCCTGTTTTAATGTGCGCCATGGCACAAACAGGGAAAGTTCACCCTTATGGAAATACGGGCCCTGGAGTGTACAACTTGAAAGAATTCTGACATCTTTCAATCAATCAGATTTTGAAACATTATCACTTGTTAGCTGTCAAACTCCTATAGTCCAATTACTACTTATAATAAAACAAACTGTAGTTCTATCTGAGACTCAAAATTCCGTTGCAAATTCTTACATTTTAGTGAATTGCCAAAAAGCATTTTGGGGTCTCTGTTCTCACAACGGCATCTTTAAAACACAATTAGCTGAAAATATACACCATTCTAAACCTAAACATAAATTGATGATAGACAAATGTAACAAGTTGCTATTGACACTCATAATATAGGGTTATAGACACAATTTGGGATGTTCTAATAAACGCTGTGCAATGTTGCTTGTGAAATGGTGGTATAAACACTAATTGAACAGTGTTGTAAATACAAACGGAACTTCTGTGAAATATGCTAATATACACTTGTGGAAAAGTGCTTTACTATCATAAAATAGAGTTATAGACACCGATGGAATGTTTTAATAAACACTTGTGAAATATCACTATAGACACTTGTGGAATGCTGCTATATGTACCTATGGAATATTGCTATAGACACCACTGGAATATTCTAATAAGCACTTGTGAAGTGTTGATAACTACACTTGTGGATCAGTGCTATAGACACTTATTGAATAGTGTTGTTGACATCTGTGGAACGCCTCTGGAATAGTAGCATAAACACTTGTGAAATGTTGCTATATGCACGTGTGGAATTGTGTTATAAGCACTCAAGGAATGGTGTTGTTGACCTCTAGGGGATGTTCTAATAAAAATGTAAGAAATGTTGCTATGCATTCCTATGGAATAGTACAATAGGCACTCATCGAACAATGTTGTAGAAACTCGTGGGATATTCTAATGAATACTTGTGAAATGTTATGTATACTTGATTAACTGTGCTACACACACAGAATAGTGCTGTGGAAACCCCCTGTCCCTGCCTAGTGCTTGATAGCAGGGGCAGATGAATTGCTTGGGACAAACGTAACATAAATTTGTAGATAGATGGGTATCAGTGAAAAACAGGGATGCTTTTCACTTAGGGGTTCTGAGTGACTGAGTGATTCACTCTCGTTGTCTGATTGATATCACTCAGAACCCCTGGGGGAAAAACATCCCCACTCTTCACTGTTACCCATCTATAATTCTATATGTAAAATACAATGGTAAACTCCTAGATTAGTCAGTTTGAAAAGATGCTAACATCTTTCGATCAAGCAGATTTGGAAATAATTTAAACAGTTACCGTTCAACCTTATGAGGCCAACTTACAACTTGTAACAAAATTAATTGTGGATGCATTTGAGCCTCAAAATTGGATTACAAAATTAGAAATAATTTTCAATGGCAAAAAAGCATTTTGAGGTCTGTGTTCCAGGCGGATGAATAACTACAGCATCCTTAATTTGCATGGAGCTTCAGACATACGCTGTACCACTCCTACATACAACTTTTTTAATATTGCTCTGGAAATGCTTCTAAATGTACTTCAAATAGTGTTATAGACACCAGTGGTATGTCCCAATACGTGCTTGTGTAATGTTGATATATACTCTTGTGGAATGGTGCAATGGACACTCATGGAATAGTGTTTTGTAACCCATAAATACATGTGAAATGTTGCTAAATACACATGTTGAGTTCCTGTGTAACCACTCATGAAACGGTGTTATAGAAATGGTAGAAATACTCAAATAAACACTTGTGAAATAGTGCTACAAACACATGTGAAATCTTTTATAGACCACCGTAGCATATCACGAGGCACATTTGTTAAATTGTAGTTCAGACACCTTTGATTTATATTTGTATTTATTATTTTTCTATTCATTGCAAGCCTAACCTAAGTGCAGCTAAGTACTTCACTAATACGTTTGTTCATGAAAAGGTGTCACATCGACTCAATAATCAACAGCATAATAAAAGAAAAGCCACTTGATTTACATACTATCATTATCATAGCAAACAAATTGTAATTAAGGAAAGGAAAGCCGTTGGCTACCGCCAGCAACGGAACAAGAAACCTTAACCCATTCTTACACCAAATAGGTTTACAAGACATTTTCCGAATCAAGGGCCTTAAGTGTACAAGAGCCAAAACTGAAAGGGCAAAAGAAGTTGGCCCAAAGTATACAAGGCATGACACTTACCAGCAGCACCAATGATAAATATGAATGGGTTCTACTGGCAGTCAGGGAATTTGACCAAAGGCATTACTTGAAATAAGACAATCACATTCACGGAATGGACTCTGCACAGCTTTGTAGAGTGGTGATAGATACAACCACGACGCAATGCAAATTTCTGAAATTATGGTACAGGTATTGGTACAACGATGTTGTGGACTAGTAGAGTGAGTCAATAAACAATTATACAATTACACTAAAGTACATTCAGGTATTTTAGTCCATTAAAATATTGGATAGTGCTTTTCATTCTTGGGGAATGGAACTATGAAATTCTTCAACCTGTATTGGGTACAATCTTAAATTGGTGCAACAGACGTCTGTGCAAAATTGGTATAGATGGAATGGCCTTAGAGCACTAGTGGAATGGCATTATAGACACACATAGACTAGTGGTTATGTATACTCAATGAATCATGCTATCAACACTCATAGAATTGTGATATAGGCAATGGTAGAACGGTGATCGGGGTACCTGTAGAATGATGTGAACACACTTTTTAACTGGTGCAATAGCTACTCGTAGAAGTGTACTCTAGACATATGTGAAATTGCATTATAGACATTTGTGCAATAGTACCATAAACAACTGGAGAGTGTTGCTTAAGATTATTGTAGGATGTTACCATAGGTACTCTTAAAATGGTGATAGTGATTCTTGCAGAAGGGTGATATAGGTAGTTCTCGCTTAAAACAGTAAAGCATTTGTCAATTGTGCTATAGACATTGGCAAAATGGTGTAATTGTCGTGTTTCTGTTACTTGTAGAATTATGCCATAGACAACTGGGCATAGTGCTGTTTTGCATCAGGGATTGCTGTCGTAGAGACCTGGAGAACAGAGCTACACTCATTTGTAAAGTGGCATAATTTGTAATGGTGCTGTCGAAACTTGTGGGAATGCGCTATAGACTATTTTGTGCTGAAAAAACCTTGAAATGTGACGATGGACTCTCAACAGAGAGGTGTTATAGACTACTGTGGAATTCTGATCTGCGCACTGGAGGGATGCTACAATGGTCACTGCTAGAAATCTTCTATAGATGAAAAGGATTTTTCTAAAAAAGTATAGATTTCTAGTATATGCACTTTTAATAAGGTTCTATAGACACTTATCTATAGTGCTAGAGACACTCATTGATTTCTTTCACAATCTCTTGTGGAATGATATTACTGATACTCCTGGATTGGTGTTTCCGTTATGTAAAGAATAATGCTAGACACACTCAGTGAGTGGTGCTAAAGAAACTCACTGAATGGTGTGATAGATAATATAATGGTGCTAAATATGCTTTAATACAGTGGTGCTATCTTCACTCATGGAATCTAGTTACAGATATTGAAGGAATGCTGGAATATTGCTTCCACAGACAGGGATAGAATAGAAAACTACTATGGACCTTGTGGAATTTTGTTGCCAACTCTCCTGGAATTATGCTAATAACAATTGTGGAATGGCGCTATAGACATATGGAATGGTTCTATATGTATCGGAGAAATTGTGCTAAATCCATTCACTGAATGATGCCCAGACAATAGACAAGGGCCCTATAGCTACTTGTGGAACGAAGCTATGGAGACATAGATATACACAATTGTAGAAATGCTGTTGCATGGAATGGTGCTAAAGATAATCACAAAACGGTAATATAGAGAATTCTACACAGTAACGGCATTCATTTATTGACATTCATTTATGGCAGTGCTATAAGCACTAAATTGACTGGTGATACACAAACTTTAGTGGTATTTATTTACTGACATAATGGTGCTATAAGCATTTATTAGAACATTGGAATGTGGAGCACTCCATTGAATACAATGGAGTGCTCTGTGCTTCAACGGGCCGATAAAAGCCCGCAGAGCAACATTCCACATTGTGTTTGTTCACAGCTGTTGCTGTGAACAAAGGCCTCTCGGAGCCTGAGGGGATTTAAACCCCCTCGGGCTCCTAGAGGCCTTTGTTTTATTTATTAGAACATTCTGCCCTCTAGTGGCAGAATGTTCTAATAGCCTTATAGCCCTTCATAGCAGGGCTATACCGGCCATCAAAGTCCCGCTCCCTTGTTAAAGGCCCAAGCCACGCTGGAGCGGGCTTTAATGGCCGGTATAGCCCGCTACGGCGTGCTATAAGGCAATATTGAATAGTGGTACAGAAACTCTCTGAATAATACTATCTACACATGAAATGCAGATGATTGTGGAGCATAGCAAGGGAGTTATTTATACAAATAAATGGAAAAGAAGCAGGAACTTGGGATGTCCAATACCGTTTACAGAGCAGTGAGGGTGGGGCGGAGTGAGGAACTGCTGGATAACAAACAATCTGAGATAGAAAATCAGTGTCTGAGTATCTGAAAGGTCTTGAGTACTTGAGAGCTAGTTTGGACCGGAGACTTTGTATGTGGCACGAAATGCTCATGATAAACAGGTTGGTCTTGAGCTCTTTACTAAATTGGAGGAGGGTGAGGCCAGATCTACTGTGGAATGGAATTTAGTTCCACAGTTTTGAAGTGTAAACTAAGATGGTTTGATCCCTATTTTTTTCTTATTTACATTCAAGTAGTTTAAGACTGAGCAGGGATTGGCTGCTGGTGTTCGATCTGGAGAACTTCCCTGCTAGGTAGGCTGCTAATATTTAATTAAGATAGATCTTTAATTAATGGAATAGTGCTCCTGAAGATCATGCAATTGTTTCATCGATATCCAAGGAGCGGTGCTTAAGGTTCTGTAGACAAGTGTGACAGACAGGGTGCTATGGAGATAAAACACCAAAGGACAAGTGCTGTTGACTGTTGTGGAATGGTGCTATTGTTAATCAAATAACAGTGAGATCGACTCTGGTGCTATCAACTCTTGGGGAGTAGTGATAGTCACATTTTTTTTTTGCAGTTTTATATAGCGCAAACTTGACCCGAAGGTATTGGAGCTTTACATGAGCACCAGTTACGTTACTCAAGAACACCTTCATTTTGGTAGGCACAGGGAGATTAAGTGATTTGCCCAGAATCACAGGTTTTGAGCCAACGCCGAGACTCAAACCTGGTTCCCCAGCTCCAAAGTAAGCAGCTCTGGCCATTAGCCCACATCCTATCAATGGCATGATGCTATTGGCCCTCGTGAGTGATAGCGCTGGCTCTGGTTCAATGCTTCAGTTCACACTTTTGCAGTGGTGCTCTCAGCAACCAAGTTATGGTGCTGACAACTCTCTTGGGATGGTGCCATTCTAGGCTTGCACAGTAGCTCAGTAAACACTAAATTACTAGTTCTATTGGCACTTGTGCAATAGCGTTATGGACACTCACAGAAGGCTGCAATTGACATTCTTGGAATGGTTGTTAGACACTTGGGACTAGATGCTATAGACTCTTGTGTACTAATGGGATACACACTTGTGTAATCGCAGAACAGGGCACCTGATACTCATGGAATAATGCTGTAGACAGTAATGGAATGGTGTAGACTGGTGTGATTGACCTTTACCAACTACAGGCTCTTAATGAAGCGTCCTATTGGCAGTCAAGGAATAGTGCAAGCATCCTCCCTCGAACTATGTCTTCCTCATTTAGATGAGTGTTCTTTCCAGCAGCATAGCAGCCCTGAGGACACTCTAACATAACTATTTGCATCTTTTTTTGTCATTTCTAGACATCACATGTATAAAACACCAGAAATCACTAACGGAATCCAGACCTCCGAACTCCCGCAGACCAGACAGCAGAGGGAACCTCGTTTCTAGAAGGCACAGACCTAGACAATAAAGGTGGCCGAGAAGGCGATATGTGTATATATCAATAGGGGTTTGCCCTGTAATCCCACTTGGACCTGGGCAAGAGATCTATGAGACAGAAAGGTTGGTCACATGTGAGAATAGATAGAAACCGAACTATGCCGATGAGTTTATTAATTGGTCACTGGTCTGGTCTCGACTTACAAAATATTATTTATTTTCCTTTTTACACAATGAGTCCCCAAACTCCTCGCCAGACGTACATAAAACAGTGTATATACATATAACAGTGAAAAATCAAATATCTATTCACAATACAAAATAAGACATTTTTATCTATACATAACCCCTCGTCAAACACAAACAAAAACAAATAAAAATACAGTGTAGCAAAGCACACATATATTCAATGTTTCTAATTGTTCTCACAGGTGACCACCCTTTCTGTCTCATAGAGCAGGCGATATGTGCACATGACTTCTCTGATCCATGAAGCAGACCCACTGACTGTCAAGGAGTCCTGGGGGGCTTGGGATATCTCCAAAGATGCTGCAGTTGTCCTCATCTCTTGCACCCACAAGTACTGACGGCCCTAGTCAAATTACTATCCGAAAACGGCTACCCCTGGAAGACTGTGTGTAAAGCAAGGGTAAACCAGATTTGTTTCTGAACATAAAATCTAGGCACAGAAGTAACTTGCCAGTTTCGGGAAGGGACACGGGGGTCTGTTAGCCGCTACGGTCAGGGGTGTTTTCTAGTTTTTGGTATAAGTATAATAAGATCGTAAAATGAATCGGGGGGGGGGGGGTAGGGAGTTACGGCCAGAGCTGCCGACTTTGAATCTGGGGAAACAGGATCCAGTCTCGTCGTCGGCTCAACACCCTGTGATTCTGGGCAAATATGTTATTCTTCCCCTCCCTAAAAAGTGAATGTGACCTCGTGTAATGCAACTGGTGCTCATGTAAAGCGCTCCAATACTTTCAGGTTGAGTTAGCACTACATAAATCTGCACAAAAAATCAGGCGGGAAAAATAGTGATCTGACAGGGGCAGGAGCATTTTTCAGCCTCGTGTACACGAAATAGAGAGACATCAAAGACCTTCGGACAGGAGCCGCTTCTGAGACAAGTAGAGATCTCCTTCAATAGGAAACGGGCTGCAGAAAAAAACGGTGTCCCCGCAGACAGGGAGCGCTACAGGTACAAACAGCCAACACTTGGAGAGTGAGCCGCCTCTCACCCATGGAGGGTACCCGAGATAAACAGCAACTCGTTAGAGGGGGACCAAACTGACATGGATTGACTCGTTAGGAAGCACCACCTTTGCCCTTTGGTGTGGATGGACCTTCGGGTAGAGAGCACCCACGGAGGGGCAGGAGCGCCCCGGCAGACAAGGATCCCCCCTGGATACACAGCAGCCCCTCTAAGAGGGAAGGGGGGTGGTGGACACAGCCCGCGAGCTCCCCGTGACGTCGGGAGGCTGACGGAAGCCTAGTTCTCACATTTTGCATTTTATTCTCATCAGAATGCAATATCTCTGCCAGTGCCTCAAAAACGCATTTACCAGTCGCGGGGGTAGGTTTCATGGAGAAAACAAACAAACAAGCCAACCCCACTGAGGGAGGAGAGAGACACTGGTTCCTCTACTCGGCACACAAGGGCACCAGAGACAGATGTCTACACTGCACACATCAGCATCACACAGACTTTCTCTAGCATATCACTCAGCGACGACAGAGACATACCCCAGCAAAGCACAACGAACCCCAGAGACGGACCGTCTCAGAGGCTGCACATACATGACGACGCCAGCGACAGGCTTCAACCCGCCACACACAGACACCACTAGACTCCAGCACGTGATGACGACAAGCCTGCATTCAACATCAGAGAGACCGACCTACCCTGCACGCAACATACAGATGCAGTGAGAATGCAACTCACCACATATAAACATAGCCCGACAGACACAACCGCCAGAGCCCTGTACACAGCAACAAAAAGAACAGATCCACTTGTACACTGCACTTCGCAGGCAAACAACAGCGCTCCGTCAGGTTCTATCCCTGCACAGAAAAACACATCGTCAAATACATGCAGACTTCAGTCATGTACACACATACACCCGATACTAACAGATCTGCTTACTACGGCACAGAAGACAGACTGCAAAAACGACACCAGAGATAAGCTCACCCCTGCACACAACTGAGACAGTCAGACTTCAGCCTTGCATACAATAGAGACAGATAGACTTTAACCCCGCAAACAGCGACACAAGAGACCGGTATATTCAAAAATGGCACACGCCAAAATATACCCAAATGCAGCACCCAACGGAACCCAGGAAAAGGTGGACACAGACCTTGCCCGTAACTGCACAGAGACAAACTTACCGCTGTATTCAAGACAGACAGCCTCCAACCACCATACAAACACCAGAGGCATAATAAAGCTGAGCACAGAAGCACCTGAGAGACATATTCAACTCTGCAAGCAGTGAGACTTAAACCCTGCACTCTTAAAAGACCAGAGACAGAGCAACTCCCCCCGATAAACACAGACAGTTTAGGGGACACGCATCAACACCAGCAGTGAGCAGTATTTTACCTCGACTGCTGAGGGGTCCGCTTTCCTGGATCCAGGGGTCCTCACATGGTTTGTGGTGTCTTTTTGTGGTGTCTTTTAGTGGTTCGCCGGGGGATGTTCACACATTTCGGGCTGCTCAAAACCTTCACGGGTCCTCACACGCTCCTCTGGTCCTCGCGTGCGAGGGGGCGGCTCTTCTAGGTCATCAAAAAATCATCACATGTCCCTAAAGTCCTCACAAAATCCATGGGACCTTGCACTCTCCACAGTACCCCACACTCGCCAGGGTTACTTACATGCTCCCAGTGTCCTCAAATAATCCGGGAATAACCTCTGCCGGGTCTCCGAGAGAGCGCACGCGAAGTGGGGATGATTCTACTGTGTCTCTCCGGGGGACCTCACCTGCCCCGGGAGTCCACGTACTCACTTCGCATCCTCTTAAGCTTGGCGCTCCCTTTGACTCTCACTTTTATTGTGTTCTCCTGCGCTTCGCAACCTTGGAGGGTGTCCTACTGTATGTTTACACAATGTGGAGATCCTCTCTTGAGCTCTAGGGGCCGGTCACCTGGTGCGCGCGTCTCCCGGGGCCCTCACGTGCCGCGTCTGTGCAGCTGTTCCTGGAGTAAGTACACTAGTCTGTGTGGTAATTGCAGGAGGAGGCAGGGTATCTCTCGTTTTATTGATAGGGGGTGGGGGGTCACCCACAGACCTCAGCACGATGTGGCGCCGTGCCCCAGTCAGGCTCCAAGAGCTTATACCCTGTTGTATTTTTCCGCTCTTCTGCTGCCTGCTGGGGGCGGTAGGTCAGCTCCAGCTCAAACAGTCCGTGTCAGGTGCTCCTGCATCTGGTAATAAAATGCAGCAGCAACATGTGTGTGCCCAAAACACCCCTCTTCGAAACTCCCGCAGTGGTACCTCTCACAGGCTCCAGTAAGGACCACTGGAGCTCTCCTGATGTACCTCTCTCCGGCCCTCCAGTGGAGCCCCGCCCCGAGCTCCCGCGATGCTCCTCCTCCCACGGAGCTCCACAGTTGCCCTTGGCCCTTGGAGTTCTAAGGATGCCCCGCCGGCCGGAGGTCCTGTGATGCCCGCGCGCCTGGTGGGCTCCTGTGATGACGCCTCACCCCCCTGCAGCTCCTCTGATTCTACCAAGGTTACGCCTGGGCAGAGTCTGCACTCTGCACTCTGCAGCGGCCGCTCCCGCCGGCAGCCCAGAGATTATAAAACAGGTTTCTAGGGCTGTTCAGTGACCATCGTTAACCGAGCCACTGTTTTTGTCAGCAAGGTAACCATGACAATCGCCCTGTGCTGGAGGCTGCCGGTTCCTCTCCCCCCACCCCATCCCCACTAAACAGCCTCCCCCCTCCCCCCCCCCCCCTCCAAGTCCACGCGCAGACTTCATTTGGACCCTCCAGTTAATGCGCCCTCGCTGCTCATTAGAGGTGAACCGACGACTCAGTGCCATTTGTGTGAATCAAAAAACAATCTCTTCCCGTGAGGATGCAGCGCGCGCGGGGCCCACGTCCAACTATTAACGGCACCTGTCACCACTGACAGGGGGTAGCAGCAGGGGAATGTGAGGAAAGAGGAGGTAGGCCCGAGAGAGACCGCGATGTTAGAGGAGACAGCCAGGAGAGAGAGCGAGAGAAAAGAGAAGGTGCAGAAGAGAGAGTGTGAGGAAAGAGGAAGCAATGCCCACAAAGAACGAGAGGAAAAGAGAAACAGAGCGAAGAAAGAGTAGACAGCTGAGAGAGAATAAGAGAAAACGAGAAGCAGAGTTCGAAAGAATGTGAGTGATTACGCTAATTTGCTCACCTGATGTTCCCTACTAAGTAAAGCGTAAGCGATCGATCTTTTATTTACCTATTAAAAGTGGTTGAGGGGAGGAAACAACTCAGACAGATATCAGCAAAGTCGTCATGCCTGAAAAGATCACCAACTCCAAAGTGCAGTTTGAATATTTATTATAAGGCCAAAAACAATTGGATGTAAATACATCTCAATAGCAAAGTATAGAGGTACAGAAAAATTAATACAGAGCCAATTTTACGAATATAAGTAATTCGGCCCAAAAGACAGATGATTATAAATTCCAAAATCACAACGCAACACAGAATAGATGCAATATTGAGTTCTCGGCTCATTGAAAGAAATCAAAATCTTTCCCTACACTGCTCTACATGAGGGCCCTTCCAGTCTCTCTTCTATCATTCCCCAAAGGTGTCAGCACGTGTTGACTTCCTAAGAAGTACTCACGTCAAATGGGTCGTTTTAGCTTATGGCTATGGAGCTTGCTCTAAGATGCTCCTTCTCCTCCGAAAGCTAGCAGAAGTCTGGTCTCGCTGTCCCTGCGCATCATACAAAAGATGGGATTCAACCCGCAATACGTCATTCTTCTTAAAATTTTCCATTGCACCTCTATGCAGTAGCTTTTTCTTTTTCATGATACAAATTTAATTAGTGATATCTTCTTTCCAGTGGCCTTGGCTTTCAGGCTTTCAGACAGACCAGATACGTAAGGCATCCTCCCTTCTCGCTTCCCAGCCATCTTCAAAGACATTCCGGGTCTCTCCTTAACTCTGAAAATAACGATGTGTATTCTTTCACCTGCAGTAGGATGAGAACATTCTAGTTTCGAACACAACAACATTTAATTATTTATTTCTCAAGAGCAAGGAGAATTGAAACTTAGGGCTTTGGGCCTATAATTCAGGCAATTTAAACTAACCACAATTACGGTGTATAGAAATAATATCGTCCTGCACATTATGCATGAAGGAATCATAATACATACAAAGTTCTACTTAAATGCGTTCACTAGTTTTCAACATCAAATGATTCATATAAATGTTTCTTAATAGTCGTAAAACACTGCAAACAATACGAATACATGAGAGTGCGTTTAAACCATGAGTATAGTGCACTCATACAAAATAGAGTGCTATCAGCGCTCTATCAGTTCCCCCCTTTTATGACTAGTGTCATAACACCAACTTTCTATTCTTCTGTAGTTTTTCTCCTTGTAGAAGAGACCGACCTAAACAGAAGCTGTAGCTTGCCGTCCCTGTCTGAATCGTTCTAACCCCTTAAGGTGCTGGTAATGACTGTCCTGCAGTCATTCAAGTTGGTGCTCTCGCTTTCTCGAAACAGTCTCCTGATGTCGTGCCCTTTGCCATTTGCAAGCCTTGATGGCTCCTAGTAGGACAATTATACAAATGACAGCTATTATAATAGGCTTCAAGATATATCCCATTATTCCTTGTCCCAAGCTTCCAAACCAACTGCCTATCTTGCCAAATCCTTTCCCCACTTGTTCCCAGAGTCCTTCAGCAGCCATCTCACGTAACTCTTGGTGTATATCTGAAATATTATTGATATATTTCCTTATATCCCGACTGTTGTCAGGAATATAAGTGCAGCACTGTTGAACTTTCAATAATTTGCAGACTCCTCCGGCTTTTGCTAGCAGCACATCTAGGGCAAGACGGTTTTGCAAAACCATGGCCCTTATCGAAACCATCTCCCCATCTACAAGTAATAAAATCTGAGCTGTATTTATTGAGAGCTTATCCACTAATGTTCCAGCTTTCTGATTTTCAAATCATTCAGAATCACACCCATGCTCGGTATCATAGCCCCAAATATGTCTCCAATCACTTCTCCTGAACTCACACCACGTTTTCCTCTGTGAGGTCTTTTTCTTTCTAGGGGCCATAAATCATTCACATGAAAAATCTTGGGAAATACTACCACCAAATAACAAGTGCCATACCAATTTTTGGGCAACTTCACATAGGCATTCTTTCCACACACAAAATACACATTGGGCACTATTGTTATTTTGTCCAATAATGCTTTTCTAATTGATTCTTTGATCAAGAAGACGTGCTCACAATCACTTTCACCCACAAATATCTTATCGTAGTATGTGGTCGGGTGTCTGATACACAATTTCCCCTTCTGCTGGAAATCTAATGCTATGGGTCCAAAACTCCCCTTTGCTTTATGATCTAATTCTTCTTTAGTCCATGGGGTAACCTTGTGCTTTGGATCTGGTCTAAATAGAGTTTGTCTCTGCCGATCTTCTATCTGATCTATACATTTCTTTTCAATGTCAGTTAACATACAGGTTAAATTGTGTCTATGGGCATAGGACATATCTAAAGTAATGGTAGGCACAAAATACTTTGACATTCGCTCTACTTCCTTATAATAATCATATTTATTCATGTATTTAAGGACTGGGACTTCTGAGAGTACCACATCATAATTTGAGAAATAGTACTCGAAGTGTGCCTTGCTATAAAACATGCTCAACAACACACTACATGTAATGCCATAAGTCACAGGCAAATGATGGTATCGAATGCCTTCTTCTACTGAAGCTGGTAATTGCATACACACATAGCAATCCTTCGCTTCCATGGTATCCACATACTCATACAATAATCGAGCATACGCATTCAAAGTGAAATCACCCTTTGACAAATCAACATGTAATCTACGACTGGTTTCCTTAATCATTTCTAGATCCCTTGCGGATGCATCCTCATCTATCTCGGAAATTGGTGTAGTGAGTGTTGCCTGTACCCTATTCTGTTCGACATCTTGAGATCCAACTAGAGATGTAACGATCACCACAGTTATAACAATAAGCACCACTACAATGACAGTGCCAATGATGCACTTCTGTTTGCGTATTGATTTTTCGGACACCATGGTTTCTACTGATCCGTTCCAAAGCACAAAAGGGAAAATACAGTCTCTTTCTGTTTTCTTTGTTTCAACAATGTCTTTCTCACTTCTCTCCTCCCATGCAATTAATGTCAAAGTTCATTCGATTGATACTAAACCTATTGAAGAGATGTAGTCAGCCCTATTCCTCACTCCATCATCTACTAGAAAGTTCCTAAATTTAAATCTTCTTAAACTGGGGTCTAAGTTATCTTCTTTCTAAGGCCTAATGCTCTTCCTTGGTTATAATTCAAGCTTCATCGTTAATGATATTTGATCCAAGTATTTCGAGGACAAGTTGCAGAATCTCCGCACGAATTTCTCCTAATTCTTGCGCGGTGAGCTGTCGGCCAAATGAAGGGAAGACAACCTGATTGAGGATCAGGTAACGCAATCCACTCAGCCTTGGAGGATTTGGAACTTGCAGAGTTAGTGTTCCAAACGCTTCTACGCCTGGGACCAGCAACTGTATTTCAATCGAGAGGGTGTCCCCTCCGTAGCTCACCGTACCAGCTCCCAACCTCCCGGACTTCGCTGGGCTCTGCATCTGCAGCCAGGTATGTCCACTCAGGAGATGCGTATCTTCAAGACGCTTTTCTTTCTCTTCTGGAGCGTCTTAGACCATCCGGTCTTTCTTCAGCGTCACTTTGATCTGATTCAGATGTTTCAGGAATCGGAGCGAGATTTTTCTCAGATGCAAGCCTTATATTCAGCCTTTCTTTTCTTGCTGGCCACTTTTCTGCTCTTGCACCTGCTCTCCTCTCTTCCTCTTGATCTGATCCTTCTGCAATAGACTGCTCACCTTGATCTGGTGCAAAGTTCACATCTGCAACATCATCTATTTCAGGATCTGGGCTCAATTCAGGAGCACTCAGCTCTTGTCTCTCGTGCTCACTTGGCTGTTCCGTTTCATCCGAAACTCTTGCAGCTGGGACTGTGCCTTCATCGTTGTCTGTGGCAGGTCCACACACGCCTCTCGGAACCAGGGGACTCTCTTCCTCCGTAGGCGCTTGAACTCGGCGAGTGTGGGCAGCGTGTATCCAGTTCGGCAATCCTCCACACTTCACAGCGGTACTTGTGACCAATATCACCTGATATGGTCCTCGCCAGTGAGCATCAAGACAACTCTTCCTCACGTGCTTGCGAACTAGTACCCAATCACCTGAATTAAGATCATGCAGCAGGTCTCTCGAGGTGGATGCAGTCGCAGCCTCGACCTGGTGGGATACAGAAGTAACCACATCAGCCAGTCCCTTACAATAATCCAACACTAAATCATCAGTGACGTTTATCAATGCTGTAGCTGGCGCCGTGTCTGAGCTGGGGTGGTGGAGTGAGCTAGAGAATGATGATGGATTGGGCCCAGATCGGTTGACTGGGGGTGAGTGTTTGATTGGCTCAAACGTTCCGTCCATCATCCCCTTTTGTATCGCTTTGTTCGCCCTAAGTTGGCGGGGTATGCCCAGACGTGGGTCCCTTGCTCACTTTGCCACTGGATTCAAGCAAGCCTGGCTGATGACGGCTGGAATGCCAGAAACCGGTCCTAGGATGCTTGTTTCCGGTCCAGGGAAGACATGGCTTGGCAGTTCGGGCTGGACTGTTCCCATGGGGCACAGGGTCGGACTGATTTGCATATGGCCGTGTCTGAGCTGGGGTGGTGGAGTGAGCTAGAGAATGATGATGGATTGGGCCCAGATCGGTTGACTGGGGGTGAGTGTTTGATTGGCTCAAACGTTCCGTCCATCATCCCCTTTTGTATCGCTTTGTTCGCCCTAAGTTGGCGGGGGTATGCCCAGACGTGGGTCCCTTGCTCACTTTGCCACTGGATTCAAGCAAGCCTGGCTGATGACGGCTGGAATGCCAGAAACCGGTCCTAGGATGCTTGTTTCCGGTCCAGGGAAGACATGGCTTGGCAGTTCGGGCTGGACTGTTCCCATGGGGCACAGGGTCGGACTGATTTGCATATGGCCGTGTCTGAGCTGGGGTGGTGGAGTGAGCTAGAGAATGATGATGGATTGGGCCCAGATCGGTTGACTGGGGGTGAGTGTTTGATTGGCTCAAACGTTCCGTCCATCATCCCCTTTTGTATCGCGTAGCTGGCACCATAGGCAAACGCATAGCTCTTCCGGTCAAAATTTAGTGGGGAGAAAGCCCTGTTCTCCTATCAGGGGTGCTACGCAGACTCATGAGCACCAGGGGCAACGCATCTGGCCATTTCAATGAAGTTGACGAACACACCTTTGCCACTCTTGACTTGATGGTGCCATTAACCTGCTCTATAAGACCTGACGCCTCCGGCCTGTAGCTACAATGCAGTCTCTGATCAATGTTCAAAGCAGAGCACAACAATTTCATGATTTCACTGTGGAAATGAGTTCCTCTATCTGTCTCCACTGATGTCGGAAATCCATATCTCGGGATCAATTCTCTTAACAACAACTTGGCTACTGTGAGACTGTCACATTGTCTAGTTGGATATGCTTCCACCCAACGCGAAAAGATACACACCACCACCAAAATGTATCTCAACCTATTGCACCTCGGCATTTCAATAAAGTCTAATTGTATCCTATTGAAGGGACCTCCTGATCTTCCAATGTGACTCATTGCAACCACAGTTCTCTTTCCAACATTCATTTGTTGACAAGTAACACACCTGTGACATACCGCTTCAGCCAACACACGAAAGCGTGGATTAAACCACGTCTGCCTAAACACTCGCACCATAGCATCTCTTCCCAGATGAACTGCTCCGTGGATTTGCCTAGCCATTGGGCTCAGAAGACAATTGGGTAATACTGCTCTCTCATCTGTGGACACCCAAATACCATTGTATCTTTTTGTGCAACCTGCTCTGACCCATGAAGCAGCTTCCTCTTCTGGGACTTCATCCTGCAACCGCTTCACCTCATCCCAAGTATCAGCTATAGCTAACATCATGCTGAGCTCGGTCTCTTCTGTACTCTCGCCTACATATTCTCCATTGAAAATACAAGCATGTTCAGTGCAAAATCGTGCTACCTCATCTGCATAATTGTTGCCCTTAGTGACAAAGTCTTCTCCCTTTCCATGAGCTGCACATTTAACGAGTGCTATCTCTTTGGGCTTCTGCAAAGCTTCCAGTAGTTGGCGCACATACTCGCCGTTACGTATAGGTGACCCTGAGGACGTTAGAAACCCCCTCTGTGACCATAACTGCCCAAAGTCATGAACTACACCAAATCCGTATTGACTGTCTGTATACACAGTCACTCGAATATCAGCTGCAATGATACAGGCACGAGTCAAAGCGACAATTTCGGCCACCTGAGCAGAGAATACTCTATTTAAACAGGCAGCTTCCACTACTCCCATGATGGTGCACACAGCAAACGCTGCTCTCAAATACCCTTCATTGTCTCTTAAACATGAACCATCAACAAAAAGGATCAAATCAGATTGGGGCAAAGGTTCATCGACAATGTCAGGTCTGGGTTTGGTAGATAGGTCAGTAACATCTAGGCAGTCATGCTCTTCACAATCCTCATCTCCTTCCTCTTCCGGAACAGGTAACAATGTAGCAGGGTTCAGGGTGGTACAACGTCTCAGGGTAACATTTTCAGCGGCCAATATAACCTGCTCATAAGTCTGTTGTTGGTCAGATACTGTGTTTTCGTTCTGGTCATCAATAATTCTACTGAATGGGGCACATAAACAATGAGCGGATAACCCATCACTATGCTTTCACATCTTTCAATGCTGACACCGGTTGCAGCAACGGATTTCAGACATCCGGGGAACGCAGAAGCTACAGGATCTAATGTAGCTGAGAAGTAAGCTACTGGTCTACGGGCACCCCCATGTGTCTGTACAAGGACTGCTAACGCACATCCCTCCTTTTCACAGCAAAAGAGCGAAAACGCTTTGTTATAATCCGGCATTCCGAGAGCTGGAGCACAACAGATACTTTCCATCAGTTCACAGAAGGCTTTCAAGCACTGGTACCGGATCATTAACATCCTTTCGAGTCAGTTTCAACAGAGGCTTTGCTTGCAAGGAGAAATTTGGGATCCACTGTCGACAATAGCCGACCATTCCCAAAAACATGCAGACTTCTTTTTGTGTTTTCGGAGTTCCCATTTGCTGAATCGTTTCTATGCGATCTGGTGACACCCTTCGTTTTCCTTTCTCAATCCGGTGACCTAGGTACTGAACTTCAGACAAACAATACTGCAATTTGTTTGGAGACACTTTGTGTCCATTCTCTCCCAAATGATTCAGCAATGCCACAGTGTCAATCCTGCAAGCATCCTCAGTCACTGAGGCGACCAAAAGGTCGTCTATATATTGCACTAAGACTGAGTTTTGGGGCATCACCAGTCCTTCAAGATTCTTTTTCAGACTTTGACTAAAAATGGAGGGGCTTTCTGTATACCCCTGAGGAATTCTTTCCCATGTTAACACACGATTGTCCATCCTAAACACTAATAAAAACTGACTTTCTTCATGCAATGGTATGGAGAAAAATGCATGACACAAATCTATCACTGTAAACCATTCTGCTTTGCATGGTATCTGAAATGGAATAATAGCTAGATTCGGTACCACAGGACAACATGGGATCACAATCTCATTAACCCGACGCAGATCCTGCACTATTCTGTACTTGCCACTTGGCTTCTGCAGTCCCATGATAGGTGAGTTGCAGGGACTTCCTCGTATCTCCTTAAGAATACCTTGGGCAATCATAGTCTCAATCACAGGTCTTATTCCGGCCACAGTTTCTGGAGTCAATTTATATTGTGGCGTTCGTGGGAATTCAGCATTTGGTTTGACTTGTATCTTAACTGGCTCAACCCCTCTCATCAGACCTACATCCTCGCCCGTAAAATCCCACACTTTCGGATCAACTGAGTCTCTCAAGTCATGTGGCAATTCTGCTATTGTGAGCACCACAAACATTTCTGCACACAGACTCATGTTAGCCATTTTAAAATCAGCATCATCATCATATGTTTGCAATTCCACACCTCTCGGAGTGCACGATATAGTACAATTGAGCTTGCACAGAAGGTCTCGTCCCAAAAGACAGACCGGACTTGAATTGCACACTACAAATTGGTCTTTATCCCGGAACGGTCCTATTCTCACGGGTAATTCGTTTGTCAATGGATTGGTCATTTTCTGATTACTAACTCCCACTACTTGAATCGATTGTCCCGAAAGAGTTAAATTTGGGACAACTTCAGTTCTCACCGTGGAGCGAGCAGCTCCAGTGTCTAATAAGAAGGTAACAGGATATCCATTCACATCTGCATCCACAAACGGCCCACTCTGATCTACTTCTAGAATCGCATCGAGGGTGAATTCCTCGTGCACCCCCCTCTGACACTCTTGTAAATCTTGATTTTGATCAAATCTATCTTGTATTTCAAAATAAGGCATCTGATGGTATAACTGATTATGCATGGGTATCCTAGGAGGTTGAGGTACTTGCACTTGCGGCTCATATCCTCCTCCATACATAGACCTGGGTCTTGTCACAGTATTGACAGTCTCGGACAGCTGTCCCTCTCCTTCCATCTGTATCTGATTTTCTGGATTCGATCTACACTCGCGCTTCCAATGCCCGATTTTGTGACAATAATGGCAGGCAGTGACCCTTTTCTGTTGGGCCACCCATTCACTTGCACCTGGATCCATTCCTCTTCCTCTACCCTGACCAGGTTGGGTCACCATCTGTTGTCCCATTCCTCTTCCATCTCCTCTACCTCTACCTATCGCTCCTCCAATCCCTTGCATCATATCCGCGTTTCTCAACTGCACCAACATCAGCTTGTCCTTCAATTTCTTCTGTGTCGACTCCACTTGATCACTGCAATATTTAGCATAACGCAGAATCTCGTCCACCGACTTATTCTGCCAACATATCAAGTGATGCTGTACCATCAAACTAATATCGGATTTCAGTCCCAACACAAACTTCGAGACAAATTGTCCCATATCTTTCTGTTCAATTGTATCCAATCCACTATGCTGCTTAAAAGCTAACAACAATCTTTCGTAATAATCATGTACTGATTCCTTAGAGTCTTGAGTGGTGCGATCAATCTTCAACCAATCAACAATCTGAGGAGCAACCTTCGATTGCAACCATGTAATCACTTGCTCGTATTTTCTCATTACATCAGATGAAGGACCATGAGTCAATGTATTTCTAGGTGGCTCTGCAGTAGGCCACTCAATGGCAATCTTACATGCCACCCACAAATCCGCCGGCACTACTATATCAAACAAGGTGTTTAAATCAATCCACAATACTTTCGAAATCTTTACAAACCAATCTATTTGCTTGTACCACTCAGCAGGTTTTTCCCTCAGCCGAGGAAAATCATTCGTAAATGCTGCTAAATCACCCCTGCTCCAATGCACATGTACATACCCTCCATTCTGTACCTCCCTGAGAGGGAAATTTCCTGCAGCTCCCGTCCCTCCACCCGTAGGCGGAGTATCTCCTATTCCAGTCTTGAAGCTTTTCTTTGTGGCCCATCTTTCTTTCCATCTGTCTAATTCTTTCCATGTCCGCATCCCTATCACTAGTTCTCTAATTTGTGCTTTTAATCCAATCGTTCGCTTCTCTTCCAAATCCTTATCTGTGTAATTTAATCTGCAAGAACCCTGTATCATCTTGGTCTTTGACAAATCAACCTCATACCTTTGTGCCAAAAGCAACAATGCATCATAAGCTCGTTTGGCCTTTCTTGTCATGTCCTTTGCTATGAACAGTAGTTCGCTCGAATCATACGTCTTAATTCTGTTCAGAGGTAGATTACCTTCAATCACCTCGTCTAGTTCTGCCTTTAATCGTACTACATCTAGCATTGGCGCTTTTATTGCACTTTTTAACACTTTCTGAATTTCCTCGTTTCTTGTATCTCCCCTGTCACAACTTTGGGTTCTCTTAGGAACCGCACCCTCTTCTATCTTCGAAGCTGGGCGGCTATCTCTTTCCCAGCTTCGACTTCTCCAATGTTCCCCTGCACAAATAACCTGTGGCTCAAACAGTACTCTAGGCGCTTCTTGTCTCTTACTTGTCTCTTCCCTCGGCATCATTGACTCTCTCACTGGTTGAACCCACATTCGAAGGTCAGACCTAGAATTCTCTAGAGCTCCTGTCCGTCCTCGTTCTAACCCACTATCCATTCTTGATGGATCAGCTGTAGCTGGCAGTGGAGTACTAGATTCCACTGGCATCCGACTTAAACCTGTCCCACTCATTGCAAGGCTCCCTCCAGACATTGTCTCTTCCCCTTCACTTAATTGCTGTTGACTGTCATCGGTTCTTTCTCTAGGATTATATATCGGAACCACTGGCCCTATTGTGACTGGTACCGACAAAGCATCTGGTAACTGCATATTTCCTGCAGGTTGTACTAGCTCAGGGTTTGGATACCTCATTCCTCCAGACCCTCCTGGAATATGTACCATTGTAATCTTGCCTCTTACTCCTGCCGATTGTTCCTCTGAACCCAGTTGTCCCACACTTAAAAGCTCTTCTGATGGGCGCGACCTCTCTGTCTCTGATTTAGAGTTGCACGGTGGAGGACGTTCCGCTAGCAATCTATCGAGGAAGCTGTCATCTGTATCGCTGTCCTCCTCTGTCGTCTTTTTCTCTTCAGCCCCCTCTTTTAACGTACGAAATGGGTACAAGCGTTCTCCCTCTATGGTGTCTACTCTCCATCTTTTCAACTGGGCATCCCATCTAGCATCATGATATGCCTTCATTGCTTTCCTCATTCTTCCTTTTGAAGCCTCTCTCCTTTTTACTAGGGCAGCTCTCATCCATGCATCTAATGCCTCAAATTGTGTGGGTCTAGGGGGAGGTTTCAGTGCATTCATCACCCCCCTCAGCTGGGTCAGCACTTACATACGAAAAGACCCATAACAAGGGAAAGCCAATTCACCCTCTTTCTCTGTAATTTTCTGCCAATTCTGGAGCCACACTATAGTATGAAGTCCTACATTCGTTGCCATGTAATTGCCGGTGTGTCTTCTGGCGGAGCTTCTTCTCCTACCCGAGTCACTACCCCTGTGTCGCCTCTACATAAATCTCGCAATACCCTAAAGCATCTCATGGTAAAATCGATCAATTGCAAGCCCAAAATACGCTATTCCACTGCAAACGAACTTCCACCAATCCCAGCGCGGCGTTACACCAACCAACCTATCCCAGCGCGGCGCACCCTGACGTCACTTCTCACTCCTTGCAGCGGCTCACCCGCCTTTACAATTTCACCGCAAACTCGCTTACACACATTCGTACCACAAGTAACTGTATATCCAAAAGTTATTAAACCAAGTAACTGTTCCTACACAATTACAATAACTTACAGTCACATAAAACAAGTAATTGTCTGTCACTAAAGATCGATAGAACACTCTCACAAGAACATTCAGCCGTTGTGACCCCCGACCTGCGTTGGTCACTCAATCGCCATAGTCCACCCCTGGTACCTGAGGCTTTCTACCGCGACCTATTCCTCATTCACACAAAGTTCCCTAACACAAGTGGATTGTCGATAGCGCTTCACAACACCCACATTTTATCAGACAATTACAATACAAAACTATCCCAGGATCTTGGACTTCTCTTGAGTCCGCTCACCAAAACTTCCTGCTCTGCACGTGTCCGGACCAGTAAACCAAAAACCACATTCATTCAACATACATCCAACTCCGCAAGACATCACACTTACTCATCACTGCAATCTAACACCACAATTTCTTTCATACTCACGCCACCACTGTTTCCGCCGCACCATCAACGTCCGCCGGTCTCTGCCGTCTTCCACTCCACTTCAGGGCTCTTCGACGTTCAACCCTACCCCTGATTACTCCCCTCACCTTCGAGATAAACCACTTAAAAGGTAAACCATCCTCTGCTACCATTTGATTACGCTAAGTTGCACACCTGATGTTCCCTACTAAGTATAGCGTAAGCGATCGATCTTTTATTTACCTATTAAAAGTGGTTGAGGGGAGGAAACAACTCAGACAGATATCAGCAAAGTCGTCATGCCTGAAAAGATCACCAACTCCAAAGTGCAGTTTGAATATTTATTATAAGGCCAAAAACAATTGGATGTAAATACATCTCAATAGCAAAGTATAGAGGTACAGAAAAATTAATACAGAGCCAATTTTACGAATATAAGTAATTCAGCCCAAAAGACAGATGATTATAAATTCGAAAATCACAACGCAACACAGAATAGATGCGATATTCAGTTCTCGGCTCATTGAAAGAAATCAAAATCTTTCCCTACACTGCTCTACATGAGGGCCCTTCCTGTCTCTCTTCTATCATTCCCCAAAGGTGTCAGCACGTGTTGACTTCCTAAGAAGTACTCACGTCAAATGGGTCGTTTTAGCTTATGGCTATGGAGCTTGCTCTAAGATGCTCCTTCTCCTCCGAAAGCTAGCAGAAGTCTGGTCTCGCTGTCCCTGCGTATCATACAAAAGATGGGATTCAACCCACAATACGTCATTCTTCTTAAAATTTTCCATTGCACCTCTATGCAGTAGCTTTTTCTTTTTCATGATACAAATTTAATTAGTGATATCTTCTTTCCAGTGGCCTTGGCTTTCAGGCTTTCAGACAGACCAGATACGCAAGGCATCCTCCCTTCTCGCTTCCCAGCCATTTTCAAAGACATTCCGAGTCTCTCCTTAACTCTGAAAATAACGATGTGTATTCTTTCACCTGCAGTAGGATGAGAACATTCTAGTTTCAAACACAACAACATTTAATTATTTATTTCTCAAGAGCAAGAAGAATTGAAACTTAGGGCCTTGGGCCTATAATTCAGGCAACTTAAACTAACCACAATTACGGTGTATAGAAATAATATCGTCCTGCACATTATGCATGAAGGAATCGTAATACATACAAAGTTCTACTTAAATGCGTTCACATGTTTTCAACATCAAATGATTCATATAAATGTTTCTTAATAGTCGTAAAACACTGCAAACAATACGAATACATGAGAGTGCGTTTAAACCATGAGTATAGTGCACTCATACAAAATAGAGTGCTATCAGCGCTCTATCATGAGGAAAGAGGAAACATCTGAGGGGAAATGGGACAAAAGAAGAAGACCTGAGGGAGAATGTGAAGAAAAATAATACAGGGCCCACAGAGAATGTGAGGCGAGAGGAGACAGAGACGAAGGAGAATGAGAAGAAATGGGAATCAGAGGCGAGAAAGAATGCGAGGAAAGAGGAGAAAACTAAGAGAGAATGAGAGAAAAGAGGAGCCAGAGTAGAGAAAGTGTGATGATAGAGGAGATAACGAAGACAGGATGAGAGAAAAAAGCAAGCAGAACTAGGAGAGAATATGAGGAAAGGGAACACGGAGGGAATATGAGGGAAGAAGAGACAGCCAGGACAGGATGAGAGAAAAGAGGAGGCAGAGTGGAGAGAAAATGTGAGGAAAGAGGAAATAACTGAACGAGAATGAGAGAAAAAAGCAAGCAGGAAAGAGGAGATAACTGAACGAGAATGAGAGAAAAAAGCAAGCAGAACTAAGAGAGAATATGGGGCAAGAGGGCGCAGAGCTGAGAAGCAATGTGAGGATGAAAGAGACTTCAGAGACAGAATATGAGAAAAGGGGAGGCATATCTGAGAGATAGAAAGAGATAAAAGGGCTGGGAAAGCACGCGAGAAAAGGGATACAGCTCAGACAGACTGAAAAAAGAGCAGGCAGAGCAGAAAGAGAATATGAGTTAAAAAGAACCAGCTGAGTGAGATTGTGAGAAAAAGAGTCAAACCACATGGAAAATCTAAACAAAGAGGGGACAGTGAAGACAATGAACGTGAACAAAGAGAACACAAAATCGTGAGAGGGTGTGAGGTGCGAGGAGGGAGCCGGGAGAGATGAGGAAGAATGTGAGGTTATAGTACAAACCTGAGGAAGGATGTGAGACAAAAAGAAGTGGGCGTGAGTGCAAATGCGAATAAAGAAGACGGAGCAGAGATTGATTGCGAGGGCAATGGGGGCAGGTCGGAGAGGGGATATCAAGAATGAGCAGCCAGCCAAGAAATAATGTGAGGAAAGAGCAGAGTGACCAGAGAGAGATCTGACAAAGCATTTGAAAAAGAGAAAAGATGAGAATGACTGTGAGGGAAGAGGACAGGGCTGCGAGAGATTACCAGGAAAGAGACAACAAATTCGAGAGAGAATGTAAGGAAAGACGAGAGTTGTGAGAGCATGTTAAAAGGGACAGGCTGAGGAAGAATGTGAGGAAAGAAGAAACAGAGCTGAGAGATCATGCGAGTCAAGAGGAGGCAAAACTAAGTCTAAGAGAGAATGTAAGGGCAAAGGAGACGGAGCTGGAAGTGGGGAAAGAGGAATGTGAGGCAAGGAAGAAAGAACTGAGAAAATGTCGGGATGGAGGGCGACTTGAGAGAGAAATTGAGGCAGTTGGAGGCACGAGTGAGAGAACAGGGGAAAAGAAGTGGCAGCGGGGAGACATGTGAAGAATGGTGATACAGAGCAGAGAGGTTGTAAAGAAAGAAGAGGCATATATCAGTTTGGCGAAAAATTGAGGTAGAGAATGTGAAGGAAGCTGAAATATCAATTTTTTTTTGTTTGCCATTTAAGAGCACACCTGTACCGGTAGGCCTCTTTAGGTGTGTCGCTTATGGAGGCATGACGGCAAGAGAGACAGAGATCAAAAAGAAGGTAGGATGTAGCACGAGCCAAGTGAAGATAGGACTTAAGTTGAGGAAAAAAGGAAAAAATGAGTGACTATGTGAGGCAATGCGCTAAAATTCGAGAGATTCTTGGTGCCAATGGTGGTCAAAGAACAGCTGAGCCAGAGCTCACAGAGGCCATTAGGAAAGGTGAGGCACGAACGAGAGAGAGCGTGGGTTAACAGAGGGGAGACTGCTGGAGAGAATGCAAGACTAGGGGAAGCAGCGAGGTGTGAGAATGAGCGGCTAAAAGAACCAAAATGGAGGAAAAGCGAGGCAACTGCAGCGGCCTAGAAGGTTCCTGCAGCTCCTGCGGTGTTGGGGGGCTCGGACCCTTCTGGGTTCCCCAACTCTTCAGTGGGTACCCATTCAGTCGAAGGCCAAGGGATATCTGTGAAATATGGGAGACTCTAGAGCCACTCATTAAAATTCTGCAGGGGCCATATCATTCTGCGTTCCGTCTTTGACAAGTCAACGCAAAGCTGATGCAGACAAGGCAGAGCTGAGTGAGAATGCCAGACAGAGAGCAAAACTGAGAGCGAAGAGCCGCGGCTGAGGAAGCATATCAGACTGCAGAGACAGAGCTGAGAAAAAACGCGGGAAAACATAACATCGATTATCAGGCAGAGATTGCTGGATGGGAAGGAGAGATCTGTCGGAATGTGATGAAAGGCAAACGAGATCAGACAGACTGTGAATTATGGCGAGGCAGACAGCAGTATGAATGGAGGGCAGAGGGAAGCGGATCTGAGCCAGAGTGAGAGAGAGGCATGAAGAGCATTCAGTGTCTTAAAGGCGAATGAGAATTGCGAGTTAATGTAAGACACACTTATGTAGAGTGCAGGGTTAATATGACGCTGTGGAGGCTGTGAAAATATGGCGCAAGAACTCAAGTAAGGGCAGGGCTTTAAGTGGGATGAAGAAACTGGGGGGGGTCTCTAGGAGCGTGGCCAATGTAATTAAGGGCGTGGCTTAGAACATGTAAGCTAAAAATTTGTGCTTAGCATAGTGTGCCGCCCGACTTGTATTTTGCTGTTTCTGTCATTGCATCCAGATATAGGATACAACAAGTAACATCATACTTACAAGTCAGGACTATTGACTTTGTCAATGGTTGTTAGTTGCATAAGATAAATAAGCAGCAACCATGGCTTGTATATAATATCGAAAAAGCTTCCACTTAAAGCCCTGGTGACACCACGACAATGTTGCTGCTCCTGAGTTTAACAAAGAGAAGGGAAATCCAGAGAGAAAATGACTCTCTAAAGGATTTCCCTTCCCTTACAATGCTCACCTGGCATGACGTCATGCCGTAACTTCTCCACTAGTGAGAAGTGAGCAGTGTGAGCACTCGCACATCGATGTGCCTGCTGTCACTGCAGTCCGGAAAAAACCAGACCGCTTGTGCCAGGGCACAAAACAGAGCCCGATAGAGACCCGTTTCGAGGCCCCCTTTAAAAACGTGCCGGTGCTCAGCACCAGTGAGACCCGGCCCACTTAAAGCCCTGAGTAAAGGGATTTGTCCAAAATGTTCTCTTCTTCAGCACGAAAGTCAGCAGTTGAGAGTAGATATTGTCTTTTGGCCAAGATTTTACAAGTCAAGCTGCGGCTAAAAGGCTTTGTTCCTAATTGAGAAAGTTTGGTTGTTGGAGTATGCACAGATCACATCTATTGGATGGTCATAATCATAAAACTCTCTTACCTCAATCTATTGGCTATTTGGTGGATTATTTCCCCTTCCAGGAAGTGCCATTGTTCGAAAGCATGAGAAAGTGTTTTACATGGGTGTTTAGGGGCTGGGGGAGAAGGTAGGGGAGTTTGTTGTACGTAAGTACCAGGTGTTGGCCAGGGAAAAGATAAGGTAGAGGTGGAATAGCCCCAATTAGGAGCAAGAGCCCTTACACACCCCGAGGGGTGTCATGCTTCATCATCGAGCAGCTCCTTGTTGGGCCGGCGCTGGAGTGCCCAACGGGCCCTGCAAGGGGGCTCTTTGCCGGAGATCTTCTCTTGTTTGCCGATTGAAGTTAAAAAGTAGTAGTGGGGCATGTGTGTAAAGAGTAGAGCTGGGAAGGAGTGTGTGTGAATTAAAAATAGCTATTGGAATCCCACAGATTATATTTATTAGCTGGGTTCCTATGCTATGATTAAAAACAGGTGACTAAAGAGTTGTAGCTAAAGAGGGGAAATTATACCCTCTTGAGCTCAGGATTGTTATGTTAACTGAAGTTTGTATAGCGCATAATCACCAACAGGTCTCTTAGCGCTTTGAGAGAGTGGCCAAAGTCCACCAGCAGTGCAAATACAACACTTGGCAGATGTTTTTAGACTGTGTCCAGAGCCTCCCTAAACCGGAACGTCTTGAGTCGTTTCCTGAAAGGGAGGAGTGCGGATTCCTTACGAAGGTTCTCAGGCAGTTGATTCCAGAGTTGAGGAAGTAGGACAGAGAAGGCTCTGCCACCTTTGGATACGGTTTTAAACCGTGAATAAGCCAAAAGGCCAGCCTCGGACGACCAAAGTGTACGTCCCGGCACATAGTTCCCTAGGCGTTCCTTAATATAAACTGGGGCCTGGCCATAGATGGCTTTGTGGGCAATGCAGAGACCCTTGAACTTTGCTCTCTGTTTGATGGGGAGCCAGTGCAACTTGCACAGCAGAGGGGTGGCATGGGCCCTCCTAGGAAGCCTAAAGATCAGCCTGGCTGCATCATTCATGGTCACCTGTAATTTGTTAATGAGTTTCTCAGGGAGGCCAATATATAAGGCATTACCATAGTCCAGTCTGGACACGATTGTGGCCGACACTATCATCTGTAATGTGGCAGATGAGAGAAGGGGGTCAAGTTTCCGCAACTGTCTCATTAGACCCGTACATGTTCCGACCACGGTAGCAACTTGATTAGCCATGGAAAGATTGGCATCAATCTTGATGCCCAAACTTTTTACGACAGGAACTGGCGTAGGGGTGGTGCCAAGCTCCCGATTATGCATGTGATGTGAATGGGGTCAACATGTTTCATGCCTTTTCTTGCCCATAGGATCTTGGCAATTCATCAGGACCAAGAGATCCTCATCTACTCTAGTCACAGCCAAGCAGCAGTAGCAGCGCGGGTGCAGGAACAGGAGCGGGAGGACGCCGAAAAAAACGCCGAACTGCTTGCGGCACCGACTTCAACTTCTTGATTACCCGCTGATTTCAGCAAACAGCATCCGACGACAGAACGGTAGATTGACCGTCCATTCACCCGCGGGCCGTGGGGCCGTGGTCAAAACGTCACGCTCAGAAGGTTGTGCACAACTGAGTGCCTCCTGCTGCCTCAACCCCTGGGGGTATCCTGGGGGCATCCTCCGGGTGTCGCTGACCTCCCTCTGATCCCTGCGCAGTGGGAGAGAGGCCAAAACACAACTGACCCCTGCACAGTGGGAGAGACGTCAAATACAACTGACTCTGGAGGAGGGGCGAAACGATCGAAGTGGCCCTCCCGGAGCGCCCAGCTCACTCAGGACCCGTCTGATCCAGCACCTCCAACCGTCTCCAGCCACAGCAGCAGCAGCCACAGCAGCAGTAGCCACGGAGGTGCTTACCCCATATCGCAGCGGCAGTCAGGAAGAAGTGCTGTAAGGTGCTGTAAGGCGACACACTAGCAATTTCCAACCAGGTTGCCGTGACATCAACAACCTCAACAATCAACAGCCAACATTCCAGCAGCAGCAGCATCCTGAAAGTGGTAAGCTGTGCCAGAGGGAGCGGTGGGTGGTCGACCGGGAGCCGGAGCAGGCTGTGAGCGCTGCTGCCATTAGAAGGCAGCGGCTGAGTGTGTGCCCTGGCGGGGCGGCAGAAGCGGCCCAGCTAGGTCGGGGTGCGGCTTGCTGCCTTGTCGTGTGTGCCCCGCTCGACGTCGCCTCCTCCACCCCAGACCACCCCGAGCCAGTCATACCTCCCCCAGCCATAACGCGATAACCTATCTCCCAAAGCAGGAGACGCCACACGCACGGATTGTTAAATCAGAGGAAGCAGCAAGGGTCGATACTCACCATCTAACTCACTGTCTAATAATCAAGGCTAACACCACTGCCCGGAAACCATCAAATTAGGCAGTGCAATGAGGTCAGGCAGGACAAGGAAGAACCCACCACAACCCACAAAGCGAAATTGTAAGCCTAAACCAAACTCCAAAGGAACCGCATCCCCCCAGGGCGGGTCACTAAAGTCATCACAAAATCAAAGAGCCGCACTTATATCACCCACCTACTAAATTTTTGGTTCAATGAATCCAACTGGGAAATTTACCTTCCTAAAGGATCCAACTGCAGCTATTTACTCCACGCCGGTAAAGGTAAACGGCCTCTTAAAACCACTGACGCCATATAAATCAGCCTCTACCCAGATGGAGGACAAGAAAGATAACGCGTCACATAAGACGCCGGTAACTGCCACGAATGTAGCCCCACACATCACCGAGGACAAAGAAGCCCTTCCAGTAAAAGAATGTACTGAACAAGAGGTTAAAAAATCGTACTGTTGGAGTAACAATCTACAAGTCATCCAAGCGCAAGTACATACAAAAACAGAAGTACATTCTAAGAGTGAAGTTTTAACACATAGCAAAAGAACAGATGCCACTCCGGGGACTGCGAACACTGACCAAGACGCTATTACACCACTTTGCCAGAGTAACTTGATGCTACCAATGCAAATGCATGCTCATTTGCATACCAATCAGGACTCAATGTACGGGATTGACGCAAGACCCGCCAACAGATTGATCATTACCAGCGATGCAGAAAAACCCAAAAATCATTCCACACCGTAACAACAGTCTAAGCAAAACAAAAAAAATGAGGATACCTATAACACAGATGAATTCAGTGACTCCTGGATGGAGTCCCAATCAATACTAAACAACAAGGATATACTGCAGGCTATAAGCACAACATCCAAACCTCCTATACAATTTTGCAAAATATCAATGCCCCTAGCAGTAGAACAATCAACAACAGCAGAAACATCAAGTTCCCCAGCACAGGCAAAAGTCAGCACAGCAAATCAAATAAACAATAACATAGTGCAAATATATAACAATAAACTTAGTAATGAAGAGATGAAATCAGAAAAAGAAACCAAGGCCCAGTTTTCAAAGTCAACTCACGTCAATTTAGTACAAGGAACGGGACAGACTGACAAGAGCGCAACAGAGGGTCACCAATGGAAAAAATTGACGCTGCGACTAATAGATAAACAGCAAACAATCAACATATCTAGCTCATCCGAACCGGCAGGAAACAAGCCTTCTGATCTAACCATTAAAGCTCATGACAAAAATAAATTCATCAGCGAACAGCGGGCCCACACAGAAAATGCAGTAGACAAAAATAGCACTGGCTATTCACCCAGTAACGTCATGGAGTGGAACCATCAGGTGGACCATAACATCACCAAACACCTAATGGAGCTGAAACAAGAATCAGAAAAAAACCTGGAAGCTCTTTCAAATCTACATGCCTCCCTAATTAAAGCACTGCAAACCTCAATCAGTACTCTTAGTATGCAGTCAGATAAACTCGACATCCAAATCAATCTAATGAACGTAATAGCGGAATACATCTCCGGCATAAATACCAAACTTGACTCCATGATGGGCCAATTACCATTCATTAATAAAAAGGCAGAAGATACGCGGGTGCAAGCTCTTAACTGTGCTTGCTGTCCAATTCTGGAAAAACTAAGGGACCTTCCAACAATATTAACAAGCATTCTTCGTGAATGCAAACAGGCAAAGCATCCTCCTGAAACAAATAGAGCAAATGGCAAGGAGCCATTGAGTGGGGAAAGAAGTTCCCAAAATATTGTCCTACCAAACATCCAACAGACAACCCTTTTGCCAATAGGAAACAGGACTAAAGCTGCGGAATCATGTGATGAGTCATCCAGTGTAGAGTCCCCCGCATTACATCCAGCTACTCTGATCGACGTCTCACGAACTCAAGTGATCCAACAACCATCCAACCAGGCGAACCAAACAATCAATCCTCCCCCTTTTCTAACAAAAAGACAAAAAAACATGCCAGAAAAGCGAGAAATCGCCATCATAAAAGCAAAACATCAAAAATACAGGCAAAGGATAACTACCCAATTTTTTATTTCAATGACGGTAAAGACCGGTTATTAGCAACCGCAGGGCAGAACCTGGAACCCAAAGAGGAAGACGAGGCAGGTTGCTCGGACAAGTCGGAGATAACTGAATCATTAGACTCTTCGCAAAGGGCATCACCAGTGCCAAACAGCCCAGCCTCGACAAATCTGAGCTTTGAGAGTAGTGGCCTTCCGTCAAACAGAAAAGACACAGAAGAGCCCAAACCCGGTGTGAATAGTGCGGGATGCTCAGGGGTCAATGTAAACAAAACAACAAATCCTAAAGGACCAGCAAGCCATCAGCAGAGAATGACCTCTAGCACACAAGAAAGGGGCTGCCCCCACAGGAACCCAGGTCCCATCTTACAAGTTCACACTGGGGATAAAAGAGGAGATAGGGAAGTTATCTCAAGGAAAGGCCAGCAACCAGGAAGCGCTAAGAGACCAGATACTGATAAACATAAAATCGCAAAGTGAAAATGCGAATTGTAACGAACCAGAAGCACTGGTAAGAAACCAAAGCTTTAGGCAGCTATCAACAACCCACCCGCAAAAAAGGTCCACAAATCAAATTTAAATAACAGGATCTTTTTCACACCACTCTATTCCTCACAAGGACCACACGATTATCTAAACAGAGGGAACATCATGCGGCTCATGGCAGTTATCCCAACATTAAAACATCTGACAACCACAGACTTATTGGCAATAGAATTCACTAGCCTAGTAAATAACACAGGAAAGGAAAAAACCCTAGCAATTTGGAAGACAGAAGAAATGGTGTCAGACATCTTAAAAGAGGCCACAAAGTTTGAAGATTGGGGCATATCTCTCTCTACTCCACCGAAACAACGTTATCCTTCACCTTTCCTATCATCAAATACACCCGTAAATAATAATTCAAGCACAAATATAGTCCCCTCGGTTCTGCGAGGTGCAAAAGGCGCAGATGGTATAAATCCACAAAAACAGAAGTTGCAAAAAACAGCACACTAAAGTCTCCACAGACTCGACCAGAAAGGAGAATGATGTGCAACTACATCACATACACCAGAGTCCTCCCCAATCAAAATCTTAACTTGGAACATTGCAGGTGCAAAGAGAAGCCTGCAGGAAAAAGGGAATCCTGAGAACTGGGATAACTACGAAATCGTTGCCCTCCAAAAAACATGGCTGACAGCCCCAGTGGAGGTTCCAGGGAGGACCCGCCACCATGTGAACGCAATACGAACGCAGCAATACGGTAGACCTAAAGGTGGCTTAGCCGTCTACATTTCAACAGCATTAAAAATGTCTTCTGTCCAGCTGTTAACAACAACATCCGCTATGCAAATAATAAAAATGGAGCTGGGCTCACATTCAGGGGTCAGCACCATCATTCTTATCAACATCTATGCACACCCGAAACAAAAGATTAAAAAAGATTTATTCAAAAACATCATCGCCACTATTGCAGAATTCCGGTTTGAACAACCAACCTGGGAAATAATTCTAACGGGAGACTTAAACTCAAATCTATTATACACTCAAGAAGAAGACAACAACATCACTGCAGCAAACGCAATCTGGGCAGTACAAACACAATCTTATCCCATACCAAAACGAGCAGACAACGTAGGACAGCAACTCGTAATAGACCTTGAACATCTAGGGATGCGTGTACTAAATGGTAGAACAAAACAGGATAGTCCTGCTGCATGTACATACCATGGCCCCCACTCAAGCTCAGTCTTGGATTATACAATGGTAACCCTCCCCCTCCTAGGGCAAATAGAAAGCTTCCTGATCAAATGCTCCACCGAGAGTGATCACTCGGTTCAGCACATTGAACTAAATACGACATTCCAAAGACACACAGAAGCCCCAGCAGTGGAGGGGTTCACGTCAACAATAAACCTGAAACGATTGCAATGGACAAACAACACACTACCGCACATAGCTTCAAGGGCAAAAGATCTGATGGCGACCCTGGAGTCACAAAAAAACTTGACGATCGAAACATGGACTACTTTTCTGGCAAGTCTTTCACAATCAGGGGCATCAACAAAACCGCCAAGTAAAAAGAGGACAAATTGCAACAGTCACATTAGTCAAACAGCCCGAACTTTAAGGAAACAACTGAGAAGGGCACTTAGGTTGACACAGCAACAAAGCCCATCCTCAACTACATGGGAGCAAGTTCATCAATTAAAGAAAAAATACAAAAAACAAATTTGGGATGACAAAAAAACACAACATAATAACTTTTGGACAAAACTATTATACAATGCAAAGAAATCAAGGGCCAGAGCTTTCTGGGACCAGGTGAATTCCTTTACCAGAACTTCAAAAGTTATAAACGCGACTTGTGTCACAGAGCCTGCTTGGGTACAACACCTAATCACCACATTTTCAGTAACAAACGAGGGTGGGATAAACTCCGCTGTAACCATCCAAAGGGAGAGCAAACAGCCCCGGTGACTCCAAACAAGCACAGTATTAGGAAGAACAAGTTCCCCATAACCGTCAAAACAATAGGAAACGGCATACAGCAGAATGTGGAAACATTACAGCCACATCCTCCCTATTCCGTAGTAGAAATTTCAAAAGTAATAGCAAAAAGCCGGCTCGATGGGGCACCTGGCCCGAACGGAGTACCCCAAGCAATTTATAAACAAGACCCCAACTTTTGGGCAAGAAAGATGTATTGCCTGTTTCAACTGATATGCACAGCTAGTCGCATCCTGGAGAGCTGGAGAGGCGCAATAATTAATCCAATATTTAAAGGAGGAGAGCGCACAGGCCCCGCTAATTACCGTCTGATCGCGTTAATAGACGCTGAGGCCAAATACTACGCATCCTTGATCTTAGCAGACTTGACAAGCTGGTCCGACGCGAACAAAAAAATCCCCCTCAACCAGTCGGGCTTTCGACGGGGTACAGGTACAATCACAAACACCCTAGCATTAGGGCTGATTGCTGATAAAAGCCTACGGCAGCGACAAAAACTTCATCTATGCTTTGTGGACTTCAAGGCGGCGTTTGACCGTGTCAATAGACGCACCTTGTGGGGCAAACTGAAGCAACAGGGTCTACCAGATTCAATCCTGAAACCAATGATGGATCTGTATACTGACACCTGGATGCAGGTAAAAATCGCCGATGGCCAGAGGCTCACCAGGAAGATCTACACCAACGAGGGTTTAAAGCAAGGCTGCGTCTTGGCCCCACACCTGTTCAATCTATTTATGGCTGACTTAACACCAAGGCTAGATGGGGTTAATTCGCACCCACCGCGCCTGGGCACACTGTCGCTAACGCACCTGTCCTATGCGGATGACGTCGTCCTCCTAAGCCACACACGAATTGGCTTGCAAAGAGCAATTCACGAGTTAGCTGACTTCGCAAAAACAAATTTGATGGAAATAAACACAACAAAAACAAAGGTCATGACAATAACTCATAGTTTACATAATCAAACGACGTTCACAATCAACAATGCGAGGTTAGAAGTGGTGAACAGCTATAAATACCTAGGGATATATCTGGATCGAAGGCTCTCCTTTTCAATGCAGAACGAGGCCATACAAAAAAAGGGCAACGCTCTAACATTTGCGTTTTGTAGCTTATCAAAAACCTTAAAAGGCCCACTGTTCACCCCATTATTGGCAGTCATCAAAGCAAAATTGCTTCCAACAATTGCATACGGAAGTGTCGTTTACCATGGCAACAACGCAGCAATCCTGGACAACATTCCAACACGAGTGTACAAAAGGGTATTCTCTCTGCCACGTGACTCTTCGTCAGCCCAGGTTCGATTAGAGTTTGGGCTGCAACAACAACAACTATACAGAAGGTATGAGGCCAACAAAACCTGGTATAAAATCTGGCTCAATCGTGGTCTCGAGATCAACAAGGCGCTCTGGGACGCCTTGCAAGGTGACCCTCAGTCAGCCTACGCAAAGTATTTAGAAGCTTCGCTGCAAATAACTAGGATGGCTGACCTCTGGCAGCAGAAATTACCTCTGGCCTCATCCAGCTTATTACGAAAAAGGAGGCAAAAATGCACTCGCTACAAGAAGACAAAGCAATGTTAAGTCGGCGAGCCCATGCTTGGATGGTATCAATCAATCAATCAATCATAAAGCGCACTACATACCCGCGAGGGTCTCAAGGCGCTGGGGGAAGAGGGGGGTGGTGCTGCTACTGATCGAAGAGCCAGGTCTTGAGGAGTCTTCTGAAGGCCAGTAGGTCTTGGGTCTGTCGGAGGTTGGTGGGGAGGGTGTTCCAGGTCTTGGCGGCGAGGTGGGAGAAGGATCTGCCGCCGGCGGTCGTTTTCCGGATGCGGGGGACTGTGGCGAGGGCGAGGCTGGTCGAGCGGAGCTGGCGGGTGGGGGTGTAGAAGCTGAGTCGTCTGTTGAGGTAGGCTGGTCCGGAGTTGTGGAGTGCTTTGTGTGCGTGGGTGAGGAGCTTGAAGGTTATCCTCTTGTTGACAGGGAGCCAGTGCAGGTCTCTCAAGTGGGGTGTGATGTGGCTGCGTCGGGGGATGTTGAGGATAAGACGTGCAGAGGCGTTCTGGATGCGTTGCAGCCGTCTCAGGAGCTTAGCCGTCGTTCCTGCGTAGAGGGCGTTTCCGTAGTCTAGCCTGCTGGTGACGAGGGCCTGGGTGACTGTTTTTCTTGTTTCGGTGGGGATCCACTTGAAGATCCTGCGGAGCATTCAGAGGATGTTGAAGCAGGATGAGGAAACGGCGTTGACCTGCTTAGTCATGGAGAGGGTGGGGTCGAGGATGACCCCTAGGTTGCGTACGTGGTCGGTGGGTGGCGGGGCTATTCCCAGTGATGTTGGCCACCAGGAGTCGTCCCAGGCTGAAGGGTTGGAACCAAGGATGAGGACCTCCGTCTTGTCCGAGTTCAGCTTCAGGCGGCTGGTCCTCATCCATTCGGCGACGGCCTTCATTCCTTCGTGGAGGTGGACTTTGGCGGTGTGAGGGTCTTTGGTGAGGGAGAGGATCAGCTGGGTGTCGTCGGCGTAGGAGATGATGTTGAGGTTGTGCTGTCGGGCGACGTGGGCGAGGGTGCCATGTAGATGTTGAACAGCGTTGGGCTGAGGGAGGAGCCTTGGGGTACGCCGCAGATGATCTTGGTGGCCTTGGATCGGAAGGGGGCGAGGCGGACGCTTTGTGTTCTGCCGGAAAGGAAGGATGTGGTCCAGTCCAGGGCCTTCTCTTGGATCCCGGCGTCGTGAAGGCGTGTTCGTAGTGTGTGGTGGCAGACCGTGTCGAAGGCGGCTGATAGGTCCAGGAGGATGAGGGCTGCTGTTTCTCCGTTGTCTAGCAGGGTCCTGATGTCATCGGTGGCGGCGATGAGGGCGGTTTCGGTGCTGTGGTTGCTGCGGAAGCCGGACTGGGAAGGGTCCAGGATGTTGTTCTCCTCGAGGTAGCGGGTCAGTTGTTTGTTGACGATTTTCTCGGTGACCTTCGCGGGGAACGGGAGCAGAGAGATGGGTCGGAAGTTCTTGAGGTCCTTGGGGTCTGCCTTGGGTTTCTTGAGTAAGGCGGTGATCTCGGCGTGCTTCCAGCTTTCCGGGAAGGTTGCTGTCTCGAAGGAGATGTTGATTATTTTCCGGAGATGGGGCGCGATGGCTGTACTGGCTTTGTTGAAGATGTGGTGAGGGCACGGGTCTAGCGGTGAACCGGAGTGGATGGTGTTCATGATCTCGCTGGTGTCCTCGTCGTTGATGTTGGTCCAGGAGAGCAGGCGGTTGGTGGTTGTGGGGGCAGTGGTCTCGGTGGTTGCCGGGGCGGTCGTGGTGTTGAAGCTGTCGTGGATGTCGGCGATTTTGCGGTGGAAGAAGGTGGCCAGTGAGTCGCACAGGTCTCGCGACGGCTGGATGTCGTTGGTGTTGGAGCTGGGGTTGGAGAGTTCCTTCACGATGTTGAAGAGCTCTTTGCTGTTGTGTGCGTTGTTGTCTAGGCGGTCTTTGAGTGAGGCCCTTTTGGCGGATCTGATGAGGTGATGGTGACTGCGGGTGGCGCTCTTGTGGGCGGCGTAGCTGTCCGCTGTCCGTTCGTGGAGCCAGATCTTCTCCAGTTTTCGGCATGTTCGTTTGGAGGCCTGGAGGTCTTCGGTGAACCAGGTGGCTTTCTTGCTGGTGTGGCTGTTGGGCGGATTCTTGAGCGGGGCGAGGGTGTTGGCGCAGTCGTCGATCCACTGTCTGAGGTTGCGGGCGGCGGTGTCGGGGTCGGAGGGTTCGGCGGGTGGGCTCAGGGCGAGGGTTGTGGTTAGCTGGTCTTCCGTGACTCTGCTCCAGCAGCGGCGAGGCATTTGTTCGGTGCGGTGGTGCGTGGTGGGCTTCCTGTAGGTGAAGTGGATGCAGTGGTGGTCAGTCCAATGGGGTTCGGTGGTGTGGTTGAAGGAGACGTGTGGGCTTGCGGAAAAGATGGAGTCTAGCGTGTGGCCGGCGGCGTGGGTGGGTGTAGTCACGAGCTGTCTGAGTCCGAGGGTGGCGAGGTTGTCGATCAGGGTGGTGGAGTTGGTGTCCTTGTTGTTCTCGAGGTGGAAGTTCAGGTCCCCGAGGAGGATGTAGTCCGTGGAGGCGATGGCGTGTGTGCTGACGAAGTCAGCGATGGAATCGCTGAACTGTGGTCGGGGTCCGGGGGTCTGTAGATGAGGGTTCCTCTGAGGGTGGTGTTGGGATCGGTGTGGATCTGGAAGTGCATGTGTTCGGCGGTGCTGAGGGTGTCGTCGGTGTTGGTTGAGACTCTGAGGGTGTTCCTGTGGACGATGGTGATGCCTCCTCCGACTCCGTTGGTGCGGTCCCTGCGGGTGATCTTGTATCCGTCCGGGATGGCAATGGCGATGTCGGGGGCTGAAGCGGGATTCAGCCAGGTCTCCGTCAGGAATGCGACGTCTGGGGAGGTTGAGTCGAGAAGGTCCCAGAGTTCGATGGCGTGTTTGCTGGCGGAGCGGGTGTTGAGGAGGATGCATCTGAGGTAGTTGGGTTCTTTCCTGGGCGGTGGTTTGGCGGGGCGGGTGCTGGCGAAGCTGCAGTTCCGGCAGGTGAAGGGCCCTTGGGTGCGCTTCGGGGTGGCCTGGTAGCAGGCGTGATCTTTTCCGGGGTTGAGTGCGTGGAGGGTGCTGGCGTCGTATCGGCGTCTGTTGATGTGGCGGGCGCGGGGGATGCCCGGACCAGGGGGTCTGGCGCTGGGCACGGTCACGGCTCGGACGGGCGCAGACGGGCTTGCCTTAGGCGCGCCAGCGGTGCGCCAGCGGCGCGGCCGCGCAGCGGCCGCCATAAATGGGGAGGTGGGAGGGAGGAGCAGGGAATGGGGCAGCGAATGGGCAGTGAGGGGGCGGGGCCACAGGGGCGCAGCGGCGGGAAACTGGCACAGAAGGGAAAACGAGCACAATCAGGGCATCAAGGGGGCACAGAAAGGAAAAAAACGAGCACAATCAGGGGCAGCAAGGGGGCACAGAAAGGAAAAACTAGCACAATCAGGGGCAGCAAGGGGGCACAGAAAGGAAAAACGAGCACAATCAGGGGCAGCAAGGGGGGCACAGAAAGGAAAAACGAGCACAATCAGGGGCAGCAAGGGGGCACAGAAAGGAAAAACGAGCACAATCAGGGGCAGCAAGGGGCACAGAAAGGAAAAACGAGCACAATCAGGGGCAGCAAGGGGGGCACAGAAAGGAAAAACGAGCACAATCAGGGGCAGCAAGGGGGCACAAAAGGAAAAACGAGCACAATCAGGGGAAGCAAGGAGGCACAGAAAGGAAAAACGAGCACAATCAGGGGCAGCAAGGGGGGCACAGAAAGGAAAAACGAGCACAATCAGGGGCAGCAAGGGGGCACAGAACGGAAAAACGAGCACAATCAGGGACAGCAAGGGGGGCACAGAAAGGAAAAGACGAGCACAATCAGGGGCAGCAAGGGGGGCACAGAAAGGAAAAAACGAGCACAATCAGGGGCAGCAAGGGGGGCACAGAAAGGAAAAAACGAGCACAATCAGGGGCAGCAAGGGGGCACAGAAAGGTAAAACGAGCACAATCAGGGGCAGCAGCAGGGCACACAGACGGAGCTGTGTGGTGGGGGAGCGACCTACCAGTCAAGGTCCTACACTAAACCTGAGCCAGCGTCATATCTGGGTCTAGCCTTTTCCCCTCACCTAAAAACCAAGTATTTAGAGCTACGTATGGGGAAGCTGCACTCCAATGCAGACCTTCCCAGCTGGAAGTACCAGGGTTCAAAAGCATGCAGCCTATGTGGGTCACCAAAACAGGACTTTATACATCTAATATGTATTTGCCCAGCCTTAGGTTCTTACCGCCGTCACCTGTTGAGGAGACAGTTTAATGAAAGAGGCATCCGCACCTGCAGATCTGCCATATTAAAAAGCCTGGACTCAAACGATCCGCAACTAATATGCCATTTGACAACATTTTTAATCTGTTATAAGAAAGTAATGACATAATGACACTGGCCACAACGTCGTTCAGTGGACCTCTTCTGCCTTTTAACAATAATTATATTGTAAATAGAAACAATTAACCACATTTTAATGTATTGAACAAATAAGGTGGTGTATCAACTGTTCATATTAATTTTTATCCTTTAAAGGAATGTTTAAAGAAACGGTGGCATTTACAAGTTTTAACATGTTTATATGTTCATATGTTTCGACGGTTCGATGAATTTTATAGGAACATTGTTTTGGTTTCAATTAACTGAACAATAAAGAATTTTTCACTTTCACTTACTCTAGTGGGGACGGTGCGGGTCTAGGTGTGGGAGGTTCCATCCCCTCCAGTCCGGACTCGTGTCATAGTCCTACGTGAAGGTGAAGAAGTAAATGTAAGTGTACCTTCTGGAGAGAAACCTAGAAGGGGGGCTACTTCCCCTTAGCGGTGACATAAGGAGACAAGATACAAGATAAAAGATCTGGAAGGCGACATCCTAAGGGCCTTGAGAGAAAGAGAGACTTGCAACAAGAAGATCTGGACCAGATAAGAAAGATAACGAAATTAAAAGTGCAAGACAGGCCTTAGTAGACTACCTAGACAGTATATTAAGAATAAAGTTGGAGGCCAGTAAACTAGCTCATTATGAATACGGGGAAGGGTGTGGGAAGCTTCTTGCTGCAAGGCAAGAATGGAATGCGCGAGGAACATAATTAAAGAAATAGTATCCAAAGAAACCGGGAGGCGCTGTACAGAGAATACAGAAATAGAACAAGCATTTATGGATTTCTTTCGAGAGTTATATACGGATGTTCTCTCAATCTCTGAGGCACATTTAAAAGATTATATTAATGGGATAGCTCTGACCTCGCTTAATGACAAACTAGTACAGTCACTTAATCAGAAAATCATTTTAGAGGAGTTTAAGGCGGCAGTTAACAATCTGGAGAGAGGTAGCACTGCTGGGTTGGACGGTATGCCCAATCAGTTTTATAAAATTCTCTCCGATGAACTTTCGCCCGTCTTGGCAAAGTTGATCGGTGGTATATTTTCCAAGGACTTGCCGAGCCCGAAGTCTTGGGATGAAGCGGCTGTTCGCCTAATCCTGAAACCAAATAAAGACCCTAAAAATTGTGAGTCATATAGACCAATTTCATTGCAAATTGTGACTATAAAATCTATGCGCAAATTGTTGCAAAGAGGTTGGAGCGAGAAATCCGTTCCCTGGTTCAGGAATATCAGAAGGGCTTTATTAAAGACCAACAGCTGCATGACTTAACTCATGATTTGATAGGCGCAATCGATTTGGCTACTCTGGATAACTTACCTTTATCTGTTCTAACATTTGACGCCGCAATGGCCTTTGATAGAGTAATTTAGCCTTTCTTACTGCAAACTATCCATAAATTTAGTCTGGGTGAGAAATTTGCTAAAGCTATTAGCGCCATATATAGGAAGCCTCCAGCTAGGAGATTAGTTAATGGGTCCCTCACTAAGTCAATTAAGATAGAGTGAGGGACAAGACAGGGGTGTCCCTTATCTCCTCTGCTGTTTGATCTATATATCGAACCATTAGCATGTAAAATCAGGGCAAATCAAAATATCCTGCCATTTGAGTGGAATGGGTGAGTGAAAAAAGTGGAATGGGTGAGTGAAAAAAGTGGCATTATACACTGACAAATTGATGGTCTTTACAAGGGACTTTGCTCACTCCTTTCTTGTGTTAGAGCACATTTTAATTGGTTTTGGGGAGGTTTCTGGATATCAAATCAACCAACAAAAAAACCAAGATCATGTCATGGAATACTCAATTAAATAACCCCCTATAAAACAAGAGATAAGATATCTTGGGATACAGGTCACACAGGATCTTTCTAAGATGGCCTAGGCCAATCTGGATAAAAAAAATGAGGGTCATTAGAGCTTTGTTAAGGTCTTGGGGGTTTCTTCTGCTCTCAATGATAAGTAGATCTAATTTGGTGAAAATGTAAATTTTATCAAAATGTATCTTCATTTTTAATACGATCCAGCTATCTTTTAATTTAAAAGCTATAAAAACTTTGCAAGGAGAAATTACAAGTTTTATTTGGTCTTGTAAGGGAGTGAGGATCGCCTGAAGAAACTTCGAAGATCTAAATCAGAGGGAGGCATTGCAGGGCCCGATTTTTGCTTATACTGTTGGGACTTCCAGCTAAAAAATATAAGATCACTCCTGTTCAACTCGGTTTGATTTTCACCTTGTTTTCAAGCAATGACAAAAAACCTACCATTCGGTGGTGATTTCTTTCTTTTTAAATTTGGCCACCCAAAATTTTTTCAAGAAAGTTAACTAAAGATATTAAGAGCGGAAAGTGAGATTTGGTATGAGACCACAAGAATTTTGAGGATACCCAATTACAGTATTGGTGCACCTATTTGGAATTCCCCAAGGACCCCCAACTGCCTGCAGGATAAACTGGTTGTCCCACTAATGGAAGAAGGAATAAATAAATGGGGTCAACTATTGCAGGATAACAAAATAGTCCCTTGTGAGACCTTAAACATTTCCACGAACCAAAGTCTATGCAAGTTTAAGTTTCACCAACTATCGAGCTGGGCCAGGATGGTGAAGGAAACAAAGAATGGGAAAATTACCTGCAGGGGGCCCTTTATCAACGTAAAGAAGACTCCAAGTGTTAGTGGATGCTGGTAAGGTTAAAAGATATGGCTTCAGCACCTCCGAAGGAGACCTGGAGGAGAGGGCTGCCGACGTTAGATGTAACATCTTTATGGCAAATATTGATGCTCACTTTATGGCCAGTTGTAAAAGCTGCACCTCTTAACAGAAATCATATTTTTACAGTTCACAGAGCGTACTAGACCCCAAAAAGATTATCAAAGCTGGGAGGTGAAGAAACCAAAGTCTGCCTAAAGTGTTCCATGAGGGATGTAGATGACGTACATATGTTACGGCAGTGTCCTCAAATCTGGGTCTTCTGGCAAGATATTGATAAGGCTATCTCAGAAATTCTGGGGAAAGAGATCGAGGTAAGCCTTGCTTTGGTTATCTTTGGGGTCCTACCAGGTGAGCGGTCACGATTTAAACTTATAAAAAGGCATGCACAACTGTTATTTAATAATATTGGCAAGAAGAGAAAGCTGCTTAAATGGGTATCCGCTTCTTCACCATATTATCTGGATTGGGTCAGGTCTGTAAATAGAGTAATCAGCCTAGATCGTAGCTGTCTATCAAAACAAAGAGCGGGAAAATGGGTGGCTTGGGAATACTGGGCAAAAAAATAATCTTTAGATAATATCTATTAATGGTCCAATGATTACGAAATAAGTAAAACCATGCCAGGGAGGAGGAGTAATTTCTAGGTTGATAAAAATCCCCCGTTTGCCTGATTTATTTGAGATTGGCTCTTCATGAATTTCAGAGATGGTTGGAATCACACGAGCCATTAAGCACTTTTCTCTCCTCTGGAATTTTCTTTGAGCTCATACCTCTAAAAATAATTACTTATTTATGAATGAGGACTAAAAAAAAGAAGAAAAAGAAAAGTAAGAAAAGTATTGGGCTTTGAAGTGGTCAGATTTACTATTCCCACTGCAATCTGGGCAAAAGTGCGAAAAGTGTTGGACTTCAGATAGGTCTATTTTACTACTCCCACTTCAACATAAGCAAAAGTAGGAAAAGTGTTGGCATTTGTAGGGGTCAGATTTACTTTTCCTACTACAGTCTTAGCGATAGTAGGGAAAGTGTTTTTTTTGGGGAGTTTTATATAGTGCAAATTCGACCCGAAGGTATCAGAGTGCTTTACAAGAGTACCAGTTGCGTTACAGATGGACACATTCTTTTTGTTAGGCATGATGAGATTAAGAGTTTTGCCCAGAATCACAGGATGTTGAGCGTCCCTACTGAGACTTAAACCTGGTTCCCCAGTTTCGAGGTCCACCACTCTAGCCTTAGGCCACATTATCTCCTCTAGTATTGGATTTTGAACGGGTTAAATTTACTATTCCCACTCCAAACTGAGCAACACTCCTAATATTATTTAAATAAAACATTTAAATATAGACAACAAATACAATTTTAATATATCTTTAAAATAGTAAATATATTAATTAGATATTAGAAAATAACGTAATTAAATAAATGCAAACGTTAAAAAAAACTGTAGTAAACATTTGTTAAAAAAAATGTACAACAATTTTCTGTGAAAGTACTTCCCCCATACTACGATCAAAAATGAACGCTGAAAACAATTAAAATTGATACAAACATAAATAGCATAACAATTATAAATTATTATTACACTCAAAATTAAATTAATTAATGAAAAGTAATGCAATTAATAAATTAAAAGTAACTAATAGAATTAAAAATATAAATACATTAATCAGCTGTTAGACCTGTCAGCCTTAGGGTGGTCTTTCCCCAAACATTTTGCCCTACCCGCCTCTATTTTTGATGAATTTGTTTTTGTTGGCCTAAGGACTCTATGCACTTTACTACTGTTAACCAGTGTTAAAGTGTGTGTGCTCTCTCCTTTAAACATGGTGAAATTGCCTTACACCCAGTTGGTACTACATGTACCCAGTGCCTGTAAATAAAATACTACTAGAGGGCCTGCAGCACTGATTGTGCCACCCATTTAATTAGCCCTTTTTAACATGTCTTGGATCTGCCATTGCAGCCTGAGTTTGCAGTTTAAACTGCCATTTCAACCTGGCAAAATAAACCAGTTGCAGGCCTAAACCTCCCTTTTTTAATACATATGTCACCCCTGGGATAGGCCCTAAACAGCTCATAGGCGAGGGTGCAGTGTATTTAAAAAGTTGTACATGTACTTTTAACTTTTACCTGTCCTGGTAGTGAAAAACCCTTAAGTTCATTTTTTACTACTACAAGGCCTGACTCTCCCATAGAATAACATGGGGTTAACTTATTACATTTAATATTTGATAACTTTCATTAGGGTGCCGGTAGGAATATCAAGTTTGGTGTCTAAAGAATTGAAATGTAAACCCTCTTTAATGGTAAAGTCATATTTTGAGTCACAATTCTGAAAATGCAGCTTTTAGAAAGTTGGCATTTTCTTGTCTCAACCATTTGGGCCTGTATCCTGGGTCACATGACTAGGCATAGCTGGTAGCTGGTCTTTGTGTATTGCTCCCAGACCGTGAGACAAAGGAAAATAGGTATTGGCAGGATGGACCGATTTGACTTGATGAAAAGGGAGGAGCTAGGACCTAACACATTGGCACATCACAAATCCTCTGTCTGAGCACAATCAGAAAAGGATTGACACCAGTCTTTTGTGACCCAAGACAAGCTAGAGCCAGGGCAGGGAGGCAGGAAATTAAAAACACCTCAGGGGCTAGCAACCTCCAGAACCTTCTTTTACTTCAAAGAGTGCCACAGGTGTAAATAATGGGCCCTCAGATCCAACTCTTCAGTACACCTCTGAACCTGTGGAAGACTCAGAAGGACTGCTACTCTGCTGCCCTGCTGCCTGAGTGAAAAGGACTGGACATGCATCTTGATCACAGAACCACCAGAGTGACTCCAAGGGCTAGTTGGATGCACCTCCTGATCAGAGCCTCAGGGACAGAAAAGGCTCCAACCACCTTGAACCCAGCCCCTGGACTCTGTCTGCTGTGAGTCTTGTACCCCAAGTAGTGCCACCACAGTCCTGGACGCTTGGAAGTGGGCGCGAAGGTGCTCTGTCAGCCCAGCTATGGTCCTGTGGGTGCAACAAACACAGCGCGACATATCTCCTCACAGCTCCACTTTGGAAAAGCTGTAGCACAACGCATTCCCAAAGCCGGACTTCACATCACAGCCCGCAGTCTCCTTGCAATCACGGTTGCACGTCCCATCCTAAACGCAAGCCTTCACATCGCATACCCTTCATCAACGGGGATCTCGATGACTACGTAGAACTCCACATCACAGCCTTGCAGCTTCGACAGAACCGCCAGTGTGTGACGCATCTTCGACACTGGACTACGTATCGCAAGCCCCCGTTGACAATATTCTTTTTTTTTAAAACGTATTTTATTGTCAAATTGCACATATGTTGCAGGGCTCTGCACTCCAGAGACTACTGCAATAACAAACCTTACAGCAGCCGGAAGCAATCGACTTTTTCTTTAAAATAAAGAACGAAAAAAAAACCAACTACACATGGCTATGCATATGAAACTGAATTGTCCAAAGCGGACCCCCACCCTCCAACTCCCCCCACCCGCACCCACCCCCGAGAGTCGCACAATGTCCACGTAGTCCAGTCCACAATTGATCTTTATAAATAAAAGAGTAGCAGCCTATGTACACACACCCCCAAACCCCCCTCCCCCCGCACCACAGCAAACCCATGCGTCGCCATCACTTACTCCCCGGAGGGGCCGCTTCCACAACCGGAGGCTCGAGCCACAGGCCCCTGTATTCCGCCCAGCACTTCCATATTTTATAATGCTTACGGGGGCACCCCTAGCAACAAAGATTGGTTGTTCCAACCCCATGCAGTAGTCCAGACCATTTTTCCAGGCTGCCACAGACGGGGCCCGCGGGTCCTTCCACACCTTAGCTATATCACGTTTTGCCAGTGTAAGGCCAAGGTACACTAGATGTCTTTTATATACATTGCCCCCTACCCCCTCCATGACGTGTAGCAGGGCAAATTGTGGCGTGCGTGGGAGCCCCCACCCCAACACCTCCGACAAACAGGCCAGGACCCCCCTCCAAAACCAGTCCAGAGCCATGCAATGCCAGACGGTATGTAAAAACGTGCCCTCCTCCCGGCCACACCGAAGACACTCCGGGGAGGCGATCAGTCCCACCCGCCACAGTCGACTCCGGGTGAAGTAGACCCTGTGTAAGTACTTAAATTGAATGAGGCGGAGACGCATGGCTATGGCCGCGCCGCGCGGGGCGGCCAGAGCCTCCCTCCAATCCTCCTCCTCTAATGGGCCCACATCTTCTTCCCACACCCCCCGGAGCCTCTGTAGCGTAGGGGAGCAATGGGTCACCAGGGATTGATAGTTCTGGGATATCTTTTTGGTCTCTAGGTCCCCCATGAAGACTTTTGCCTCCAAGGGGCTAAACTCCGGGAGAGACTCCAGATCCCGCAGACTAGGGGACAGTGCATGGCGGAGTTGGAGGTAGCGGTAGAACTGGGACCGGGGCATGCCAAACTCCTCCTGTAGATCTTGAAAGGACTTGAGTATCGTGCCCCTCATAACATCCCCCAGGGTCGAAATGCCAATGGCGTCCCATCCCCGGAAGCCCTGTAGGGCCGCAATGTCGGGCAGTCGCCCATTATGCCACAGGGGGTTTCTTGAGTCAGGGTATTCCACCACCCCATGCGACGCAGTGCTTGCCGCCATATTTGGAACACCACCTGAGTGGCCGGTGGCAGCGCGCCCGTAGCGGCGCCGAGTAAAGAATAGTGTGTAGTGTGTGGGACCCCATGAGATGACGCTCCAACGCATATGCCGGGTCCTCCCTGTCGCCATACCACCACTCATTAAGGACCAATAGATGCGAGGCCTGGTAGTAAGAGAGAATGTCCGATGTCGCCAGTCCTCTGCAATAGGTGGAGAGAAAGCATGTGCGCAGCGCTACACGCACAGCACCCCCCTCCCACAGGAACTGCCCAAGCGCAGAATTCACCAACCGGAACCATTTGGGCGGGATCGGGTACGGGTGATTCTGGAGCTGATATAGCAGCCGAGGAAGCGCCACCATCTTAAAGATCGCTGATCTACCGTACAGCGTCAGAGGCATGCGCAACCAAGTCCTAATATCTGCACGGGCTCGCTCCCATTCCGGCTCTATATTTCGCGCCCAAGAGATGGCTGGCACCTCCGAAATAAACACCCCCAGATATTTGAGGCCCCCCACTGCCACCTGAAGCTTGGACGCCCAATCGCCTACCTTCGTCCGATCCCCCAGAGCCCACAGTGTGGATTTGCGGGGGTTCATATACAACCCTGACGATTCCCGAAGATCTGCATAATCCGCAGGAGGCGTGGCCCCGTTCTATCCAGAGCAGTAAGGAAGAAGAGGACATCGTCCGCGTATAAAGCAATCCTGTCGGACAGCCCCGGAGCCCACTCAAAGCCTCTAAGCTGTGCATCTATACGCACCCACGCTCGCCAATGGCTCCATAGCTAAGGCGAATAAATACGGCGAGAGGGGGCATCCCTGCCTGGTGCCCCGCCCGATAGAGAAGCTGGAAGAGACCACCCCTGCAACCCGAACTGCTGCCGTCAGGTCTGTATATAGGAGCGTCAGGTAGGACAGGAACTGGGGGCCAAGATTAAGCCGGGGCAGCAGTGCGAACAGATAGACCCAGCTCAGAGAGTCAAATGCCCTGTCCATGTCCGCTAGAAGGAACGCCGCCTGTTCTCCGGTCTGTCGGATAGCCGCCATCGCCACATGCGCCCGCCGTATATTATGCCTGGTCGCCCTCTGGGGCATGAATCCGGCCTGGTCCGGGTGTACGAGTATTGAGATATGTGGCAGGAGCCGATTGGCCAATGCTTTGGCCAGGACTTTGGCCTCGACGTTCAACAGGGAGATGGGACGATAGGAGGCATGCTGCTCCGGGGGCCAGCCTGGCTTATGGAACACCACCACTTCCGCGTGTCTCCAATCTGGGGGAAGCCGACCCTGTTCCCTGGCCTCCTCCAGGGCCGCCCGGTAGTGAGGGGCCAATTGCAGATTATAGTGACTAAAAAATTCGCTTGGGAACCCATTCGGTCCAGGAGCCTTCCCCGAGCTAAGTTCACCCAGTGCCGTACTTAGTTCCTCGTCCGTTAGAGGGAGGTCCAGCCGGTCACGCACCTCATCCGACACCGCCTTGGGCGGCAAGTCCGCTATAAACTTATCCACCATATATTCCGGTAGACACTCCCGGGGGGCATATAATTCCGCATAGTATGCAGCAAAGCTCTCCGCCAGGGCCACTGGGTCCGTAATCGGGGCTCCCGCTTCATCTAATAAACCCGGGAGGGCCTGGGCATGGAAGGTGCCCTGACAGAGCCGGTGCAGCATCTTACCCGACTTGTCCCCCCACTGACATATCCTGCTGCGCGTTGCCAGCCAAACCTGTCGAGCCTCATCCATCAGGAGGGCAGCATATGACTGCTGCGCCAGGAGCAGCCGCCTCACCACCTGCCCCTCATCTGCCTCCAGGCTCTGACGCTCAAGCGTCTCCACTGCTGCCTCGGCCCGAACCAGCTCCATCCTGCGCTGCCTACGAGCCGCTACGCACCAGGCTATATCCACCCCCCGCAGGGTGGGCTTCAAGGCTTCCCACAACGTCCCGGCACTAGAGACAGACCCCACATTAACGATGAAGTAGTTAGCGATGGCCTCACTCATGCATTTCCCGTATTCCTCCTTTTGTAAATGCCATACTGATAGGCGCCAACGAAATGGCTGCCGCCCTCTGCCCACCTGAAGGTCCACGGCCACCGGGGAGTGGTCTGAGAGCCCGCGAGGAAGGATCTCGGCCGACGCCACCCTGCCCGCCATTACTCGGGGAACGAAAATGTAGTCAAGTCTGGAAAAGGAGTTGTGGACTGCGGAGAGATATGTGTATTCCCGCCTATCTCCATGGATGCGCCGCCATGTGACCACCCAATCTAGGCCTACCGCCATATCGTGTAGCTTTGTGGTCAGACCAGCACCCGGCCCTCCACCAATCCTGTGCCTGTCCATGGCTACATCCATAACATCATTCCAGTCCCCGCCCACCACGGAGAACTCATCGGGCATATCGGCCCATAGGGTATATATCTTTTCCACCATTGACCACTGTAAGGGGGGGGGGCGTATACGCAGCCCAGTATCAAGGGAGCCTCTCCGACCATACCTCGGATAAACAGGTAGCGCCCCTGCGGATCAACCCACTGTAGGTCTAGCGGTGTTATTTATTGTACAGGTCTACCTTTCATCAAGTGGTGTCACCTCTTTTACTTCTAGGCCTTTGTGTGATATTTTGAAGGTATGTGCTCACTTATTAGGTTCTTTCTTCTTAGCAGGATATTATTCAAAACCTACTGATTTTCTACCATTTTAAGTAGAGTGGCTGTTAATAATACCCGTCATGCCTCTATGGGGCTTCTATGATGGATCTGTAACATTTCTCCTTTACTTTAGGTAAATCCTGATAGGATTTGTTGTGAACACCACTGAAATATAACCTGTCGGTATTGGACACCACCATTGTGGGACGTGCCTTTTATTTATTTTTTGGTCGTGGCCTCCATATAGATGGTTCCTATCCTTGATACAATGTAAGTTTGGAGAAATTGGTATCTGTTTTGTTAATATAGCTTCATAATTGTTAGTTACTGCTCACTTTGTAATTTATATTGTTTGCCGTCACTTATATTATAGAAACGTACCGGACAGGAAACAGCTCATTAGCAGGGAAACCTATGACCTTTTATTCTATGGAAGTGTTGGATCCTACCATTATCTAGCGGTGGGTATTTATTTGTTTATTGTCCTTATTGATTTTCATGGTGTCTTGTTTCCTCCCTTGTTGATCCGTAGAATATGGGGGATTGAATTTGTTGATCAAGCTGTGACATTCTAATTCTTCGTTTCGGGTATTCATATAATGGAAGTTGTATATATTGGGTTCTTTGTATGCCATTGTCCCCCGTTTAGGATTCCTAACTGTTCTGCTTTTTCTTGCATCTAAGCCCTGTTGGGCAATTCCATTCCCCTTTTTCTCTTTTCTTGTCTTTTGTTGATTTGCTACTATTGACAATGGATTACAGTTTTTCTATCTCATGTAGTGAAGCGAGAATGATATGATGTCACTGGAGATAGGTAAAAATGTTAATATATTTTTTGATAATGGTGCCTCGGCTGGGACTTCCAGGCCCTCATAATGTATCAACTAATATTAAGCATTTTAGTATTTTTTAGAAAATGTAAATAGAAAAATTCACAATTGTCTAACAGTTTGTCGGTCTGTCATTGTTATTTATAATGTGTAAGTAGTGAATTAGTGTGATGTGTTTATGGGCTAGAAATTAGCCCATTTGTATTTATGTATAGGATGTCTTATATGTGTTGTAAGTGTTGTTCTTTTATATATGTATATTTATTTGTTTGTATTCAACAGCCCTGAAGAAGTCCTGCACTAGGACGAAACGCGTTGGCTGTATTGTGTGTTGAGACATTAGAGCTGGACTCTGTGTTTTATCTACGTTAAATGATATTGGAATAAAAAGAAAGAAAAACTTGAAGAATTTTCGTGTCTGGATATGGACTTCCCTTATTGACTAAATTCTACTGTGTGGTGCACCTGTGCTTTTGTTTTGAATTATTATATACAACTTTATTTAAAAAATGTAAATACCTTCTATGCTCTGGCCCACTATGATCTTGAAATCACAAAATTTTGTGATACAAAATGTGTAGCTTGCGACATTTTTACAGAATATTTGTCAGAATACTCACACTGCCACTGCCTCATACAAATGAAAAGAAAATAGACACACATTCAAATCAATTACCCCACCACCTGAAGTGATCCCAAGTCCTATGATACTCCCTTTCAACAATCACACTCACAGTTGTCATCCTAACCAAGGGGTTGCAGTCACTCACAGGAACATCGATTACACAGAAAATAGATCACCAGGGTGGCACCCCTGCTGAAGAGGTGGGGCAAGCAATGAACATGCTTAGCTGGAAGGCTGGTGACCATGAAAACTCAAGCGCCAAAAGGTCTGACCATGACAATTTGGTGTAAACGTTATTTTCTACATTTCTGTATTGAAATCATCATGTGCCCCAAAATAAAAAAGAAATATGACATCACCTAAACTTGAATGCCATTGCAATAAAAATGTTTCATTTGAAAACACATTAACTATCGCTTTTAATCAGAATCTTGTCAGCGACTGGACAGGGAGGGAGACAAACTAAGCAAATTGCTGGCTTGGATTTTTGTAAAAGAACATTATGTTTCTCCTATACTGATGCTACGCAACCCCGATGGTATGGCGACCAAAACAGAGTCGGCTATGAATAGAACAATGTCAATTCATTTGCAGTCAAATTATAGCAGCATGGATCTGGAGTCCCCTGAACACTTGAAACATTACTCTCAACACCTTTTGCTTTCCCCGGTTGAGTGACTCCCTCAGTGAGGATTTGGAAGGTGACCTCACGCTGGAGAAATTGAGGGAAGCCTTTCAGTCAATACCAAAGGGCAAAACAAAAGGGGGCGATGGATTCCCCATTGAACTGTACTGGGCTTCAAATTCACAGTTAATGGAGAAACTTCTAGAGATTTTTCAGGACACTCTTCAGCCAGGTATCCTTCCACCTACTTCGAGGGAGGGCATCATATTAATGATGCTAAAACCCGGAGGCAACCCTGTGTATCCATCTCCCTATTGCTCACTGACTATGATTAACTCCGACATCAAAGTTCTATGTAAGGTATTGGCCTTAAGAATGAGACACGTAGTTGGAGGTCTAGTACATGAAGACCAATGTGGCTATATTTCTGGCCGCAATAGCGAATAGGAATCAGAAAATAGTACTACTGTCTTTGGACCTGGAGATGGCCATTGACACTCTAACAGGGCGTACTTAAAGGAGGTTCTCACTCACATGGGTCTAGAACCGGTCTTCTGTAGATGGGTGAGTCTACGATATGCAAAGCCCACCCCTAGGGTGCGTAATGGTAAAATTGTCTCAGACAGCTATGGAGTTAGGCAGGGGACTTGCCAGGGGTGTCCTCTTTAACCATTGTTGTTTGCATTGGCTATTGAGCCTCTAGTTATCCCGATTCAAGCAGAGATGGGGAAATGGAGTATTAGAGTAGGAGGTGTCTCTCACCTAATACAGTCTAGAGGGACCCAAGCTGCCTGAATAAAGATAATAAAGTGCTAACAAAGTCACTAATACATTAAAACATCGCTCTACAAACAGAGAAATCCCCCCAAACGAATAAGAAAAAGGGAATAGAGAAAAATATATATATTTTTTATTTATAATATTTTATCAAAATTCATAAAGGTGACATGTGGCATGAAACCATTCCAACATACATAAATATATATAAGGTCCCACATTCACACACTCAATACACACTAACAACCACAATTCCAAACATACTCATACACTCTACATACTCAAGAGAAATTCATCATTTATGATATAGTCAAAACTCAAATTGATTAACATTCATGATACAAGATACATGATAGGCATCAAATAGTCAGTAGTCATTCAAGTGTCTTCTTGTTAGAGAAGGTGGAAACAAACAGAGGCACGAGGTTCTCCAGCGCCAACGCGCGTTTCGGTGTCTAACCCGATATGGGTCACACCTTCATCAGGGCGGTCAAATCAAATGTGGGACACAAGAATAGATGCGCCTAAAAGGATAATGGAATGGAGTAAACAATAGATATCATATAACATAGGTAAAATCAACATATCTCAGGGAAGGTACAGTTCCTAAATATACAACATGTAAAAGGGAGAATTAAACGTTTGCAGCGTAATGATGAGGATCATTTTAAATAGAATCAACACGTTTTTATCGAAAGAAAGAGTGCGCACGGGAGAGATAGACAGAGATTGGCAGAGGAATATAGGGAAGGTCCAAGGAATCCCAGTAATGAAAGACTTATAAGTTAAAGAAGAGTTCACCCGAAATTCCCATAGTGAAAAAGAACTGAGTATAGTGGTGATAGTAGATTCAAAAAAGCTATATAGTACAATACAAATACAAAGTATACCTGAATTTGGAACATCTAGGCAAGCCACCAGCAGTAACAGAGTGGGTTGAAAAAAAGGCTCAACAGCAGGGTCTAAAGGGATAAAGGACATAATATATGAACATTGGAGTTGGGGAATCTCAGGAATAGATAGACCAATCCAGAGATCTGAAAAGATGGTATTCTGCTTACCAAGATATTTAAATAGATTCAGCTGAGGTGTGGACAAACAAGACGGTCATCCGAATCCACTGATCATTTGCATCATTGCCATAGAGCTAGTCGTCTGCTTTGTATTATATAGGGTAAATCTCTTCAGGAGATTCAGTCTTATCTTGGTCTTTCTGTACTTTTATATGATTATGCTGAGATTGGTCTACTCTACATTGATTTGTTTCTGAATTTATAATTAAACCTTACTAAACTCAGATTAAAATATCAAATGGATTATTGTGTGACCACATGGGTTACACTAAAATGAGATGTTAACAGGTGATAGTTTTCTCCCTTTACCTCTCATGTTGGTAGCAAGGTCGCCCCTCTGGAAATAAACGTTAGACTGGGCCCAAGCTCCAGCACAAGAGATACTAGTGTAATATAATTGAGTGTGTGTTGGCACAAACTGGAGAAAGAGCAGTATCCTGTCACTAGAGGTTGTATGGGGGTGTACCCCATGGTATGCAAAGTTGGGGAAGAGTAGCACCCTGCCGCTAAAGGCAAAGTGCGGGGAGTACCTGATGGATGGTGTGCGAAGTTTCGGAAGAGTAATACCCTGTTGCAAGAAGTACCCCATGGGTATGATGTGGTAGAAGAGAAGTACCAGGTAATGACAGGTTGCCAGGGGACGTACCCCATGGAGTTAAAATGTGGGAAAGTGTAGTATTTCATGGTGTTTTCACCTGGGTCATCATTATGTACAAATGGGAAGATTTAACAGATGTATTGTACAGGATGCACAGTACATTTGCAATCGTTTTGTGGTGTGTTTTATTCAGTTTGCATGAAATGGAGCCTGTCAGTGACGTGTTTGGTGGAGTGTGTTGTCCTTTTGGGGTTGTGTATCTTATTCGTGGAAGATAGAAAAAGTGTGAGAGTTTGTTGTGTTTGTGTCACCTGCATAGTTTAATGTGGAAGTATTGAGACTTTGTATGCAAAACTTTCTGTTTTTGTTTGGTGTGTGCCTGATGTGTAGACTTAGGGATGATGGGGCCCTTTTGTGGAAGAAAACTGGTTGGTTCCATATCTGTGCTGTCAAGTGACTTAGCATTCGTGACTAAATGTCATACGTACATAAATGTTCTATGGGGTCATTGTGAGTGTGTAGCAATATGGTGGTAGGGCCTGCTCTTGCTGTAACCTAAGAGCCCACCATAAAATAAAGAACTTACTTCTTACCTTGGTGGCTCTAGACTATTGCATGAAGATCCTTCCCTCCAACCTCAACACTCACCTATCTTTCTGTCTCATATCCTACTCCTCTATATAATCACTCTCAGTTTCTGCAGATCTATGTACCTACAGGCCAGTCTCCCTCTTTACTCTCTCTACTTCTTAATCTTTCTACCTTGCCTCATTATCAATATATCTCTCTACCCCATACCACTCTAGCTCTCTCTCATGACTTCACCTTCTCTTCTACTCTCTGTGCTGACCTCTACATCTCTACTTCTTGGTTCCCTCTCTTTACCTCAGCTTTCTCTACCCCCCACCAGGAGGTTGGGATTGCCCAATAGGGCAAACTGCAGTGCCAGGAAGGCTGGTCTGACAGGTCAGTGTGTGGGCCATATTTTTGTCTGTTTGTTGCCTGTTTTATGGACTGCTGGGTTTGTTTTTACTGTTGATATCCCTGATATTTCCACAAAGATTGCCTGCAGCAAGCACAAATGCATACAGTATCCCATACCTTGCATAACACCTATTCAGTGTGTCTTTGCAAATTTAAAACTGTTTGATTTTAATGTGGGCCACTTTTTTAGCTATCTGATTAGCTAATAGGGGCCACTTTCATTTTGGTGCCCGGGTCTATTTGTTGTCCTTGTTCTCTCTCTCTCATAACTCACTGCATTACTTCTCCCTACACCACCTGTTTTTCATGAATTAACCTCTCAATTTACCACACCATTAATTAACAACTTCAGCTGTCCACCAACCCTCTCACTCTGTCTACCATTTTCCCTCTAGCTCACCTCACTCATTACCCCCGTTTCTCTACCTCTTTTTCCCTGCCTATCTCTGCCTGATCTCTCTCTCTCATCTTTATGTGCACCTCAACATTATTTGAGCTCATACTGTCTACCTCATCTTTTTCTCACTTAACACATTTCTCTACTTCCCCTCTCCTGTCTATCTCTACCTTTCTCTCTTTGCCTCACGTTTGTATTTCACCTATTTTTTCTTTACATCTCATCTCTCATTCTTTGCTTCACACCTCCCTCTCTATCATTCTCTCTGCTTCATCATCTTTCCTTGACCTGTAATTCTTTGAATCACTGCTTCATCTATCTGCATCACCTTCTGTATCCATTTCTCTCAAATTCACCTCTCCTTCTCCCTTACCTTTCTCTCTATAATTCACCATTTAGTATACCCCACTACTCTCTCTCCATGTTTCTTTCTCCCTATCTCTAGTTTTCTCTATTGTAGTGTCATGTGAGCATGTAAAAACGGCACCTTTGTGGCTCCTGATGTACTCCGTAGAACTGTGTTGTAAGCATTAGAGCACAGTGAATTGAATACACATTTAGATTATTGAGTTCTCGGTTACATGCAAAAGAATAAAGACATGTTATACTAAGCTATGTGTGTGGCACTGTGATTGGTGAGTACCCGGGCTAGGGAGGACACTACAACTGGTTATGAGATAGGTGATAATTAACTCGAAGATCGACAGTGCTCTCCCAGAGAGTTTGCCGTAGTCCAGCATATTGCTCATACGTGTGCTTCCTTTGAAGTGCTTAATCGATGTTTGGCGTATGTGGAGTCAAAGCGCAGCCTCAATTTTGTTAAAAGCATTTGAAGATATTTAAAACATAACTGAAAGGTCTATACATCAGTAGCCAAATACCCTCTGGAATGGCCACACAAAGGGGTACTGCGCTACTACGCAACTCAAAGTCATATATTCATACGGAGTGACAATGTTAGAGGCAGATGCAACCAGGTTTTAAAAGAGCAGCAAAGTGCAAGATAACACTGCTAACAGAAGGGCTGCGAGGCAGAGATCAATTTTTGTCAGACAGCACAAAAATATGCTTAAAGATAAAGTGACACAAGCAACGATCATCTGCTTACCAGTCATGCAACAGCGCTGGAGGGAGTAAGCCCAGAGAAAGCACCCAGGGTTGTGCTTGCAGAGCTCTCCGTCTGAAGCGGCGCCTCAACAAAGCTGCAGAGTGGGGCTTAGAACAACTCCAAATGTTTCCGAAGTGCAGAGAGCCAAGAGCGGAGATCAGAATTGTGACCGTTTGCTTCTCCAATGGAGGCCAAGAAAGAGGTCCTGTTTCCTGATATTATCAAAGATAATCCAGAGGGTAGCACGTTGTTGCAAGGCCTCAGAGATGGTTTGCATGGACAAGACCACCAAGCAGTGGTGGAGAGAACTATACTGCTAAACATCAGTAAATTCCACCAATGGTTACAATGCCCCACCTTCTTGAAACCACTAACGCCATTTGATACTGCCAAAAAAGTTGAATATTGGCGACAGATGGACTGCCTGGATATAGACATTTGATAATTTTATTGATGTGATGGAAGAAGCAGATAACAAGAAAATTATCAAGTACCTTAAGAATCTTGCTGGTAAAGGTGTGAAAGAAGTCATAAAGAAAATGCTGCAAGCTGACAAAATTACATATAGTCAAATCAAAGCAGCCTTGAATATCAAGTTCAATCCAATGCCAAATGTAGATTATGAAAGATACATCTTCAGTCAAGAAAGACAGAGCGCTGGTGAGGCCATCGACAAATTAGTTGAGAGACTGGATACGCTCATCAAACACTGTAAGTTCAAAGAATTTAATGATGACAAAGCTGTACGCCTCAGAGTGATTGACGGATGCTTGTCAGATTCGTTCAGACAATGGATGCTGAGAGAAACTCTTAGTCTGGAGTGAGTTCTCATGGCTGCTAGAGCTGAACAGTGTTCTGATGAACAAGCTGCTGACATGAAGGTGCCCAGAATGAGTCAGCCTTGACTGTAAAAAATAAGCCAAAGTACAAGGCCTAGGGAAACAGAGTGAATTTTCCACAGAAAAAGAAGGTGTGTTTTAGTTGTGGATTTTTGTTTCCACACGAAATCAATGTTCCTCATTGGGCAGATCTGCAAAGGCTGTGGAAAGGAGAACTATTTTGTGATGGTGTGCAAGGCAAAAAAAAAAGTAGGTCTGTCATGGCGCAAAGAAAAAATAGCCGCTCGAACATTCCAGAAGCGACGTACAACACACGCCCAGAAGGCCAAGCGACCACATCATCTGAGGCAAATCAACATTAAACGAAGTCGATTGACATCTAAATCTTTGTCAAATAGTTCTTATGTGTCAATATCAAGTGAAAGTGAAGAAGATGGGTGTGCTATGTCGATGTTCACCTCAGAGAAGCATGCACATTTTGGACTGCTTGCCTGTCAGTGCGCTATTAAGAGACAGGCCTAAAAAGAATAGTGACATGCTGAAACTGAAAGACATTATTACACATCAGTCTTGGTACCAGCACTCTCGACCTCTTACCAGGGACAGTGTATATCAAAAGTTTAAGAATGGCAAAGATGAACTGTCCATTACTCAGGAAGGTATTATTCCAGAAGGGACGAGAATTGTCATTCTTGAGATTTTGCGACAGCAGATAATTGAGGTGGCCCATGAAGAACATCGTGGACTTGTTGCCACCAAACAAGCTCTCCGAGACTGAGTCTGGTTGCCACAAATCGACAAGAGGGTTGAAATGGAATTAAAGGCCTGTCATCTATGCAACTGCCCATCACCGAAAACCACTGAACACCATTAAGCAAGTCATGGTTCCCAAGGCATGCATGGGAAAGAATTGCTGTGAACTTCATTGGTCCTCTTGACAACTGACATCACCTGATGGTAATCGTTGATGAATATTCCTGTTTTCCATTGGTCGAAGATCTCTCATCTATCACTCAAGAATGTGTCATTGAGAGATTAGACAGCATCTTCACGACCTGGGGTGGTCCTGCAATTGTAAAGTCTGACAATGACCCACCTTTCTACAGTCAGGAATTCAAAGACTTTCTCAGTCGTCTTTAATGTGAATCATTAGAAGAGCACACATCTGTGGCCACATGCCAATGGTCTTGTTGAACGTTTCGTGAGTACTCTAAAGAAAGCTGTCTAGCGTGATGTACTAGAAAAGCTCAACCTTAAAGCTGCTCTAAATTCCATTCTTCAAGTTTACCACCCAATCCCTCTCTCGACCACAGGGGAAAGCCCTGCAACCTTGATGTTAGGGAGAGCCATGTTGACCAAGTTACCTCAATGGACCAACAGAGGAGCACATACCAAGGAAGAAAGACTCATGAAAGACTTGGGTCACAAGAGGAAAATGAAAGCCTACGCAGACAAGCTTCAACATGCACAAGATGTCACCTTCATGAAAGCAGATCGAGTTCTTGTTCGTCAGCACAGAAAACGAAACTCTGATGCTCTTTTTGATGCTGAACCATTTCATGTTATGACCATCAAAGGACACTTGGTGACTGTCTAGCATCCTGGGAAGTCCATCAAGCAAGATTCCTCGCATTTCAGACATGTGGCTCATCACTTGTCAGGCACTGATGACATTGCAGAGACTGGTTCTGAAAAGACAGGTGAAGAACACCTGACTGCTGCTGTCTCTCCATCAACAATGCCAGTCATGGACATTTCTACTGATGGTTCCCAGTTTCCACAGACACATTCGAAATGTGTGCTCCATACCCCACGAAGACTCATTGAAGAGCTCTAATTGTATATATCTGTAAAAAATTATAATCTGATATATAACAAAGGGGGAGATGAAGTGTTGTGTGATCATGTAATGACGTTACCTTTGGGTCTCCAGATGGACTCCGTAGAACTGTAACGTAAGCATTAGAGCATAGTGAATTGAATGCAGGTATGGAATGTTAAATGTAGATTTTCCACAGCCTTGATGGGCAGAAAATCTGGATTTTATTAAAGACACAGCTAATATTATGCAATATTCCTTTATTGCCACCACCACAGCAGCATATTCAAAGCTTCTAGAACTGAAGAACTTAGAACACAAAAAACATTCCAAAAAGCATAAAACCCCCCAGCAACCAGTCCACTTCCTTCTTTATTGAGCTGCGAACATAGGAAGTAAGAAATAGTCAATTTAAAATTTCCTTAAGAGATGCAAAATCAGCTTGAAATCCACAAGAACAACTACGAAAACATCCAAAGACGATCTCCGAATCTCTTTAGACTTGTCCAGCTGTGAAAAGGTAAAACAACATCAGGGCAGGGTAATAAATCTGGGTGGGATAATATTAGCCTCCGTGTATTTAATAAAATCCAGATTTTCTACCCATCAAGGCTGTGGAAAATCTACATTTTATGGCTAGACCGGAGGCTAATATTATGCAAGTTTAAAGCATATTAATCAAACAAGAAGCAGCATTATCAATCGGTTTGAAATAAAAACGTCTGAACACAGTATCAGAAAACCAATCAGCACAACGTAAGATGTCCTGAAGACTACCCCCAACCAGACACGCCTTTGAATCAGCAGCACCTCTCACAGAATGTGCACCAAACATACTCACATCCACCCCACACTTAACCAACATTTCCTTCACCCATCTAGCCAAGGTGGGAGAAGAGACAGCTTTGTGGGGAGGCCTAAAAGAGATCAACAACTGATCAACACCAGAGGACCTAATAAGCAAAGTTCTCTTTTCATACTCCTTAACACAACAAACCACGTACAGCTTCCTTCTCTCCTCGAAATAAGGATAGAAAATTGTAGACAAATTCGTCTTAGTCCTCTGTCTAATACTGAAACAAATCCCCTCAGGGGTATAAGATCTAAAAGACACCTCCAAAGCCTTAACATCAGAAACCCAGCAGTAAGAAATCAGACACAACAAAGGAGTCAATTTAATCGATAAATCTCTTAGACTCAAATCACAATTATCACTCCAAGAATCCAAGAACAACAAAACACTTGAAACATCCCACAGAACCGAATACCTTGTCCCAGGGGTCTTAGCAATTCTAATGCTTCTCATCAACCTCCTTACCAAAATATCTTGACCTACTGAAAAACCACTAACTAGAACATGACCTGCAGAAATTGCAGACCTATACAAATTCCCTGTCCTGTAAGCTAGACCTTTAGAGAATAACTCAGATAAAAAATTCAAAACCTGAACTAAATCTGCTGAAACTGGATCAAAACTCCTCTCAGCACACCAGCGATTCCACTTTCCCCAGGCCAGTCTATAAGCTTTCCTAGTTGCAGGGGCCCATGACTCCTCAATAAGTCTTGAAGCTTCTTTTGAAAGTCTTGGTTTTTCCTAAACTCTCCTGAAAGTTTCCAAGCCACTAACTGAAGCTGGCCTGCTTCCACAAGACTGTGAACCTCCCCTTGAGGTCCGCGAAGAATCCCTTGAAAAACTGGCAACAAAATTGGAAGATCTACACTCATCTCCAACATGATCGTGTACCAAGCTTGCGAGGTCCACAACGGAGTCACCACAACCACCGTTTCCTTCCATTTGCGAATCATCCCTGAAACTCTGATTATCATGGCAAAAGGAGGAAAAGAGTGATGGAGTGAGGTTTGTAAAATACATCCTCATGAAATTAAGTAACCCCATAATAATGTATTGACTGCATGAACTAATCAACTCTGAATACACACATTTACACAGGGGGCAAACGCAATTTACATAATATGCTAAATCATGTTGGCATGAGTATGTATTAACTGTTTGCGCTTTGAAAAACTGTACTAATGCACGTTTATGCTGTGTTGTACATTGCACACTTTGCATGTTGTGCACGAATAATGAGAAGTTTGCTTTAAATTAATAGCTTTCGCTAGGATTTATTTAACACAGGGCATTAGTATGATGGAAGGTAAACATAATGGGTTTTATTTCACAAATTAATATTCTTTTGTGTTTGTTTATTTTAGTACGGGATTGGGCCTGCATGAAAATGGCCTCTAGTTCAAACCAGGATGTGGTTGGCCTGGTCAGTATGAAGTGCGCATGTGCCAGGAGGGGTTGCCTGCTCGCAGACTGCAGAGTGTACCAGATGAAGCAATCCGTGTGAATGCCATGTTGACCTGTGTCTTATTGTTTATGTGCCAAGATGCGACAGCGGGAACAGCCATCACTACGTGCAATGCGAATGTGAAAGCGGATATCACAATGAATACTGTAACCAAATGTATAAATATGAATGCTAGTAGTATACGAATGTAATGGTCTTAAATCCTTCCTTTGTTAGAACCAGTATAGGATGGATTTGTGGGGAGAATTGGATGAGGCGACCCTAGTATGATTTATGACAACCAATCACAGACCGAGTTTCTACCGATACTGCAACATTGTAAGATAGTGAGCTAGGCAGAAAGGTATAACTGACATCCCAATTGGGGGTGTGTCAGAACGCAGACCAGAGAGAAGAGGGAAGAGGAGATGAGGCAGAGCGGTCCGGTATAGCAGTGCAGTCCGGTGTGGCAGATCAGATAGAAGAGATGATCAGAACGCACAGAGAAGGTCCAAGACAGAGAGAGCAGACCTGCACAGAGTCAGAGAACCTTTAGGTACGAGAACGTTGCGGGAATGCTTGGGAGGAGACTGCGACCGAGGAGGTAGATTAATTGGGAGATTAATTCTAGTTGTTAGTATAGCAAATTCTGCTGCATCTGTCCTGTAACTTTGACCTCTGAGCCTATCTCGTAGGACCTCTTACCACAACCTCGGCCAAGGAAGTGGCTTCCTATTTCTTTGGTGGGTATTGCCCTCCTTTATTGCTTAAGTTGCAAATATATTTTCTGTAAGCATTTATGCTGTACCTTCTTTCCCCCATTCCTTTGCATGCTTTGATATCGATGCAAATGATTCATTTGATTACATTGCTTGATAATTTGTTCTCTTATATGTAATCTTGTATGTGCACTGACAATTTAATCACGAGCATCAATAAGATAAAATCATTAACTGAAGAAATGACTTTGTGGTTATTTAGCTAAATGTTAAACTGTTTAGTTAATCATAGTCACCATCAACTCTTCAACTAATGGTCCATCGACCAGAAGAAGAAGAAGTTGAAATTACTAATAGTTATATATATATATATATATATTCACTGAAAAACCATAAGGTTTTAGGGACAGTTATAGTTAGTTGGACATTGCACTCGTACAAAACCCGTGAAATTCCCCCGTTATAGTTAGTTCAGGTAACTATAACTCGCGCCCCGCAATGCACTGCTGATGACGTCACATATTACATCACTCATGACATGGTCAGTGACATCACTGATGACATCACTGATGACATCTCAAATGACATCACTGATGACATCATCCAGTGACTGTGTGTTTCTGTAAAGTTTAAATATGTTTAATATATATAGGGAAAGGCGTATTGAAGAATGAGTGGGTGTAGAAGCGCCTGAATGGATGATTTAGTAGGTGCATGACTGAGTCTATAAGTGAGTGATTAAACGTATCTTACTGGATGCATGGGTGAGTGACTAAACTGTGTGAATGTCTGTATCCGTCTGTCTGTTGTTGTGTAAGCAGCTGCATGGGTTTCTGACTAGCTAAATAAGTGTCTATATGGGTTATGGATTGGTTCTCTGAGTATCTGTATGGGTGCCTCAGTGTTTGTGTGGGTGGGGTGTGTGTGACTCTGTGCATAGATGTGTGAGTGGGTGATTCACTGGGTGCATGGTTTCAAGAGTGCGTCTGTGATGGACTGTATGGGTGGGTGAGTGTGTGTATGGGTGTGTTAGTGATTGAATGTATATCTCAGTGGTACATGTGTGAGTAACTACATATGTGAAAGGCAGTATATATGTGTGTTGGAGTATATAAATGGCTATAAGTGAGAGTGTGTGATTGTGAGAGTGGCTATATGGATGAGTGTGTGCTTGCATCAGTGATTGCATAGGAGCGTAAGAATGTGCTAGTATTTTTATGAGTAAGTGAGCTGGTGTGTATAACTGTATAGGTGAGTAAATTGGAGTGTGATTAATTATTTGCATGACTGACTAGGTGTGTGAGTACCTCTATGGATGATTTGCGTTGTGTGAGTGTTTATATAGGTGTATGAGTGCATATGATAGTCCTGTACTGAGTGACTGTAAGTATGAGTGACTGTACGGGTGAGTGAGTAGATGTGTGTGTGTAGACCTAAGAATCAGTGAGTGGGTATGTACTTATTGGTATTGGAGTGTGTATGGTTTTGAGAATGGCAGTCTGTAATTTAGAGTGGTTGTATCAAAACTTATATTAGAGTGTGAGAAGATGCATTAAATTCTCACATGGATGATGTCATCAGTGATGTCATCAGTGATGTCATTTGAGATGTCATCAGTGATGTCATCAGTGATGTCACTGACCATGTCATGAGTGATGTAATATGTGACGTCATCAGCAGTGCATTGTGGGGCGCGAGTTATAGTTACCTGAACTAACTATAACGGGGGAATTTCACGGGTTTTGTACGAGTGCAATGTCCAACTAACTATAACTGTCCCTAAAACCTTATGGTTTTTTCAGTGAATTTCTAAGGTTTTTTAAATGCTAATTTCTAACTATAAGATGCCTGAAACCTATGGTTTTTTCAGTGAATTTCAAAGGTTTTTTAAATGCTAATTCCTAACTATAACGTGTCTGAAACCTATGGTTTTTTCAGTGAATTTCAAAGGTTTTTAAATGCTAATTCCTAACTATAACGTGTCTGAAACCTATGGTTTTTTCAGTGAATTTCAAAGGTTTTGTAAATGACAATTTTTAAATGTATTAATTGTTATATTTATTTTTTTGATACTGATTTACAACATTTTTTTTAACTATTTATTTTTAGATATTTTATTTTTTAAATTACATTGTAATTACATTATACATTACATTACAAAATATACTTTCTCAGAATGAATTACTTTAGTTTAAATACTTTGCAAATAGGCAATAGACTTTTAAGTACAGTAGTTACAGTTGTTGCAATGGGCAACACAATTACAAAAACAATGCAACATTGAGTTCAATGTGAATTTCTAGTTAAATGCAATTAGTTACTTTATGGATTACTTTTCTAACCACAGGACTGGATCCTAGATTCAGTCCTGGGACATCTCCTGTAAACAGTTGAGTAAAAGCGTTTTGGTTACAGTAGTGATTTTTAAGGAATATTATTGTATTTTAAAAGTTGACACTTAGAAACTTTTTCATATAGAATCACCAATGTTATCCTATGGGAGGAAATTCACTTAGCAGGTAAGTAGTGTTATCGTTACTTTTTCTTACTCAGAGGTGGATCCTGGAACCAGCACTGGTGCATCTCCTGTAAACAGTTGAAAGAATGCGTTTAAGTCACACAGGCGATTTTTAAGGAATATTTGTAGTTTGTGAAAATCGACACTTTGAAACTTTTCTGCTGAAAACCAGACAATGGATTCCTATGGAAGGAAATTCAAGTTACTGGTAAGTACGGTTAGAATTACTTTTCAGGGTCAGTCCTGGGCTAAAAGATGCAGCACTGGGTTCTCTCCTGATAACAGGTGAGTAAATCGGAATTCATAGTTCGGCTGATTTTAGAGAAATATTATAAAGTTCCAAAACTCCACACTTAGAAGAATTTCCAAGTGAAACCAGTCAATGTTAGCCTATGGAAGGAAATTCAAGTTACTGTTAAGTACGGTTAGAATTACTTTTCAGGGTCAGTGCTGGGCTAAAAGATGCAGCACTGGGTTCTCTCCTGATAACAGGTGAGTAAATCGGAATTCCTATTTCGGCTGATTTTAGAGGAATATTTGTATGTTTCAAAAATCGACACTTAGAAACTTTTTCAGCAAAAAGCAGGCAATGATATCCTATGGAAGGAAATTCAAGTTACTGGTAAGTACGGTTAAAATTACTTTTCAGGATCAGTACTGGGCTGAAAGATGCAGCACTGAGGTCTCTCCTGATAACAGGTGAGTAAATCGGAATTCGTATTTCGGCTGATTTTAGAGGAATATTATAAAGTTCCAAAACTCCACACGTAGAAGAATTTCCAAGTGAAACCAGTCAATGTTAGCCTAGGGAAGGAAATTCAAGTTACTGGTAAGTACAGTTAAAATTACTTTTCAGGACCAGTACTGGGCTGAAAGATGCAGCACTCAGGTCTCTCCTGATAACAGGTGAGTAAATCGGAATTCGTATTTCGGCTGATTTTAGAGGAATATTTGCACAATGGTGAAGGGAGGGGGCGGGGCCTGAGGTGACATCTGTGCAAACGCGCCCGAGGCGCGTTTTAAGTTGAGGGATTAAGTCCCCTTGAATCATGAGGGTCCCTGGGGGCCAACTAGCCCACCAGGAACCTCCAGTATGCGCCAGGGGGCTGCGTTGCAGAGACGTGTACAGAGGCCACACCCCTTTTCACACCTCTCTGCAACGCAGCTCTGTGGCGCTTTCTGGACGTACCTGTTGGGCTAGTTGGCCCCCAGGGACCCTCAGGATTGAAGGGGATTTAATTCCCCATCTTAAAACACGCCACGGGGTCTGTTTGCACACATGTCACCTGAAGCCCCGCCCCCTCCCTTCACCGCTGTGCAAACGCGCCCCGTGGCGCTTTTTAAGTTGGGTGATTAAGTCCCCTTGAATCTTGAAGGTCCCTGGAGTCCAACTAGCCCACCATGTACTTCCAAAAAGCGCCACAGAGCTGCGTTGCAGAGAGGTGTAAAAGGGGCGTGGCCTCTGTACACCTCTCTGCAACGCAGCCCCTGGCGCATACTGGAGGTTCCTGGTGGGCTAGTTTGCCCCAGGGACCCCCAGTATTCAAGGGGAATTACTTCCTTCTCAAACGCGCCAGGGGCGCGTTTGCAGACTGCTGCAGGGAGGGGGCGGGGCCTCCGGCACGATGCCGGTCTTTTTTTTTTGATTGGGAGGGGGCTGCGTGGCCCCCTTCCCTCAGCCACTTTTTGCCCCGGGGACCCCATCCCCCGGGGCCTGAGGAGTTTTTTTTTTTTAAAATAAAATTATAAAATCGGGAAGGGGGCCGCATGGCCCCCCTTCCCTGGGCCTGTATTGGCCCCGGGGACCCCATCCCCCGGGGCAAGCCCTCTATGTTTTTTATTAAAAATTTGGAGGGGGCTGCGTGGCCCCCCTCCTCAGGCCATTTAAGGCCCCGGGGACCCCATCCCCGGGGCCGGCCTTTAAATATTTTTTTTTTTTTTTAAAAAAATATTTAGGGAGGGGGCTGCGTGGCCCCCTCCTTGGCCACTTATGGCCCCGGGGACCCCATCCCCCGGGGCCTGGCCTCTGGTTGGGGACTGTGGGGGGTCCCCAATCCCCCCACAGTCCCAGCCGGCTCCCCGCCTCCTGCGCGAGCCGGTATTGCTTTTCCACATGGGGAGCAGCTAAGATGCTGCTCCCCATGTGGAAAGCTACTTGCTTTGATATTAGAGGCGAGAGCAGGCTTCCTGCTCTCGCTCCAATATCCAAAGCAAGTTTGCAATGACAGGACGGGAGCCGCGAGGCTCCCGTCCTGTCATTGCAAACAGCAGTGTCCCGGGGGTAGGCACCCCGGGACACTGCAGGAGCCGGCCCTGGGGGTGGCGGTCCCCAGGGCCACCACAGGCTCCAGGAGGGGGCCGCGCGGCCCCCCTCCCCACATCTAGAAAGCCCCGGGAGGTGGTGGTCCCCGGGCTTCGGGGTCCAAAACGGACCCCCATTTTAAATTTCTTAGTGCCCCGGGGAGGTGGCGGTCCTCGGGGCGTGTGGGGGGGCTGGAGCCCCCCCCACACAGGTTAAAACATTAAAAAATAGAAGCCCCGGGAGGTGGCGGTCCCCGGGGCAGCGGGAGGGCAAAGAGCCCTCCGCCACCATCATTTTTTAAGCCCCGGGGGTGACGGTCCTCGGGCTTGGGGGGCCTTAGAGCCCCCCACATATTAAACAAAAAACCCCCGCATGCCCTCGGGACTTGGCCCACCCGGGGGCCAGTGACAACAAAGCGCGGGAGACCGCGCCTGCTTTGCTCGGCGGGATTCGCGCACCCTGAGCGCATCCCGCCGATTTAAAAAAAAAAAAAATGCTTTTTCTGCCCAGGGGTCCTTGTGGGACCCCTGAGCAGGCCTAGGGGGTCAGGGTGTTTCTACCCTGCCCCTTTGTGCGTTTTGCGCACTTGTTTTTGTGCCTCGGTTCTACCGAGGGACAAAATGGCTGCCAACACTTCCTGGTTCGGAGTGTTGACAGCCAGCTGACAGCCAATTAGCATGCAGCTCGCGATCGGGACGGTGCGTGCAGGGTGCGCTGACGGTATGCGGATCCGACGCGGCCATAGATATATATGTGATTTTTCTTGTGAATTTCTCAGGAACTACTGAACGGATTTACACCATTTTTGCCAAGCAAAAGGCACCAGTCTGAACCAAGGGCTACCTCTTTGCCAAATTTGGTGTAATTCCGTTCAGCAGTTCGGGCTGTAGCTGCGACTAAAGGTTCCTATGGAAAAATGAATGGGGAAAACGCGTTTGGGACCCCCTTTTTCTCGGCCCCCGCTGACGTATCACCCGAGACTTTCAGGGTAGGAGCGGAGCGCCCCAACAAGTTGGAAGCTCGCGAAGATTCGTCAACCGGCGCCAACGTTATTTCAAATAGAATGTCGCGGATTTCCTATGGATAATAGGTCCTAACTATAACTATCTACTGGCGACCGCCAGTAGATAATATATATATAAATGTTATTAAAGTGAAGTATAGTATTTAATAAAACTGACAAATTAAACCCCCCAAATCCAGCGCCAGTCCTCAGGGATCATTTATGGGTAATGTGTTATGGGCCCCGTTGTTTGATAAAGCAATTTATGCATGACAAGATTTCCTTTGGTCCCTGACTCAGGAATTTAGGGGTTGCGCTGGATCAAGTGTAAGCCTGAAGATTCCTCCAATCCTGGAGGAAAGCATCTATCCCTGCTGCATCTGGATCCGGTCCCCAACTGAAAAATCTCTCCACCTGATGGTTCACCCTGTTCGCAAAAAGGTCCACCTGAAACGGACCCCACAAACGATTCAACCTCTTGAACACACCTCTGTCCAGCATCCAGTTGCTCAAATCCCTGAAATTCCTCAAGAACCAATCCGCAACAGAGTTCGACAAACCCGGAATATGTTCGGCCTGATCAGAGAGACCTCTCTCCAAACAATACTCCCAAAAGATTTTTGCAACATCCGCCAGTCCCTCTGAATGAGGACCACCCAACCTGTTGACATAACGAACTGCTGACACATTGTCCATCCTTAAAATCACTGAACATTTCACACTCTTCTCTGCAAAACATCTTATAGCAAAAGATCCTGCCAACAATTCCAAACAATTTATATGCAAGCTCTTTTCCTGATCTGTCCAACGACCACCAGTTCTCAACCAACCACAACTTGCACCCCAGCCTTCCAAGCTTGCATCCGATTCTATAACAAGATCTGCATTCTCTCCAAAAATTGCACGCTCATTCCAGGCCTCCATATTTCTCAACCACCAATTCAATTCTTGTCTCACTTCCAAAGAAAGACTAACCTTCTCTGAGTACCTCAAACCATTCCTTAAGTGACACGCTTTCAACCTTTGTAAGGCCCGATCATGTAAAGGGCCCGGAAAAATAGCCTGAATAGTGGAAGAAAGTAGTCCAACAATACGGGCTAACATCCTCAATGAAACACAATCTAACTTCAGAGTATTCTTTAACTTCCTGCTTATCCCCTTCAACTTCTCCTTTGGTCACCTCAATAAACCTCCCACAGTGTCTATCACAAAACCCAAGAACTGCGTTTGCTGATTTGGCCCAAATTGAGACTTCGTTTTGTTCACAACAAATTCCAAAAATTCCAACAGATTCACAGCCAGATCTGTGTGACAAATCAAAACTGATTTTTCTTGATCCATAATCAATATGTCGTCCAGATAAATAATCAGATGTACGCCCTCTGTCTCAAATAAGCTGCCACTGGGTGAAGAACCTTTGTAAACCACCAAGCTGCCGAGGATAGGCCGAAAGGTACACACACACACTTCCACAGGCTCTCTTTCCACTGGAATCTCAAAAACTTCTGATGTTCCTTCCAAATCGGAATTGTCAGATAAGCATCTTTCAAGTCTAGACGAGTCATCCAATCTCCCTTCTGCAGCACATCCTTTAATAAATGCATCCCTTCCATCTTGAAGTGATGGTACACCTCCCAATCGTTCAGCTCTCTCAAATTTATGACAGGACGCATACCCTTGACTTTCTTCTCGACCAGAAATATATTGCTCACAAACCCATTTGTCAAATCCAATTCTCTCACAACAGCTCCTTTTGCGATCAACTCTTGAATCTCTAAATCTATCAACTTTTCTTGATCCCTCTGAAATACCAACCTCTTGGGCCACCTTGTTTGCACTGGTAAACCAATAAACTCTATTCGAAAACCCTGGACAGTTTCCAACACCCAAGGATCCCTTGTAATCACCAACCAATTTTGCTGAAATTGGGCAAGTCTGCCGCCCAATTTTAAGGGGATAACAGAAAGGCCTTGACTTAACAATAGAGCGTCTGCCTCTTCTTTCCCCACGAAAGTTTCTTCCTCAAAACGTATTCCTCTGCGGAAAGAATCCACTTCCACGGTAGGATTGTTGTCCTTGAAAACCTTTGAATCCACGAGTAAAGGAGCCTCTAGTGATGCTCTGACCACGGCCGGGGAACCAACTCCTTGTTTGCCCGGCCTGACCAAAAACACGCTCTTGAAAGACTCTCTTAATATCCTTCTGGGACTTTTGCAGGGAACTAAAAGCACCAACATATCTCGAAAGATCTTTAATAAAAGCATCTCCAAATAAAAGTCCATTAGCCAAAGACCCCTCTTCCTTCCCTGCCAATTCTGCCAATTTAGGGTCAATCTTTAATAAAATACCCTTTCTTCTCTCAATGGATAGGGCTGTATTGGCATTACCCAGAAGACAAATAGCCCTCTGAATCCATTGGCGTATTTCCTCAACATCTACATTTTCCTTATTTACATAGGCTTCCTCAGCCAAATCAAAGACCTTAGATAAAAGACCCACCACATCCAAGAGTCTGTCTTGACAAGACCTCAAACCTTTATCTAGACCCTTCCTAGGGTTGCGCCCCCCTTTGGCAATGAAAGCAATACTTTTTGCGTCCGAATCCGGTGTGGCAGCCACCTTATTATCAAGAGAAGGTCTAGGACATTCAGATCTTAATCTGACTCGCACCTCTTTGGGAATTTCTCTCCAAATCCAGTACTCAATATATTGAGCCACATGCTCAGAGGGGGACCATTCGGGCAACAAAGGATGTTTTATCATGAGAGGGTCAAACATAGAGTGACCAAAAGGATCCAAAATTGATCCATCATCCTTTTCCAAATGACTCTTCTTTGCCAAAGCCACATCTGCATAAACCTCAGAATCAAAATCCGAGGAGCAACTGAGTTCCACCTCAGCACTACCAGATGACTCGTCACAAAGCACCACTTGGTGTTTACGTCCTTTCAATCTCTTAGTAGTACCACTTTGCAGGCCTTCATTTTGCCCCTCATAGAAGCCCTCAGCATCATCCATATGGCTGTCTCTACAGCAAACATGTTCTACCTTCGTAGACTTCATTCTTTTAGACAAGCCTTCATTGCTTGCAACATGCTTCCTTTTGCGTGAAGCTTTTCTGACTGATCTTTTGGCCACCTCAGCCTCAGTAGCCGACCAGAACTGTTCCTCCTCAGGAGCACTAGGTTTCTTTGCAAGTAATTCCAATTTCTTCTCCATTCTTAAAGATACCTCACAAGGAATTTTTTCAATAGCTCTATTCAGTTTCTCTTCCAGAGAAATCTCAGCTGAGCCCTCTCCCTGATCCATTTCCACAAAAATTACTAACACCAATATAAATAGGGCACTTCACAGACTCTAATCACCACAAAACAACCAAAAAAAATAATTAATCAGACAATTCAAAAGAAATTAATTGAAGGCGAAAAACAAAGCCACAACAAAACACCTATTTAAAGAAATGACATCAACCGCAAAAAATATTAATCAAAACTTAGAATCCTTTAAAATAAACAGTAGGCGTAGAAAAGACTGACCAAAAGAAGAACGCTCTGGCAATGAAACTGAACAGCCGCGATATGCGCTGAGTAAATTCCTTCAGAACCAAACGTTCTAAAGGAAGCGCCCGCTAAGGAAACCCCAGACGCTCAAAAGCCCTCAAGCACAATAGCGTGCACCGTCACGAGCACACGCTCGGGAAAGAGACAAGCGTCACCATGGAAACATACGGCAGCACCCGCTACGGAAACACAACCCGCTCATAACGCCTCAATCACAAAAGTGTGCGCCGTCACGAGCACACGCTCACGAAGGTCAAACAGAAGGATCACACGCGCCAGGGTGCCACGCGGAGGTCAGAGCAAAAAACACGGTGAGCGTCTCCATAGAAACGTCTCCGCGAGCTGCACCGTTAGAAAGAAACGGTTATGGCTCACGTAGAAGAGACCACAAGGCGAATTAATTTAACATTGATCCACAACCAAACAGGCACACAAGACACGCGGCATATCAAAAAACAAAGAAGCGCTCGAAAAGTCGAACCAACCTAAAATAATAGGAATACCCAAAAACCTCCACAATTAAATTCAATTCAACAGTATAAAAGCACACAAAACTATACAAACTTTAACCCCAAACAGAGTTCAACCACAAGCTCCCCAAAGGATACAAAACAAAGATCATTCACCGAAAACCATTAAAATAATAATGAACTGTACTTATCGCTGTGAGCAGCAGCAATAAAAGAAGGAAGTGGACTGGTTGCTGGGGGGTTTTATGCTTTTTGGAATGTTTTGTGTGTTCTAAGTTCTTCAGTTCTAGAGGCTTTGAATATGTTGCTGTGGTGGAGGCAATAAAGGAATATTGCATAATATTAGCCTCAGGTCTTGCCATAAAATTTGCAGTTACACGCAGAAGAATAAAAATGTGTTATACTAAGCTCCGTGTGTGGCATACTCATCGGCGAGTACCCAGGCTGGGGAGGACAATACATCTGCCTCCTCCTGAAACCATACCTCTCTCTCTCTCTCTCTCTCTCTCTCTCTCTCTCTCAATGCTTCTATTTTCTGCCTCTAAGTATCTGCCTTTCAGAAGGCCTCACTTTTATCTTCTTTCCTTACATCTCGGTCCCTACTTCACCTTTCTCCCTTTCGCATCTCTATATCACACTTGCCCTTAAACTTTACCTCTGGCTGAAGCATTCTCTTTCCTCTCTTTTCTTCTCCTTACTGATATCTCCTTCCATTTCTCTCATTGAGCAGAGCCAACGGTCACTGCCTAGCCACAGATATGCGCACATAGGAAAATGAGAGGGTGGAGCAAAGCAGGGAACGAGAACTAAGAAGAAAATGATTGGATTTGACTCAATGTAACAGTTAAAATTCTTAAAGATTCCCTTTAGTTTTCCCTGTTGCTGCTAGGATGCTAGTTGTAAAGGTGGGTTTATTTGTGATCACAAATATAAGGCAACTTAAGCTACAATTTCAAGGTCCATGCCCCTATACCTTATTTTAATATTATGCAATTGCCCACTACAAATCCTATCAGTCACCTTTACTATGCCTTTCCTACAGCGGCTGGTTAGGCACACAATTCCATGTAAAATATTAGTGTTTCAAGGTGAAATAAATCTAAGGCTAAGCTAAAAAGAAATGGCTTCATCAACACTTGTTGTCAAGCTTTTGTTTGGTGATATTTGGCTAGTGCCAGCTTGTAGTTTTGGATGATATTGTGTGATTCATTTTTGAAAAAGTTGAACTTATAATTTAATATTTTTTGGCTTCATGAGGGCTTGAATTAACTTTAAAGGTTTAATAACTTTAGAGTTATTCCGAACAGGAGGCCATAAAATATGCTTTGCCTTGAGCCCCAAAAATCCTTAAGACGGCACTGTGTTATGAGTGTGCCTCTGTAAGCCACTGCTTTAAGACAGTGTTATCCCAATCTATCAATCAACAAAACTTTAGTCGGTTTTTACAAAGAAAATCATAAAAGTCAAGCAAACACAGTAAAAAATTAGCATTAAGGACTAAAAGAGACAATACAGTGGATCCATCATTTCACCAAAACTTGTGTCAAGAGGTAAGTGAAATCCGGAAATAAAAGCAAATAACATCAACGCGGCCCCAAAAAATGCAGAAAACACAAGATGTTATATCAAACAAAGTAAAATCATTCATCAGGCCCCAATAGAATACAGGATAAATAACAGGCCCTATATTAGAAACAATCTCATCAAGATGATAAAACCATCCCTCATGGCCCCAAAGAATGCAAAATAAATAGGGATCTCATATCATATCCATAAAACCAACCATCCCGGCCCCCTAAAGTGTAAAGTAAATAGCAGGGACTCTAATAAAGTCTGATTGTGGCCCTTAAAAAACTAAGAACATATAATACAGTATTCTTCTAGAGTAATTGTAAAAAGATAAAAGCGAGTCTAACCTGCCTAAACTCTGCTTTTTTAAGAATAGGAACAATAAAAGACTTTTAGTACCTCATAAAAGCTTCAGAACACTGCGGATACTTCCCATCGCAGCCACAGGGTGAGAGGAGTTGCCCTTTGTGCGCCCCACGAGGGTGGGCCAGAAGGTAGTGAAGGTAGCGAAAGAGGTCCAAACGAAATCTGGACAATAAAAAAAATGGTCATGGGTGCTCTTTAACCATAAAAGATAGGGCTCCGAGGAGGGCCCTGCTTTCAATAAGGAATACACTTGGATACTGGGCTTCCTCAGCTCTACATCTCCTTGTCCCAAGCGCGCTTATTAAAACAAATCTCCCTCACACTATGCACGTCCCTCCTGCAGATTTTCTCCCAAATAGGTCTGACCTTCCCATGCTGGTAAAACTTTCTCTGACGTACTTGGGTCATCAGATGTGGTTAGAATAATCAAGAGAAAGACAGTCCCTTAAGATGTCCTTGCTTAGGGCAATTCCCTTCTTGAGCCATATTTTCAACCACAACAATAAAGCACGAAAAGCCAACAAGTCTGAGAGGAAGGCCATGCCTAATTCTTCATGGGCTACAAAGGATGATGTACCCTGTGGTAAGCAGAGTATCAGTCTCAAAAAGGTATTTTCAACAACTTGCAATGCATCATGCTTAATGTAACCCCAGATCTCACTACCGTAAATAACCTTGGAGATACATTTAGCCTTATAAATCTGGAAAAGGGCCCCTATGGGTCTACTACCCAGTCTCGAGGCAAAGTTAAAAACAGTGGCAATGGCCCGAACAAAGTCCCCTTTGTTACGACTGAACAGTGGGCCCCAATTCAAAGCTGCATCAAACACTACCCACAGGTAGGAAAAAACGTTGGTCTTAGGGACCGGTATGACCCCTACATAAAAAGTGTAAGGCTTAACTGGGCGAGGGCCAACCTGCATTATAAATGGTTTACTGTTGACCAGTAAGTCCAAACCCTTCATAAAACAGACAAAGGAGTCCAACAAGATTGTAGACCCCTTGCTGTCCTTGCCATAAGGACAGCGTCGTCAGCATACAATAGGACGGGTAAACTTTGCTTTCCCACCTGGGAACAGTCAGTTTTTGATTTCAAGAGGACCTGCTGACAATTATTGATGTACAAGTTAAAAAGAAAAGGGGCCACAATGCACTCTTGATGCACCCCTCTCTGAATAGAGAACTCACGGGTAACTTTGAGATCTTTCGAATATCGAACTACTGCTTTGGTGTCTATATGAAGATCCCTTATAAAACAGGACAATGTCTTTATCGATACAATGGAGAGCATAATCTTCCAGAGCTTAGATCTATTGACGCGGTCAATGCGGACGACAAGTCCATGAAGGCTAGACGGATGGTACCAGAACGAGTGACAGTATACTTATTCACAATCATGTAAAGATTTAAACTCTTGTCCACTGTGGAGCAACCAGGGCGAAAACCATATTGGACATCAGCGAGAATATTGTTGTCATCTGCCCAGCTTGATAGCCTGTCTCGTACCATATGTCCCACCACCTTAACCACTGAATCCAAAAGGGAGATGGGCCTAAGCAATGAGTGCTATCCTGATGTCCCGTTTTTAAAACAGGGATGATGGTGGATAATGCCCAGGAATCTGGGCAGCCTATCATGGCTGCGGCGTTGATAATTGAAGTGGGGGTAGGAACCCAGGTGTCCAACTTCGAAATGTAAAGTTCTGGGGGAATCCCATCAGGTCCTGGGGCCTTATTTTTAGTCAACCGAGATATGCCTGCTGTTAGAAATGGGGGTCTCTAGTTGGCAGAGGTAGGTACCTTTGTCGAAATAGGGACCCTTGCTTCTAATCAGGGTAAGGGGGATTCACACTTTAGATAACCCCTGCTCACCCCCTGGGTAGCTTGGCATGAGCAGACAGACTTATCCCAAAGGCAATGTGTAAAGTATTTGTACTCAAAACACACAATACAGTGATAACACCACAAATGGACACCACACCAGTTTAGAAAACGAAAGTATCTTTATATAATCTCAACAAGACCAAAACAATAAAAATCCAACATACATGTAGTATGAATATGACTTTAAAAAGGTTTCAAACAATTTGGTCCATAGAAAACTATGGATGCGTGATTTCTGTCAAAGTACCTGTAGTTGCGACAAAATTCATAAGACCAAACGGCTGCAGAGATGGGAAGCGTTGAAAAACAAAGAGATGCGTCAGTTCCTGAGACCCTGGGGAGGTGATGCAACAGTCCTGCAGCACACAGGAGAAGTGATGCGTCGAATCCGGTCTGTAGGGGGAAGTGATGCGTCAATTGCAAGACGGTTCTTGTCCGCGGGTGATGCGTCAGGAAAACCTACCGCACAGGTATGATGCGTGGAAATCCGGGATGCTTCAGCGATCGATGCGGCGGCGTCGAGCAGTGCTGCGTTGGTTTCTTCAGCTGCGATCCCTCGATGCATCGGTTCTTGCAGCGGTGAAAGGCGCTGCGTTGGTTTCAGCAGCGGCACGGCAATGCATGGAGATTCTTCTCGCACAGCGATGCTGCGTCAGAAAAACAGCCGCAAGAAGAGTGATGCATCGATTTTCTTGTAGTTGCTTTGCTTTTCCAGCTCCCAACAGCAGGAACGACCTCCAGAGGCCCAACACAGTCACAGGCACCTCTTGACAGGTCAGAACTCCCAGCAAGGAAGTTCAGGGGAGCGGGGCGTGAAGTCTTTGTGTCCCTGAGACTTCAAAACAGGAGGCAGGCTCTACTCAAGCCCTTGGAGAACTTCCTCAAGCAGGGGGACACAGCCCACAGCAAAGTCCTTGTTCTTTCCTTGGCAGAAACAGCTACTGCAGGCCAACCCCAGACAGCACACAGCAAAGGGGCAGTACTCCTCCTCCAGTTTCTCCAGCTCTTCCCCTTAGCAAAGGTTCCTCTTGATTCCATAAGTGGTCTAAAGTTCTGGGGTTTCAGGTGTAATACTTATACCACAAAATGTCTTTGTTCTCTTTGTGCAAGGGTCTCTGAGCCCAGTCCAAACCAGTTCTTTCCTCACTGGTGCAGTATGAACACAGGGGGTGGAGACAGCATTGTGCAAGGGAGACAGGCCCTATTCAGGTGCAAGGAAATCTCCTCCCACTACTCTAAATTCAGCCAGGGTCTATTCAGCCCAGCTCTGAGTTATCCAGGAAGGGCCAGGCACGCATCAACCCCCCCAGTGGCTGTCTACAGTGAATGCACACCCCCAGCGCCTGTCACTCCAAAACCAGACAGTCAATACACAAATAGGCAGAGGCACACAGAATGGTCAAACAAGAAAATGCCTACTTTCTAAAAGTCCTTCCGTCTGTTTTCAGCTGTACGTGTCTGGAGCCACAAGTGAAAGTACAGATTTCGGACTTAACGAGCGGCATCATCAATATAATTACATTAGGATTGTACCTGTTGCCTGTGATATCGATTAAAACGAGCGGCGCTATATATATCCACATCACGATCGCGCCTGCATTTTGCGACATCGTGTGGATTCCATTTTAGCCTATTCATAAGGCCTTTCTGGTGTCTGTGACCTGGAATTGTTTTTTTATAAAGTCGTGACTCATCTGATAGAAACTAGGTGTCTGACCAGTCATAAGGGACCACAGTAACTTCCTACTCTTCGTCCTGAAGATGGTCTAATGGAAAAATTTGCCAAGAAAGACCGAAACGTCGACAAGTTCATCTAATTCCGTAGCACCCTTTGCGTTTAGGAACTGTTTTCTGTTGTTCTCAGATTAATTTCCTATATGTCAGATCATTTGGAATAGATGTTTACACTTATGATTTGAAGGTTTTATTTTTTGTACAACATTTGATACCCTCTATCATGGTGTTTTGTTATAACCTTATGAACCCCCTCTTGATTTGTTCATATTAAAACTGTTTATAGTTTGAAAAACACACACCCGTGTTGTGAAATTGTTCATCACAGATTATTCATACTCTAAATAACTGTACTAATGTTTAGATTACTCAATAGTCAGCCACCACTTGGGGCTTGACCAATAAGTAATTGATTGGAATAATTCAACTGAGTGTTTTTTAACGAAATCCCTTGTAGGCACTGTTACCAGTTATTAGTTGTTTTGCCCAAGCCTCCAAGGGTATATTGGGTTTCCTACCTTCTTCATTTTATTACTTTCTAAAAGTGGCATTTTCAAACACACAATTTAAAAAACATCTTTACTAAAAGATGTGTTATTAAATTCTGAGTTCAGAGAGTCTAAGCTTTATTTCCCTATCTTGTCCCAATGGGAAATTATGTTTGTAAGATGTTGCAAAGCATTTCCCATTCTATCCTATGGGGCAGATAGCCTTTCAATAGTGAAAAATGAAATTGGCAGTATTTCACTATCAGGACATGTCACACACACAAGTACATGTCCTACCTTTCACATACGCTGCACCCTGCCCAGGGGGGTACCTTAGGACTACCATAGGGGTGCCTTAAATAGAGAAAAAGGAAAGGTTAGGGCCTGGCAAGTGGGTGCACTTGCCAAGTTGACATGGCAGTTAACAAACTGCGCACAGACGCTCCAGTGCCAGGTCTGAGATACCTTTTCAGGGCTACTCATGTGGGTGGCACAACCAGTGCTGCAAGCCCACTAGTTTTGAACATTGGGGGGTTGGGCCCATAACAACAACCACCATGGGCCTCTATTAATACTTATAACAACAAAACATTAGGTGGCTGAGTGATTTTAAATCACTTTACTCTGAAGAAAGGGCATGTTAGTCAATAGACATGGCCTTTGTAAACATTTTTTATTACTGCACAAATTATTCGAATTTGTTATGCATGGAAAAGAATATCACCTCTCATCTTATGCATGATTTATAAACATAAATACAAAACACAACTTAACATAAATAAGTGCATTCACAAAACATGTAAAAGTGCATTAAAAATAACAATATATTGCTCAGCCAGTCCTATAATTGATATCCAGAGGGATATATTTGCTTAGCCCTCTTGGAATAAGCTAAGGGGTTCCAAAGCCATCTAAAATGGTGTTCAAACAATTTGATTCAAAAGAGTCTTAATCTCTATCCATATTGATGTGATTAGTATGGAATCCCCATTCTTTTGTGTAGCCAACGCGTTTCGAACAACTGATTGTTGGGGGTTCTCCACAGGTACAGGGCTGGTGAATCTTTTATCTGGAAGTGAATATAAACAGATGTGTATATAACTATTTGATGTCTTTTAACACCTCTCTATTTTCTAGCCCAGTCATGGAGATCAGTGTTCACATATGTCCACAGGTACCTCACTACACTAAACCATGGAATGATTGGTAAAGCAGTTCTGGAAATAGGAATAAAAAGAAGGATACAAATCAACAAGGATCCGTTTTGGAGGGTGAGGTAGAGCCAAAATTAATTTACATTGCTCATGGGGCAGATGTACAAAAGCAAAAAGTAACTGCATAATTAGAGAACATATGAAACTCGCATGGAAATCCACAAGTATGACAGCAAACCCTTGTGGGTACATTCTTCTTAAATAATTACATAAAAAAAACAATGTTTGCATTTAGTGACTCTAAGTCACTAAAAATGGGAAACTATTGAGTCAGGAAGCAAAGATGACATCACTCACACGGCCAGCTGTATTTCTATAATTGGGGCCTAGCCGAGAGGCATCGTTTTGGAAGTGGGGTTTCAGAGGCTCAATCACACAGAATAAAAGTGCACCATTTTCATGGTTAGTCCTAGTATTTCTGGAGCCCTGGGCAGAAAGGAGAAAGTGTAAGGCCCCTTTCATTTGCATATAACATGACATCTCAGGAAGTGACATCACAGGAAATGACATCAATTGACATTTCTCCACAATAGAAAATGAAGGATGTTACGAAGATGATGACGCCAGCTAAACAATTTAATTTCTTGTATATTGTAGATGCCCCTGACGAAGGGAATCGATTTCCCGAAATGCATTGGGTTATTTTAATAAAGCTATGGTTTGTGGAACCCACTTTTGATTCCTGAGCCTTTGTGAGATACCCACGTTTAAAAGATTGAGTAAAATGAATTGAACAGAAAATAAGAGTAAAAAGAGTAAAAAGAAAAATGAACGGTGAAATAAAGGATAAAGTAACATATAAGAAATTGATTCATTTGATTCAAACCAAGATGTGGCAGTGCAGCCTGTTGGATTCTGTAAGAAGTTTCCTATTGTGGAGGTATATTGTTGCAGCGCAAAGAGACGAAGCGCGTAGCAGGTTTTGCACGCCGTTAAAAGCACAACGGTTAAAGAAAGGAATAAAAAACAAGGATGAAGAGGATTGCATCTCTTTTCTTTGAACTTCATCAGCATGATTTAATTCGTCTCAACGAGATTGCACCCAAGATTACACTAGAGTATAAACAGACATTAGGAACTTAAAGGAAATAAACAGGATGAGTGCATCTCTTTTCTTTGAACTTCATCATCAATTGACATTTGACATCATGCCTCATTGGCATTAAGCAGCTTTACAAGAAGGAACTTCCAGGGTAGGGATATCAGTAAATTGGCTAAAAAAACCCTAACAAAAATACGTAACTATGGACCTGGTATACAAAATCTCCATTCGCGAAAAGTTGTCAGAAATTGAACACTGACTTTTTGCGAATTGGAAAGAAGTTTAATAGCTGACCCATCTACTAATAGGTCGGTTCACAAAATTCGAAATCGTAATGGGTTGGAATTTGACCTACCATATCATATTCTTTAGGTAGGTCATAAATGGTGACTAACTACAATTGGATGCCGTCACAGGGATAGTGGCCTGCTGAGATCAGAGACCACGATGGCTGATGATTTTCCTTAAAGGAAATGGAACTGCATTTAAAAAGCAAAGTTTATTATTTTTCAAATGTTTGTTAGAGAATTGGTAATGGTCCCATAGACAAATGCCTACTCCCACAGAAACTTTTTTTTTACATATTCACAAATGGCAAGGTGTACTTTGAGCACCCCTACCTTTTGCAAATGTGTTACCACTTCAACTCAGGAGTTGGTAACTTTTCAATGTTTTGAGACAGGATGATGGTCACAACATATTGATACATTCCTTAATGAATCACTTCTTGAAACGGATGCTCTAAACATGCCCCTTCCAAATAGTGATTCATGATGAGTTTCTAAACCCTTTTTGCAATTCGGTAACCTGTTACTGAATCGTTACTGGGTTTAACATATAATGGATAGCCATTTTGTTATTGCAAACCCTGCAATATTTGCAAATCGCAGGCTTTGCAACTGCAAAATTGCTTTGTACAGAGGCCCCATATTTTAAAACTATTAAGCTTCTACTTAGTCTTCCGGCCATGTTTTAATATCACATTACCATGATAAAACTGTCTTGCCTTCCTTAACTTCCCCCTCCCAAGTTTCCTGTCAAATATACCTTATATCTACATTGTGGGGTATATTCACAATAACGTGTGATAACTACCGCAAGAGTAGCGTAACGCAACTTTCAACATCGCAGCCTATCTCGGGAAAATAACCCTGTGTCAACGTGGAATTCACAACAAGGCGGTAGCATGCGATAGTCACCAGATAACGCATCAAATGTCAGCGTGAAAATCAACGCCACGCCGAAAAAATGCGAAACGCGAACGTGAGAAATTATGCGATGAGGCCAATCGCGGTACAGAAATCAGCAAACACCAGCCACAGGCCTGCAAATCCCACGCGTCCGGCGGGAAAAAGCACCATAAAAGAAACGAAAAAAAAAGCCCAAAAACAATTCAAACTGCGTAGCAACATGGATGCACCCGGACCGAGTGCAGAGGACAAGCCGAACACCACAAGCCCCACGGAGGACCAGCCAGGAACCCCGCGTTCGGGGAAGGGCAAGGACAAAAGGAAGAGGAAGACAGGGTACAGTCCGCAGGAAGACCGGATCATCGTCACGGAGGTGACCGAACACCATCAACAACTGTTCGGCACCTCCACTGCGGCACTGGCAACCCAAACCGAAATATGGCAGGCCATCGTTACCAACGTCAATGCAGTCGGAGTGTCGAGGAGGTCACTGGAGGAGGTCAAGAGGCGCTGGCATGATCTGAAAAGGCAGGCCAAACATAAGCTCGCCGCCAACAGGGAGGCAGCAACGGCGACTGGAGGTGGGAGTCCTGCGACACAGGAGGAGCTGGATGAGCTGGAGCAAATGGTGGCCACAGTCAGCAGTGAGGAGACGGTGGCAGGATTGGGGGGCCTGGACACAGCACGATACGACCTGACCCAACAGCAACAGGGTGAGTAACGACTAGGGACGGGGGGGACGGGGGGAGATGGGCACAATGGCACACATGCACAATTACGTGTAGCACACAGCACACCCACAATGACCGTGGAACATGTCCCTGATTGCCTTGGCACACTGCAGCACACATAGAAACGCCAAGTAGGCCCCCATCCACAATGTGCACAGAGGGCCCCCCCCTATCACCAATATCACAACCGACCTGTGCACATGTGCTGAATCCAGCAAAGCAGCGGCTCTGTGACCCACACTGACTATGCAAGTAACACTGCATGTCCGATAGCATGGCAGCAGCCCAAAAAAAATGACATGGCCCACGAATTGACATGGAGGTAGCCCAGTGCGGATCACATCCGTAAAGGAGCAGGTCACACTCCGACATGTCCACGTGCACCCACAACCCATGCCGTACAATACACGCAGCAGACGAACAATGCACCAGGCCACAAAAACAGTCCGAGAGCACATATGACCCAAGTCAAAAGCAAATCAGGCGCCGAAAAGCACACAATTCAAAGGCACCCCGCATCAAAGGGAGAAGGCTACACGAAATCAGAGCTGCAGGGGCAACTCCCCCACAATGCAGCACACACACATAGCAATCACAGAACATCAGCAATGACGGCAATGTGGTACAAAGTGCAACACCAGCACCACAGGACAGAGCTCACAACAGGTGCCGCTCGTGCGTAGTAACTGTCCACTCACATCAGGCATTGCCTGACACTGTGTGATGATAAAGTACGGGTACTACCACACATCCGTCATGTAGTCTAAAAACACACTGACTGCCATCAAATAGCCAGCTCACCCAAAACAGTCACAATGTACATTGGCATGCAGTCTGAATGTAAACATCTGCAAATCATCACCATACATGTGAAACTCTGTTAACCTGCATCTCCCCTTTACATTGCAGAGGGACAAACAACACCTCCTGCAGAGCACACCACACTTCCCATCATTGATGATGAAGAGGACAACCTGCACATATGTCAAGACACCCTCCAACGGATAATGGACAGCCTCTGCACCCCACCCCCAGGAGCAGGGCAGGCCAGCTGCCTCGAAGTAACCCCACCACATGCACAGATTACACAGCAGGAAACACACACCACCACGGCTGTCTCCCAGGACCCCCCAGACCAATACATGGAATTCCAACAGCGTGTGTTGGGTTGCCAGGTGGAGTTGGCTCATCAGCTGTGGGTGGGTTTCGAGCTCGTGGCAGCCAAACTCGATGCCATACATGGGTGTCTGAGTCCCATCAGGGACCACCTACAGTCACTATCGGATACCCCCTGTATGCACCATGCTCTGCCACAGACCTTGGCTGACCTCGCTGGTGCCATGAATCGAATACAAGAACTGTCTGGTCAGACAGGCACCAGCCATGACAGCACAGAGTTGGCACAGATGCGGAGGTCAATGGAGACCATGGAGCAGATGCAGGCTGGAAGTATGTCTGCCACGGCTGGACACCAGCGAGTAGTGGCTGGGAACTTCAATGCCCTGCAGTACTTCATCTTGCCATTGCTGCCACTGAGCAGTTCCCAGATGACTGCAGCGGGAACATCGACACACACAACTCCGACCCCTGATGTGTCCGTGGCACACTGTGATGCTGCCCCATCACCTACGCAGTCTGATGTGTCTGGGGCACACAGCGATGCAGCCATCACCCCGCCACACACATCGGACACAGAACCCGTATCAGGGGAGTGAGAAAGGGATGGGAACTACTGTATGAGGAAGGAGGCAGTAGCATCCATCACCGCCATATAGCCTGTCCCTGCCTGGTTATAACCTATGCATCATGCCCTGGGAAATACCTCCTACTGACCTCCGGAACACTCTGCGACATTCACCCGGACCCCGACACGGACTGCCATTTCTTCACCGCTGGTCAATTACACAGCAATCCTGCTGCGGACTGCACTCTCCCTCTTCCTAATCACTGTGCAATCCCCAAAGGACTCTGGTTGGCCCACCACTGGGCTTCCATGTGATGTGGGCTTGGATGGCCATGTACAGCTCCAGCTCCGTCAATCACCTGAATGTGAATAAAACATTCTAAATCACACAGATGTGTCATCACTATGTTCACTCACGTATGGAAGTATGGCTGGATGTAGGGACAATGATTGCACATGAAGGTACACCCTGGTAACTGACATCTATGCCCATGTCTATCCCTGAGACACATGGCCAATTGGATGACTGTGAAGGTGAGTACTAGCTGTGTCCCCATTGAACATCAACAACAATCTCACAACCCCCCAACGTAGGCACACATCCATGTGTTGAATAGGGCTGTGTGTAGGAGTGACCAAAATGGTGGCAGGCCAGGAGTGGTGTCCTACACCACGTGAGACAACAGAACTTCACGTCGCATACCTACTTACACATCTGTGTGGACACATTCTGTTGTGATATATGACATTGCTCCACATGGTCAGAGGTTGGACACCATACACACATAGCTGAAGTCATGTAAGTGCACATGTCGTCCAGCACCTATCCAAAAACAATGTCTGGCTCACAGAGGTGGAGCTTGCCAAAGGGACACACCCCCATTGCACATGCGTCAGTCAGTTCCTCCCTGTGTAGGGACGATGCTCATTGTGGCACACGAGTGGACAATCTAAACAACACACCTCACAGTTAGACACCAGTGGAGTGGCATAGACTTTATTGCATGTGCGTGTCAGTACGGACGAGGCAACGGCCACAACAGGCAGGGACATGCTTAAGACACTTACACGCAGCATGGGTACATGTCGAGGTTCAGAAAATGTTGGGGCTGAAATGGACAACATTCATCACGGATGGCAACGCTCACAGCCCACCTTGCCTTGCTAGATGAGTCAGGTGTTGTTTGGCGTCTGCCCATTGCCCCATGTGAGGGGGCACGACTCACTGCACATGGGATCTGCATGGTGCTCTGCCTCCGGAGTGCGCGGATTGTCTGCTCTGCTGACAGTGATCAGGTGTGAGGGTCCGACAGGTTCACATGTCGTGCTACATTGCCATGTCTGTGCTCTCCCCCAGCAGTGTGTCCGAATTGGCAACGTTGCCAAACGACGCTGTGTTGCTCCGACCATGGACCTGCGTCACCTTGCACAGGTGTGTGTACACACGCGTTATTCCACGCACATGCATCCAGAGCCCAAACGAAGGCAGATGTGTCCTCTGTTGTGGTGGGATATGTGAGCAATCCCCACGATGCAACAAGTTGTTGGGCCATGTGCTGTGGGTGGCAATCGGATGTGGCTGCAGGAACGTAGTTACTCGTCCATGAATGCCCGTGCAGCTTCATGTGCAATGTGTTCCAATAGTACGTCGTTGTCGTGTTCAAGGAACACCAGGGTGAGCCAATCCATTAGGTGGTCCAGGCAGGTGTGCTCAGCCCACGCCATCTCACCGATCTGCAACAGAGCCCAATAGGGGAGCGCCTCGATGTGGTCACTGCACACGAGAAATTGTGCAATCTCCCATGCACAACTACCAATACATATGCAGTATATCAAGGCATCCCATGCATGGCTGTCTCGGTTACACTCCTGTTCGTGATCCAACAGGGGGCGCACACACAAGTCATAGTCCAATTTATCAACAGTTGTGTTGGATAGGCAGACATCCATGGGACACTCGAATGTGCATGTTTGGCAGTGGAACCAGGGCTGGACGCAGGTGACGTGGGCAATGCGGAAGCTGAGCCTGTAACTGATCCGCAGCACTGCCAGTGGCAGTGTGCCCAGTAAATGCAGCATACGTGCACGGTACTGTTCCACGTGACGGGGGTTGTGCATGTGTCCGGTATGGCCTGCCATTGCGTTGGTGCATCTCGTGAACCGGCACTCTTCTGAACTGCGGCAGTTGTGTGGAGGATATGCCACAGCTCTGAGCAATGATTCGAATGTGTGTGCAACGTTGTGGGTAATGGTTTGCTGTTTCCGTGAGTGTCAAGGGCATCCCATGCGGGGGTACCACAGGCATGGGCTTCTGTGTGTGGGCTGTGGATAAGTCGGATGGTTCATTTGCGGAATGCGTGGTGTGGGAGTCGTCCCCATCTGCCATTGCATATCTATCAGGGTGTTCCAGGCGCGTTCTGGACCAAGGTCAGAGGTGCAGGTGTCCTCCCGCCTTCTACATTGGGACAATGGTGCTTTCATCCCTGATGTTTGTCTGACTACTACTTGCATTTTCGGAATGTGATGTGGCTTTGGCGCTGAGATTGGCACACGGCCTTGGGCTCATGGTGTACGGATGGCGATGCACACACACATGTTGGCATGTGGAGCCAGGTGCCCGAGCGGCCTTGCACTGCTTGTGCTATCTCACTCTGTCTCTCTCCCTCGCTCTCTCCCTCTCTTTCCTTTGTTGGGCGCATGGCACACCTTCTTCTCTTGGATTTGGTCTTCCAGGCTGTGTGGTACGGATTGTCCAGTGAGGAGCCGCTAGGACTCATCCTAAGGGTTGTTTCTACTTTTCTTTGTATGGTGTTTTGTGTTGGTGATTGCATTGCTGTATGACTGATTCTCCATTTTCTGGCCACGCATGTATGTTTATTTTCCTGCTTGTGCGACATCAGGCAAAATGTTTGTTTTGGGATTCGTGGTGTTGGTGTGCAGTTTCTTAGTCCGGCGTTGGGGATGGTCCCGGGGGGGGGTATGTTGCGGGCCTGGGTGTGGTGTCGGTGGGTGTTGTGGCCCTCTTGGGTGTCCATGCTGAATGTTCAGTTGCTCGTGGGCATCTGTTGTCCTTCATGTGTGGCTCTGGGCTGTGCTCCCTTTTGTGGTGCAGGCTGTGGTCGGACTTTACACCAGGTCAGGGCAGGTGTAGATTTCCTGGTGCTAACGCGGCTTATCGCCTGTTTTGTGTTTTTATCGCCGATGTGGCTGGTTGTTGTGAATGTTGAGGTGTGATGTTGTCGTGCCTTTTGGCACGGGAACGCCTACTCTGCATCTCATTAGCGATATTTGCGGGGGTCCTCTGTGGCGATGTTTTTTGCGGCTGCTATCGCGGGTAAACTGGTGCTGTGGGCTGTTAACACCGGCTTGTATTTATTTATTTATTTATTTATTTATTTATATAGCGCTACATTCATCCCAACGGGATATCACGGCGCTAAGGAGGCGGGGTCTGGTACTGAAAAGAAGGGCAGGAGGAAGTAAGAGTCTGCTTAGGTGGGAAATAAATGTGTTTTTAGTTTTTTCCTGAAGGTATTATAATCATTGATAAGTCGAAGCTCGACTGGCAGCCCATTCCAATGTAAGGCCGCGAGGTGCGAAAAGGTGCGTCCCCCGGTCTTAACCTTTTTGATCCTTTTTGATTCTGCAAGCGCAAGATGCTGTGACCGTAAGCATCTGGAGGGGATGTAGAATCGGATTTTATCTTGGAGAATTTTAGGACCAATGCGGTGTAATGCCTTAAAGGTATGCCCCAGGAGCTTAAATCGTGCTCTTTGGCGCACCGGCAGCCAATGAAGTTGCTTCAGGCATTCAGTAGCTGAGCTTAGTCTGCCCTTATTGCAGACCAATTTAGCTGCAGCGTTTTGTACCACCTGGAGACGTTTAAACAGGTAGTCTGGAATGCCCACAAACAGGGCATTACCGTAGTCCATTCTGCTAACAAGCAGAGCTTGAGTAACTGTCCTCCTATCGTCCAAAGGGATCCAAGGAAAGAGCCTTTTTAGGAGTTTTAGCAAAGCGAAACTTTTCCCACCGAGGGTCCGTACGTGATCCTGCATGGATAGTTTGTCATCCATAAGGACACCCAAGTTCTTAGCACACCTCTTGGGCTCTGGAGCGTGTCCTAAAGAATGGGGCCACCATGAAGCGTCCCAAATGTGGTGGGCTCCACCGAAAAGCAGGATCTCAGATTTGTCTGCATTGAGCTTGAGACAGTGATAGGACATCCAGGCTGCCATTTCAGTAAGGCAGTCATTAAGCTTGGTCCTTGTGCTCACGTGGTCATTACCAATGGCTATTGTTAATTGCGTATCATCCGCATATGAACAAATATCAAAGCCCCATTTAGAGCCAATTTTTGCCAGTGGTGAAACATAAGCATTAAAAAGGGTGGGGCTAAGAGAAGCTCCCTGTGGGACACCACAGCTCAGAGTTTTTGGTTTAGAAGAATAAGCACCCAGTTGTACTGTTTGTTTCCTATTGCTGAGGAATGAATTGAGCCATTGGAGTGCTTTGGCGTGTATTCCTTTTCCGTAGAGGTTGCGAAGTAAAAGCTGATGGGAGACCATGTCGAATGCTGCCAACAGGTCCAATAGGATCAGGGCTACAACCTTGCCTTGATCCAGAAGTGCTCTTATATTGTCAAACACGGCCAACAGGGTTGTCTCCATGCTATTTGTAGCCCTGAAGCCTGTTTGAGATGGGTCCAAAAGGCCATTAGATTCCAGATAGACAGACAGCTGTCTGTTGATCACTTTCTCCATTACTTTAGAGAGAAATGGGAGTAGAGATATTGGCCTATAGTTTGCTGGATTTGTCACATCTACACCTGCTTTTTTACGCAGGGGAGTGACTATTGCATGTTTCCAGGCCTCCGGGAATACTGCTGTCTCAAGTGATCTATTGAAGAGTTTCGTAACATAGGGGCAGAGGGTGGGAATAATTTGTGAAAAGATAAAGTGTGGGCAGGGGTCGAGGGGAGAGCCAGACTTGACTTCCCCCATAGTTTTGGCTACTTCCTCTTGAGAGAAAGGGACGAAACTGCCCAACTGTGCTGTGGTATTAGGACAAGGATCCGTGTATACCCAGCTGTTAAAGTCAGTTGGGTCATTTGTGTTAAAAGATGAATAGATAGAATTTATTTTATCTATAAAAAAATCACTGATCATTTCACAGCAGTCTGGGGAGGGATGTAAAGTTTGTGACATGCATGCGGGTTTGCATAAGTCGTGTATGATTTTATACAATTCTTTTGCTGAATTCTTGCTTTCAGTTATTCTGTGTGCGAAGTAGGTACGTTTCGCTCCTTTGATGGCATTATGGTATTTCTTGAGCATGGATTTGAATAAAAGTTTGTCCGTCTCAGATCTGGACATTCTCCAATTATGCTCCAGTGTTTTACATTGCCTTTTAAATGCTTTAAGTTCAGTCGAATACCATTTTTCTGATACACGTCTTTCCGTAGGCTTTGACCTGCGTTTGGGGGCGCAGTGATCTAAGGAATTATAGATTTATTTTTCGAGACATGCTGCTCCCACATCCGTGGGGAGCAAATCTAACGCCTCCAGGCTGTTAGAGGAAATATGGAGTCGGAAGAGGTCGGGCGTGATAGATTTCCAGACGCGATAAAATTCATGTGTTGATGCATAAGTTGTAATAGAAGCTGCAGGTTGAGTAAATGAAAAGGTAATGAGCGAATGATCAGTCCAAGTGACAGCTTTAATCTCCTCAATAGTAATAGATGCTATATTGGAAAATAAAAGATCCAGAGTATGGCCTGCAGAATGAGTAGGTCCCTCAATCCATTGTCTAAGTTGGAGGATCTGCATGTCATTGTGTAGGTGTTTAACCTCCGTATGGTCTAGTTTTTCAAAGTGCACATTAAAATCTCCCACCATTAGAAAATGTCTGTATTTTAGACAGGCGGGGAAGAATTGTGTGAGTAACTTCGCACTTAATTCAACATGATAGCCCGGGGGATTGTAGATTACAGCTCCTCCCAGTATGGTGTGGTTTCCTCTGGATACTTGAAAAGGGAGTATTTCATGCTCCCCTAGCTGTGCTACAGAGAACTGTGAACAGGTTAGGTGGTCTTTAAATAAAATAGCAAGTCCCCCACCCTTTCTCCCCTGTCTATCTTGTCTCAGGATTTTATACTCAGGGGGTAGGGCTTGTGAATGGGGAGGTAAATTGATCACGACTTTGGCTGCGATAAAGTGCCATTAATTCGGCGATAGCTCCTTGTGAATATGTCCCTATGTGTGTATAGGATTTATTACTAGCTATGCTTTGCCTATATAATACCCATTTATTGTTAGGCCTCACAATAAAGTACCTTTATACCCTTATCACCACATATTGGAAGTGCTTAGAAACACGCTCAATTCGGTCTATACCCCCACAAGTTGGGCAGATCACTAAGGTGGGGTGGCACAATCACCACCCTATCACTATATGTGGTCCTGGCTTTACCACCATACCAAAATCTGCTGGTAATAAACTTTGTATAAAAAACAAGACAATACTACCAACATAGTGGCATTTCCCTGGAGTGGACTTTCCCTGTGCAGCATTATCTGAAGCACCCCCAACACAGCTGTTGTCTAGTGGGCGATAGCTGGACACTGTAGAAGTAGGATACATAGGACATATAACGTTTGACCCCGGCCACCCCATATGATCAAATTGTGTGGTCTTGGGCAATTACATTTGATCTTGTCCTCTGCTCCTATTTTTTGTCAATACTGGCAGAACTTACAATCAGACGAAAATAGGCTAGATAGTGTGTGAAAAGCACACTGGCCTAGAACCCAATACACAAGTGAGATTGTGTCCAGTCTCATGGTCTACTCACCAACATGTGCTTTAGGAGGACATTTACAGGACTTGAATGTAGCACTCTCAGCTCTCTAGTTTGATCTTGTGCAAATTATGTTCTCCCCGTGCCCGTTCCACTTATATGGCATCATGTGTAAGCTTCCAAAAAGTCTCTATGAAGCAAATGAGCATTAAGTACACATTCCAAAGAGAGGGCCTGAGTGTAGTTTTCATTCACACATTATTTAATGGCAGATAATGAACATCTGCTCTACCGATTTCTCAGAGTGATAATTTAGTTTCCATTTCTGCCTTTGCTCTTGCATTATGTTTAGAATAAAAACGTCAGAAAATATAAAACGTCCAACACCTCCCTTGGTGGAGCATATGAATTTCAGAGGTTTCTCTAATCACAAGGTTGCATTTTCATTTTTATTTTGTACTTGCAGAAAATTTAGCGAAAGTGATTAGCATCCTTAAAGGAAGAGGTCTCAGTAAGTTGTCTCCAGTGGTCTGGCATCAACACTCAATTAGGCTAGTGCATCACTGTGGCTGGGTACCAAGCACTAAAAAGGGTAACGGATTAAGCAAAGTATCCGCCACTGTGAGTGCACCAAAGACAGAACTACTCAAAGAAACTGACTTCAGATTTTTCAGATTATTATGATGGATTATTTCCAAGTTTGAATTAAATTGTGAAAAATAATGAGATTGCTTTGCCCTGCCTGCGAGTGGGCCATGCACTTCTTTAAATTTAAATAAACGTCGGCCATTAGAACTCCAACAAGGGATTGCTTTCATGCTTTTCTCAAAGAGGGCAGGTTTGGAGTTTCTGGCTGAGTGGCCCGAGTGCTTGGGTTACAGGTAGTATATGTATGTGCAGGTGCAAAGGAGAAGCTGCTGTGCAGAGGAGTTATGAAATTCCAACTCTAGCTGCTTTAGGTGGGGTGGGCGCCACTGGGTAGTGTAACACAAAACCTTCTAAATGCTGTTTAATGTTCCTTTGACTTTGATTGGGGACACTGGTCTCCAAACATAAGTACCGCTGCAAGATAATAATATGACATAGCTGGGTCAGGGGGAAACAATTGAAACAAAGCAGCTTGAAAGGAAAGGGAAAATGGAAGGCTGTGTAAAACGACATGAAAATAGGACACTTTTATGGAGAGACAGATTTATGGATGGATGGGAGGGAGAATCTAGAGATGGATGGAAGGAAAGGGGGAGAGGATGGAGGGATGAATGAAGGAGAGAAGAAAGGATGTCTGTAGTAATGGATGAATGTAGAGAAGGAAGGATGAATGCATGGTGAGAAGGATAGGTAGACGGAGAGATGGGATTATGGATGGATGGAAGGAAGGATGTATAGAAAGATGGAAGGACAGATAGAGAGATGGAAGGACAGATAGAGAGATGGATAGAGTGGTGAATGATAGAGAAACGGATACATGTAAAAATGAATGAATGTAGATAAAGAAAGATGACTGAATGGAGAGAAGAAAGGATTGATTATCACATTAATTGACAATTGAGGTGCGAGATGGACCATTTAGTCACATTATTTTCAGAATTCCTCCGGGGACGCAGCTCAACCAGTGCTGGGTTGGCTTGCCTAGCTCAGCGCCATTCGGGATATGGTTCAAAGTGGGGGCTATTTTACTCCTCTGGCTACTCTTTTGCTGCTGTGCACCTGGAGCTGGTATCACGGACAGAGGCTAGACTCAGCACTAATCCATCTTCAACACCAATGGAGCATCTCATTGGGGGTATGCTGACACCAAAGACAGTCCAAGGAGTTAACTTTCACACATTGACGGATCAGCTGCACTCTCTGGACCAACCTCTGTATTGGAATGAATTTGCCACTGCCCATTTCCTTTAGATTGTAACATACTTTATTGGAAAAGTGATCCATAACACAGGGGAGTCAAGTAGAACACATGGCGTTTGCACTGGGAAATGACACCCATGTGGCAACAGACGTGCCCACTTAAACACAATGCACGCAGGGACTTGTAGCGAATAGGCATTTTCTTATCAATGTACCCCAGCAAGCTTTATAAGTACACAGATATGTTCTACACTGCCAATGAAAGAGAACACACATGACAATTCTGATATGGGTGGGGCACATGCCAGGGAGAGGCATATAATTAGCACGCTATGACACTAATGAGTTGCATATGTGTCCTATGAACACATGAAAAGTCTGTCAATTGCTGATTATCATTACCGATCTCACTCAGAAGACACATTGCGGTTGTCTGATAAAATATTGTCAACAAAAATACATCCCAAAAATATGGAGGACACAAATATCGACTTTAGATACGTTGCACATAAAGTCAGAAACATTGACAACAAAAATATAGAAGACCACAATATCCGCAGAAAATAGTTGCGCTTATTGAATTTTAACTTTATAGACTATATTAACTTTTCAACATATACAAACTTCAAAAATGTTATTATAAATGAAAAAATACATATAATATAAAAAAAATAAAAAAAAAGCTTACAAAGAAAAAATAAAAACAAATACTTTAAGTTAATCGCAAAAAATAAATAACGGAACATTTAAATAAATAGAATGATTATTTAAACATAAATAATACAATACTACCACTACTACCACCGCTACTACTACTACTACTAATAATAATAATAATAATAATAAACAATGGATAGTAAAATATTTAAAAAATACAATAACCACAATAAAATAAGAAAAACAATACTGATACAAAAAAATAAACATTTAGTTCTATTAAACTAACTTTTAAAATTAAAACAAAAAATATATTAAAACAATTTGAAAACAAGCATTACAACAGATAAAATTACATCTGATGGGTTCAAATTCACAACATCCACTTCAACCTGACTAACAGTAGGGTAAAGTGCTGAACTTTTGAGGTGTCAGATTTACTATTCCCACTTCAATGTAAGCAAAAGGAAGGAAAGTGTTGGACCTAGGAGGGATCAGGTTTACTATTTCCATCCCAATCTGAGCAATAGTGGAGAAGGTGTTCGATTCTGGAGGTGTCATATTTAATATTCCCACTACAAACATAAGCAAAAGTAAGAAAAGTATTTTTTTTGCTTATGTTTGGAGTGGGAGAAGAAAGAAAAGTATGGGGGAAACATTGCGACTGGCTAGACTCACCAGTCTCGAGCTCCATAGTCTTCCTCCGGTGTCGCGCATGATGATTAACCCTGGGCGGTGAACTCCGCTTGCGGAGTTTGCGGAGTTTTCTACTCTCCGAGTTACGCGGAGATCGTGGAGTTCCGAAAAACTCCGCTTCGCGTTGCGGAGCGGAGTTTTTTTCCTCGCTCGCGTTTGTCAACATCAAGTTGGCGACCGCGAGCGAGGAAAATGAACCTCCCGGCGAGATTTTTCCTCGTTTGCGATCGTCAACATCAAGTTGGCGAGCGCGAGCGTGGAAAATCAACATCCTGGCGGGATTTCTCAATGCGGGGGAGTCAGGTTTCTCATTGCGAGTGGTCGCGTATGCTCGCGACAGCTCACGTTGAGAAACTGCCCGTTCGCGTTGAGAAAGCTGCCGCTCGAGTAAAAATCTACTCGAGCGGCAGAAAAGGAAAGCAGGGACCGCTTGCACTGTGCATGGTGCCGTTCGCAATGATTGCACAGTGCGGACAAGCATCCGGCACGGTGCAATTACCGGGAACGGCATTTTTCTACCGTACTCCGCCGCTCTCAGAGCTCCGCGTAGTGCAACAGAGTTTTTTTTGCACTTCGCGGTGTTCCGCGTAGTGCAACTCCGCGAACTCCGCCCAGGGTAAATGATGATCTGACTCTGGCGCCTTTCAGCTGCTCTCCATGTCTGCTTCGCACCCTCCCCGGGACTTTTCCTCTGCTTCCACCTTCCCGGGTACCTGCGGTGGTGTGGGTCCAGACGGCTCCAGGTTCTCGTGTCCCCGTGTTTGGCTGCTGTTGGTGTCGGCTGGGGTGCACCGCACATTGTCGTGCTTCTTGGCAGGGGGGGTGGCTGCAGGCGGCTGCTGGGATTCGCCGTGATAGACGAGACGTGTCGCGGGTCTCCTTCCGGGGCACACCGTGCAGGGTCAGCCTAAAGCATGTAAGCCCCTAGCAGAGAACACATCAAGTAGCTGGTTCACCCAGGGCAGCGACAGTGATTTGGATCTGCACCTGCACATGAGCCCGAGACGAGCAAACCGAATAGGGGGTAAGGAGTCTGGAGCCTCCCCCAAATTTTCAGCAGTTGGTGGGAAGAGGAGACAGCCCAAAGAGAGACTGGTGCAAGAGGCACAAGTAAGGGAGGGGGGACTAATTGGAGTGAACAGTGAGAAGCAGCCAAACAGGTATGCGTTAAGAAATAAAAATATCAGCCTAGTGGAAGGTCTCTTACTCTCTCTGGGCCCTGTGACAGTGATCCCTCGCTTATAACGGACAACCCTAGGACAAACGAAGGTAGTGAAGAGCAGCCGGGCTTAGCAGAGATGTTAGACACCTTAACCACAGAAATCAGAAGTAAGTTTGCCATATCCGAGAGAAACCAAGCCAAAATCCAAGAGGCCTGTGAGACTCTAGAAGCAAGAATGTCTTCCATAACTGACAAAATTTGTACAATGGAAACCTCTTTAGAGGCCCTTAACAAGGAGGTGGAGGTTAATCAAGTTGAAATCTAAGCTCCAAAAAAATGGGGGGAAAAGGTATGCTAGATAAAATAGAGTCATTGGAGAACAATGCCAGACGTAATAATATTAGAGTACTCAATATCCCAGAAGGCCTTGAAGGGGATAATATCAAGTGTTTCATTATAAGTTTATTTAAGGAATTCATCTCCTCTATAGAGGCTGTGGAGCTTGATGCAGACATTCAGAGGATTCATCAAGACCCTTTTTTAAAGAATCTAAATAGGAAGAATCTAGGGAAAATCTTGATTAACTTTAAATCATACACTTTAAAATAACAAATTCTTTCGGAGGCCCTTAAAGCAGGAAACTTCACCAAAGGGGAGTGGTCGTTTCGAGTTCATTCAGACATCTCAAAGATTACACAGGATAGACAGTGGGAGCTGGGGAAATTTATACCAGAGTTAAGATCATTAGGAGCCACTTCCCAAATAATATTCCCAGCTTTACTGAAAATCATATGGAATAATAAGATGCATAGTATCAGGGACCCCAAGGAGGCAAGAATTTTTGTCACCAGATAAGGCACAGCAGAAGCATAAAGGATCAATGCCGAAGGAAGTCGAGAGTTCTAATGGGTATCAGAACAAACATACCTGTCTTATTTCTAGGGAGAGTTCCCCGGGGTGTGTTGGGGTTCGCTTAATGAGATAGCAAGATTAGAAATTCACTGGGTGGGGTGCAGATGGGAAAAAAGGGAAAAAAAGATAAAAGTCCTCAATCATAGGAATCTAGAATTAAGGGGTGGAGGTATGAGACAAGCTGAAGGATGCCCTTTAAAAAATTATGTATAGGATGTCAGATTCTCTAGAATGTGCCTCACTTAACATTCTAACTTGAAATGTAAATGGGCTCAGAGTAGCTAGTAGAAGGAGAAGAATTTTGCAATATTTGAAACAGGCAAACCATGATATTATAATGTTACAAGAGACTCATTTAATGCAGGATGAATGGAAGGTCAACCTGGATAAACAAAAGTGGATTGCAGATCCAATCCACACTAACCGATCATGTTGTACTAAGGTAATGGTTTTACTTATTAAAAAATCCATTAAAGCCATTCTAGGGGAGTCCAAGGTAGATGACGGGGACGTTGGATTATTGCCAATATTAAAATACAGAATGCATGGTACGCCTTAGCAGGATATTATGGGACAAACATTGATGATATTGCGCCCCTGAAATCTCTATATTATCAGTGTTTGGAGGTTAAAGTCCAAATAATTCTGGGAGGTGATTTTAAGGTATTACTGATTCCTAGCCAAAGGGAAATGTATTAGTTCCCCAAAAATGAGAGGGTTTATCAAGACAACAATGATGGAAAATCTAGGGTTAACAGATATATGGAGAGTTAAAACCAAGGAGGTAAGTGAAAATCAAGATTTTACTTTCCATAACAGAAGGCATGGACATGCCTCTAGAATTGATTTCTTTTTGGTAGATACTAGGTTGGTTAGTAGAGTTAAAAAAGTGGAACATATCCCCGGGAACCTTTTGTACCTATTGGCAGTTCACTTAGAGCTACAACTAGAAAAGGGCTTAGCCCCTAGCAGGTGGACATCTGATAGAACTTTACTACTGGACTCAACAGTAAAAGCTCAGTTGAAAAGAGATACAGTGGAATTTTTTGAAGTAAATTATTCTTCAGCTCCAAAACACATAATATGGAATGCTTACAAGGCCTACATCAGGGGTAGGGTTATAAACCTTGCAGCAAAAACACATAAGGAGACAAGATACAAGATAAAAGATCTGGAAGGTGACATCCTAAGGGCCTTGAGAGAGAGAGACTTGCATCAAGAAGATCAGGACCAGGCTAAGAAAGATAACGAAATTAAAAGTGCAAGACAGGCCTTGGTAGACTACCTAGACGGTATATTAAGGAAAAAGTGGGAGGCCAGTAAACTAGCTCATTATGAATACGGGGAAGGGTGTGGGAAGCTTCTTGCCTGCAAGTCAAGAATTGAATGCGTGAGAAACATAATAAAATAAATTGTATCCAAAGAAACCGGGAGGCGCTGTACAGAGAATATAGAAATAGAGCAAACACTTACAGACTTCTTTCAAGAGTTATATATGGATGATCTCTCAATCTCTGAGGCACAGTTAAAAGATTATATTAATGGGATAGCTCTGCCCTCGCTCAACGATGATCTAGCACAGTCACTTAATCAGAAAATCATTTTAGAGGAGGTTAATTCGGCAGTTAACAAACTAAAGAGAGGTAGCGGTGCTGGGTTGGACGGTATACCCAATCAGTTTTATAAAATTCTCTCCGATGAACTTTCGCCCGTCTTGGCAAAGTTGATGGGTGGTATATTTTCCGAGGACTTGCCGAGCCAGAGGTTTTGGGATGAAGGGGCTGTTTGCCTAATCCTGAAATCAAATAAAGACCGTAAGCATTGTGAGTCATGTAGACCAATTTCATTGCTAAATTGTGTTTTAGCAAAGAGGTTGGAGGGAGAAATCGGTTCCCTGGTTCAGGAAGATCAAAAGGGCTTTATTAAAGGCAGACAGCTGCATGACTTAGCTCATGATTTGATAGGTGCAATAGATTTGGCTACTCTGGATAACTTACCTTTATCTGTTCTTACATTTGACGCCGCAAAGGCCTTTGATTAAGTAAGTTAGCCTTTCTTACCACAAACTATCCATAAATTTCCTCTAGGCGAGAAATTTGCTAAAGCTATTAGCGCCATATATAGGAAGCCTACAGCTAGGATATTAGTTAATGGGTCCCCCACTAAGTCAATTAACATAGAGCGATGGACAAGACAGGGGCGTCCCTTATCTCCTCTGCTCTTTGATCTTTATATCGAACCATTAGCATGTAAAATCAGGACAAATCAAAATATCCTGCCATTTTAGTGGAATGGGTGAATGAAAAAAGTGGCATTATACACCGACAAATTGGTGGTTTTTACAAGAGACTTTGCTCGCTCCTTCCTTGTGTTAGAGCAAATTTTAAATGATTTTGGGAAGGTTTCCGGAAATCAAATCAACCAACAAAAAACCAAGATCATGTCATGGAATACTCAATTAAATAACCCCCTTATAAAACAAGAAATAAGACATCTTGGGATACAGGTCACACAGGATCTTTCTAAGATGGCCCAGGCCAATCTGGATAAAGAAATGAGGGAGACTAGAGCTTTGTTAATGTCTTGGGGGTGTCTTCTGCTCTCAATGATAGGTAGTTTTAATTTGGTGAAAATGTCAATTTTACCAAAATTCATTTTCATTTTTAATACAATCCAGCTATCTTTTAATTTTAAAGCTATAAAACCTTTGCAAGGAGAAATTACAAGTTTTATTTGGTCTTGTAAGGGAGTGAGGATCGCCTGGAAGAAACTTCGAAGATCTAAATCAGAGGGAGGCATTGCAGGGCCGGAATTTTGCTTATACTGTTAGGACTTCCAGCTAAAAAATATAAGATCACTCCTGTTTAACTCGGTTTGTTTTTCTCCTTGTTTTCAAGCAAGGAAAAAAAACTAACCATTCGGTTGTGATTTCTTTCTTTTTAAATTTGGCCACCCAACATTTTTTCAAGAAAGTTAAACTAAAGATATTAAGAGTGGAAAGTGAGATTTGGTATCAGACTACAAGAATTTTGAGGATACCCTATTACAGTATTGGTGCACCTATTTGGAATTCCTCAGAGACCCCCAACTGCCTGCAGGATAAACTGGCTGTCCCACTAATGGAAGAAGGAATAAATAAAAGGGGGCAACTATTGCAGGATAACAAAACAGTCCCTTGTGACACCTTAAACACTATCACGAACCAAAGTCTATCCAAGTTTAAGTTTTACCAACTATCTAGCTGGGCCCGCAGCTTAGGCAAAGATGGTGAAGGAAATGAAGAATGGGAAAATAACATTGCAGGGGGCCCTTTATCACCGTAAAGAAGTCTCCAAGTGTTACTGGATGCTGGTAAGGGTAGAGAATATGGCTTCAGCATCACCGAAGTAGACCTGGAGGAGAGACCTGCCGACGATAAGTGTAACATATTGTTGGACTTGGCCCTTTTTGCAGGGTCATCCCTGAACTTTTTGCCTTCCTCCTAGTACCTTTTCTGACCTGGTGTTGGTAGTTTTAGGACTCTGGGCACTTTATCACTGCTGTTCAGTGTAAAGTGCATGTACTCTCTATGGTAAAACGTGGTAAGATTGGTCTACACCTGTTTGGCAAATTTAATTTATCTATCAGTTCCCAGTAATGTGGTATCTCATATACCTGGGGCCAGTAAATTAAATGCTACTGGTGGGCTTGCAGCGCTGATTGCGCCACCCACCAAAGTAGCCTTTCAAACCTGTCTCAGGCCTCTGCCATGCCATTGCAGGGCCTGCGCGCACAGTTTACTGCCGCTGTGCGTAGCACATAAAGTGGGTGCCACGTCTGTGACTCCCCTTTTACTACATATCAGTCACCCCTAAGGTAGGCCCTAGCTAGCCCTATGGGCAGGGTGCAATGTAGGTAAAAGGTAGGACATGTGCCTTAACTGTGTGGCATGTCCTGGTAGTGACAAACAGCCATTTTGGTTTCTCACTACTGTGAGGCTGCCGTCTCATAGGAATGCAATGGGAATTCCCTGATATGTGCTTCAGTGGTAATTCCTGATCTGAGAGGAGTAGAGTGGTCAAGTTTGGTATGTTTGGAATAGTGGTAATAAATGCTGCGCAAAGGTGTTCGCAGATTTACTATCACTATTTTAGAAATGCCACTTTTAGAAGTGGGCATTTCTGTGTGCTATGTGTCTTTGTGCCTGCCTGATGTGTATTGCAAGTCTGGCTCTGGAGTGACATGGACTGGGGAGGTGCAGTGGCTCCAGAGGGGCTGGGTGAGTCAGCGCTAGGCTGAATAGGCTGATCTGCATTTGGAGTAGTGGGAGGAGTAGCACCTGGGTCTGAATGGGACTGTGCCTGCACTACACAATGATGGCTCCGCCCCCTGTGGTGTGTCTGGGGCCAGGACCTACACTGACAAAGGAGGCTGTTGTGCACATGTGTAGGTGCCCCCAGAACTGGTTTGGACCGGGCGCAGAGCCCTGTGGCAGGGGGAGAACAAAGGCACAAAGTGATATAAGTATTGGGGCTGTGACCCCATGTGTTGTGCTTTTTGTGCTTACTAGGACTGGACTGACGCCACCAGGAGGAACCGCCGTGGGACCCAGCTGCTGCCCCTCTGCTGGGAGGCCCCACGTGCTGGCCTGCCTGTGCCTAGCTGTGCCCTTGTGGACTCGGGGGCAAAAAAGTGCTGTCTCCAGCAGAGGGACAGGCTGAACTCACATGGATTGTGCACTCTGAACTAGAGTGCAGGCGGAGCGCTTTGGGCTACATCCTTTTACTAAGCACGCCTTGGGGAGCACTGAGAAACCTCTTGTTCAGAAGGGTTGGCCCCCGCTGCAGCGGAGCATGGGGAGCGCTTCAGGAGTCCTTTAGTGCGAGCCTCTGGCATGGGCTCGCGTTGCCACACCCCCGAAGGGCGTTGTGGGCATTTGTTTTTCCATTCCTCTGCTGAGCCCGAGGAGTGGACTCAGGCTTCAAGTGCGGCGAAAGCAACCGCCAACGCGACCAGGAAGTCAGGCGCCCGTTGCCTGGTTGTGGGCGGGGCTGACTTGTAAAGAGTAGCCAACCACAAAGCAGAGTGGAGGCTGGAGAGGAAGTCAGGCATCGTGGGAGCCTGATTGTGGGCAGGGCTCCCGTGAGGGAAAGGAGAGCCCCGTGTGTCTTCTCTACTCGGTTGTGGGCAGGCCGGAGGACATCGGCAGTCTGTTGAGGCGCCGGGAGCCTACCCCACGTTGCCGTGTCCGGAGGAGTCCAGAGAGGTACTCCCATGCAGAGTGGGAGAGAGGCGGAGCCGACGAGGAAGGCCGTGTCTCGATCCCGCAGTGACCAAGCAGCAGCCAGACTCGGCGAGGGAGATCACTCCAGGAGGCCGGCAGCTCTGCGGGTGAGCCAGCTGGGGGTTGTTTTCTGGGTAAGGGAGATCGAGCCAGTGTCTCCCTTCCCTTACCTTAAAGGACCGGAGGTCCCGGTCCAGAGCAGTCAGGTCGGAGCATCGGGGGCATTCTTTTGCAGAAGCATGGTGAGTGACCCCGCCGTGTTTTGTGTCCCGGCCGGAGGAGGCTGGATGGAATAGCCCTGTGCTTCATTGTGGGATAGGCAGCAATCCTGCCTGATTGCAGGCCGCTGCCCAGGGTGACCCGTCTTTTGTGTTCAGCAGCCCGGATGGAAGGGAAACCTCGACGGAGGACCCGGGAAAATTGGTGCTGGGGTGCGGGGCCCTATGACCTGCTGATTATTTCAGCTTATACCTCGTTTGGGGAGGGGGTGCAGGCAACACTGGCACCACGTGGGTGATTCCAGTGTGAGGTGAGACACATTTTGGGAGGCAACCCATGCCACAAGGTGGTGGGACATAGTTGTGTCTAACGATACCAGTCTGCCATGAGAAGTGCCAGGAGGTGGCAGCTATGTATATGTTATGCCCTGATGAGGTGATAATGTGTCTCAAATTGTGCAGTTTTATCCCAAAGGAGGGCGTGATGAGTTTACGGAAAATGCGCTGCTGCCAGTGTTTACTATGATGCACTGTGTAGATGGTTAGGCATAATGTGCTATGCTAATGATGAGGATGTATGCCTAATGTGTTTATGCTGAGGATACTGTTACCAGTAGTAGCTGGTTGTTTTCACTCATTCTGTGATGTGATGGTTATGACAGTGGCCCGATTGGCCCTGTAGTGTATAAAAGCCCTATAAAGTTATACCAAGTGCCAGGTGGCACTGTGTATATATGTGATTATATTCTAATGTGTTTTTATGCTAATACAAAGGCTATTTTTTATATAACCTTGTGTGGAGTTTCTTTTGTGGTGGGCCTAGTGGGTCGCTGCTGTGTGAGTGTGTTGCGCAAACGCTTTACACATTGCCTCTGGGATAGGCCTGACTGCTCGTGCCAAGCTACCAAGGGGGTGAGCAGGGGTTATCTTCAGCGTGTAACTCCCTTGCCCTGACTAGAGTGGTGGTTTCTGCCTGGCTTAGGCGCATGCCCTAGCCAACCAGAAATCCCATTTCTAACACATATTTATGGCAAAGTATCGTTCTCACTTATGGCCAGTTGTAAAAGCTGCATCTCTCAGAAGAAATCATATTTTTACAGTTCACAGAGCGTACTGGACCCCCAAAAAGATTATCAAAGCTGGGAAGTGAAGAAACCAAAGTCTACTTAAAGTGTTCCATGGGGAATGTAGACGATGTACATATGTTTTGGCCGTGTCCTCAGATCCGGGTCTACTGGCAAGATATTGGTAAGGCTATCTCAGAAATTCTGGGGAAAGAGACCGAGGTAAGCCTTGCTTTGGTTATTTTGGGGTCCTGCCAGGTGAGCGGTCACGATTTAAATTTATAAAACGGCATGCACAACTGTTAATTGTCTTAATATTATTGGCAAGAAGGGAAATCTGCTTGAAATGGTTATCCGCTTCACCAACAGATTATCTGGGTTGGGTCAGGTCTGTAAATAGAGTAAACAGCCTAGATCGTGGCTGTCTATCGAAACAAAGAGCGGGAATATGGGTGGCCTGGGAAGAGTGGGCAAAAAATAATCATTAGATAATATCTATTAAAGGGTCAATGATTATGAAATAAGTAAAACCATGGCAGGGAGGAGGAGTAATTTCCAGGTTGATAAAAATCCCCCGTTTGCCTGATTTATTTGAGGCTGGCTCTTAATGCATTTCGGAGATGGTTGGAATCTTCGAGCCATTAAGCACTTTTCTCTCCTCTGGAATTTTCTTTGAGCTCATACCTCTAAAAATAAATTACTTATTTATAAATGAGGACTGTAAAAAAAAGAAGAAAAAAAAAGTAAGAAAAGTATTGGGCTTTGGAGTGGTCAGATTTACTATTCCCACGCCAATCTGAGCAAAAGTGCAAAAAGTGTTGGACTTCAGATGGGTCAAATTTACTACTCCCACTTCAACATAAGCAAAAGTAGGAAAAGTGTTGGCGTTCGTAGGGGTCAGATTTACTTTTCCTACTTCAGTCTTAGCGATAGTAGGGAAAGTGGGGTTTGTTTGGGAGTTTTATATAGCGCGAATTCGACCCGAAGGTATCAGAGCGCTTTACAAGACTACCAGTTGCGTTACAAATGGACTCATTCTTTTTGTTAGACATGATGAGATTCAGAGATTTGCCCAGAATCACAGGATGTTGAGCATCCCTGCTGAGACTTAAACCCGGTTCCCCAGCTTCGGGGTCCACCACTCTAGCCTTAGGCCACTTCATCTCCTCTAGTGTTGGATTTTGAATGGGCTAAATTTACTATTCCCACTCCAAACTGAGCAACACTCCTAATTTTTTTAAATAAAAAATGTAAATATAGACAACAAATGCAATTTTAATATATCTTTCAAATAATACATATACTAATTAAATATTAAAAAATGACATAAATAAATGCAAATGTAAAAGAAAACTGTTGTAAACATTTGTTAAAAAATAATTACAACATTTTTCTGTGAAAGCACTTCACCCATGCTACGATAAAAAATGAACGCTGAAAACAATTAAAATTAATACAAAAACAATTAGCATAAGAATTATAAATTATGATTACACTCAAAATTAAATTAATTAATTAAAAGTAATGCAATTAATACATAAAAAGTAATTAATAGAATTTTAAAAAAAATACATTAATCAGCAGTTAGACCTGTCAGCCTTAGGGTGGTCTTTCCCCAAACATTTTGCCTTACCCCTCTATTTTTGCTGAATTCGTTTTTGTTGGCCTAAGAACTCTATGCACTTTACTACTGTTAACCACTGGTAAAGTGTGTGTGCTCTCTCCTTCAACATGGTGAAATTGCCTTACACCCAATTGGTACATTTAGTTTACTTTTAAGTCCCTAGTTAAGTGGTACTACATGCACCCAGGGCCTGTAAATTAAATACTACTAGAGGGCCTGCAGCACTGATTGTGCCACACATTTAAGTAGCCCTTTTTAACATGTCTTGGGTCTGCCATTGCAGCCTGAGTGTGCAGTTTAAACTGCCATTTCAACCTGGCAAAATAAACCATTTGCCAGGCCTAAACCTTCTTTTTTTAATACATATAAGTCACCCCTGGAATGGGCCCTAAACAGCTCATAGGCGAGGGTGCAGTGTATTTAAAAAGTTGTACATGTACTTTCAACTTTTACCTGTCCTGGTAGTGAAAAAACCCTTAAGTTCATTTGTTACTACTAAAAGGCCTGCCTCTCCCATAGAATAACATTGGGTTAACTTATTACATTTAATATTTGATAACTTTCAATAGAGAGTGGGTAGGATGTTGAGTTTGTTGTCTAAAGAATTGAAATGTAAACCCTCTTTAATGGTAAAGTCAGATTTTGGGTCACAATTCTGAAAATGCCGCTTTTAGAAAGTTGGCATTTTCTTGTCTCAACGATTTGGGCCTGTATCTTGGGTCACATGACTAGGCCTAGCTGGCAGTTGGTCTTTGTGTATATTGCTCCCAGACCGTGAGACAACGGAAAATAGTTATTGGCAGGATGGACCTATCTGACTTGATGAGAGGGGAGGAGCTAGGACCTACCACACTTGCATATCACAAAGCCCCTGTCTGAACACAATCACAAGAGGATTGACACCAGTCTTTTGTGACCCTAGACACGCTGGGATCAGGGCAGGGAGGCAGGAATTTCAACCACCTCTGGGGCTAGCAACCTCCAGAACCTTCTTTTACTTCAAAGAGTGCCCCAGGTGTCAATAATGGACCCTCAGACCCAACTCTTCAGTACACCCCTGGGCATGTGGAAGACTCAGAAGGACTGCTGTGCTGTTCTGCAAGAAGGACTGCTACTCTGTTGCCCTGCTGCCTGCTGCCCTGCTGCCTGAGTGAAAAGGATTGGACCTGCATCTTGATCACAGAACCACCAGAGTGACTCCAAGAGCTAGTTGGCTGGCCTCCTGAACAGAGCCTCAGGAACAGAAAAGGCTCCAACCACCTTGACCCCAGCACCTGGACTCTATCTGCTGTGAGTCTTGCACCCCAAGTAGTGCCACCACAGTCCTGGACACTTGGAAGTGGGCGCGAAGGTGCTCTGTCAGCCCAGCTATGGTCCTGTGGGTACAACAAACACAGCGCGACATATCTCCTCACAGCTCCACTTTGGAAAAGCTGTAGCGCAATGCATTCCCAACGCCGGACCTCACATCACAGCCCGCAGTCTCCTTGGAATTACCGCTGCACGTCCCATCCTCAACGCAAGCCTTCACATTGCACGCCCTTCATCAACGGGGATCTCGATGACTACGTTGGACTCTGCATCACAGCCTTCTACAGAACCGCCGGTGTGTGACGCATCTTCGACACTGGACTTCATATCGCAAGCCCCCGTTGACAATATCCTTGACGACGACTCAGGAATCCACATCGCAGTTCTGCTGCTCCTCAAAACTGCTGTTGCTCAAAACATCCTCGATGCGGGATCTCACAATGCTCTGCAACTAGGATTTAAGGTACTTTGTTCAGCAGGCCTAACTTGGTCCTTGCATCTGGCGCTTTGTACTTCTAGGCACTATTTCTCATTAAGATTTTTAAATTGCATATCCCAGGTTCTACAGATTTGATTTTGGTCATTTTGGTCTTGTGAGAGATTGGGTTGTTGCTTGACTGGGGTGTGAGGCCTGATCAAGCAGCAACCACAATCCTTGCTAGGGTAAGGCATAAGCAAACCCCAAATTAACCTGTGCTCAACCCCCTGGCAGCTTGACACAAAGCAGTCAGGCTTAACTTAGAGGCAATGTGTAAAGTATTTGTGCAACACTACAAAGAGTAACACAAAATAATTTACACCAGGTTAAAAAAACAGAGCTGAATTTAATAAATTAAACAAGACCATAACAACAAATATCCAATCAGTAGAACCAGAGACATGAATTTTTAAACAATTTAGTGAAAATAGCACCAAAAAAAAGCACAAAGCGTCAACTCGGGAAATCTGGTCCCACTGGATCAGGTCAAAGTCATAAGTTCAGGCCAACCGCGTTGGAGTGCAGGTCAGCTACAGTCCCCAGATTAGTCCAGTTGAAGTTTTAACTTCTCAAGACAGAGCAAAGAGTCCTGTTTGTGTTGGAGATGGCTGAGAGGAGCAAGGAGAACGTTGCAGGAGCCTGTCGACATAGCACTAAGAGCAGGCCTGGCATCGTAGATGGGCGGGCTGGTGCTTCACATTGGCGGTCCCCTATGAGTGGTCGTTGCTGGAGTGAGAAGAGTCAGGCTTACAGTGCTTCACATAGATTTGCGGTGCAAGTGGTGAGGTCTCAGTGCGAACGGGCCTGTTCGTGGTCATGAAAAGCCCAAAAGCTTTATTTCAGCTTGCTGAGCCACACCAAGGGTCCAGGACCTGAGGGGAACCACTTGAGGGGGGGGGGCAGGAACTTGCTGCAGCTGGGCCCAGGGGCTGGTATAGGATATTGGGGAGCCTTTTATATGCCTGAGACTCAGATCAGGAGGCCAGTGAACCAGCCCTTGGAGTCACTCTGGTATCCTGGGTTCAAGATGAAGTTGCAGGTCCAGTTCTCCTTCCCCATGCAAGAAAGCAGCAGGTCAGCACAGCAGGCCATCAGTTCCTTCAGAGCAGCAGTACAGCAGAGAGGCAGTCCTTTCAGCAGCACATCAGTCCTTCCGGCAAAGTATCAACAAGTCCAGAAATGTACTGAAGAGTTGGTGTCTGAGGTCCAGTATTTATACCCAGTTGTGCCTTTAAAGTGGGGGAGAAGCTTCCAAAGGTTCCTCTTTGAAGTCCCCAGGCATCCTGCCTTCCCTGTCCAGACTAATTACAGGGGGTATGCAGCCCTTTGTGTGAAGGCAGGACACAGCCTATTCAAGTATAAGTGGAGCTGTGCCCAGCTCCTCCCCCCCCCCCCTTCCTGCCAGTGATGGCCATCCAGGCACACCTAAGCTCCCCCTTGCATGTGGATGTCTAGGAGGAATACATGAAGCTCAACTGTCAGCTACACCCAGTCATGTGACCCAGGTACAGGTTAGAGGCACTAAATGACTGTGGCAGGAAAATGTCAACTTTCTAAAAGTGGCATTTTCAAAATTGTCATTTAAAATCCGACTTCACCATAAGTTAGGATTTTACATTCCAATTCCAGAGACACCAAACATGAACTGATTAGCTGGTCACATTTACAAATGACAGCTTATTAAATGCAATAAGGTAAATCCAATGTTATCTCATGGTATGCCTTGCAGTAGTGAAAAACACATTTTCACTACCAGGACATGTAAAACTTACATGTCCTACTTTTGAAATACATTTCACCCTGCTCTCTGGGCTGTTCAGGGCCTACCCTAGGGGTGACGTAAATGTATTTAAAAGGAAGGTTTGGACCTAGCAAAAGGTTTACTTTGCCATGTCAAAATGACAGTTTAAACCTGCATACACAGGCTACAATGACAAGCCTGACACATGTTTCAGTGTTGCAAACCCACTAGTTCAAAAAGAGTAGCATTTAAATTACAGGCCATGGACACATGTAGTGCCACTTTACTAGGGACTTATAAGTAAATTAAATATGCCAATTGAGTATAAGCCAATGTTACTATGTTTAGAGGAGAGAGCACAGCACGTTAGCACTGGTTAGCAGTGGTAAAGTGCACAGAGTCTCAAGGCCAGCAAAAACGAGGTCAGTAAAAATGGAGGAGAAAGGCAAAATGTTTGGGAAAAGACCACCCTAAGGCTGATGGGTCTCAAATAATTTATTACATTTTACTGTATTTCTCTTAATTGGTGTGGGATTTTTCTTTTGTGGTGTTTTCACTCTATTACTGTTAGAAGCGTTACATAAATACGTTACACATTGCCTCTAAGTTTAGCATGGCTGCTTTTGTGTCAAGTTACCAGGCTCACATGAATTGTGTTTGCAGCTTGAGTACGGTTTCACTGCCCTCAACCAGTAACCCAATTTCCAACATCAACCAATTAACACTTAATTAAAGGTCAACAAATAATGAAAACAACAATTAATTAATTAACTTAATTATCTTAAAAAAGTTAAAATTAATAATTTACCTATTAAAACAACTTCCCATCCTAAACCCATACAAACCCAGCAACCCAATACTAAATTTACAATTTCTAATTCAATTAAAATAAAGAAATTCATATAAAAAGTTAAACATATACTAAAACAAATTAAACACAAAATTGTTACAATACTAATAACTTAGAATACTAAAATAACTAATATGTATCAAACTAAATAAAAATAATATCATAGACAATTATATTATATTAAACAAGCACATTATATACAACTTTATTTAAAAAAAAATGTAAATACCTTCTATGCTCTGGCCCACTACGTTCTTGAAATCACAATATTTGTGACACAAAATTTGTAGCTCTCGATATTTTTACACAGTATTTGTCAGAATACTCACACTGCCACTGCCTCATACAAAAGAAAAGAAAATAAACACACATTAGAAGCAATTACCCCACCGCCTGACGCAATCCCAATGCCTATGATAGTCCCTTTCAACAATCACACTCACAGTTGTCATCCTAACCTAGGCGTTGCAGTCACTCACAGGAAAATCGATTAGACAGAAAATAGACCACCAGGGTGGCACCCCTGCTGAAGAGGAGGGGCAAGCAATGAACATGCTTGGCTGGAAGGCTGGGGACCATGAAAACACAAGCGCTGGCAAGAGCCAAAAGGTCTGACCATGGCAAGTTGGTGTAAAAGTTATTTTCTACATTTCTGTATTGAAATCATATGCCCCAAAATAAAAAGGAAACATGACATCACCTAAACTTGAATGCCATTGCAATAAAAATTTTCATTTGAAAACACATTAACTATCGCTTTTAATCAGAACATTGTCAGCGACTGGGCAGGGAGGGAGACAAACTAAGCAAATTGCTGGCTTGGATTATTGTAAAAGAACATTATGTTTCTCCTATTCTGGTGCTACGCAACCCCGATGGTATGGCGGCCAAAACAGAGGCGGCTATGAATAGAACAATGTCAATCCATTTGCAGTCAATTTATAGCAGCATGGATCTGGAGTCCCCTGAACACTTGAAACGTTATTCTCAACACGTTTTGCTTTTCCGCGGTTGAGTGACTCCCTTAGTGAGGATTTGGAAGGTGACCTCATGCTGGAGAAATTGAGGGAAGCCTTTCAGTCAATGCCAAAGGGCAAAACACAAGGGGGCGACGGATTCCCAATTGAACTGTACTGGGTTTTCAATTCACAGTTAATGGAGAAACTGCTAGAGATTTTTCAGGAGACTCTTAAGCCAGGTATCATTCTACCTACTAAGAGGGAGGGCATCTTATTAATGATGCTAAAACCCGGAGGCAACCCTGTGTATCCATCTCCCTATTGCTCACTGACTATGATTAATTCTGACATCAAAGTTCTATGTAAGTTATTGGCCTTTAGAATTAGATACGTAGTTGGAGGTCTAGTACATGAAGACCAATGTGGCTTTATTTCTGGCCGCAATAGCGAATAGGAATGATAAAATAGTACTACTGTCTGTGGACCTGGAGAAGGCCATCGACACTCTAACAAGGCGTACTTAAAGGAGGTTCTCACTCACATGGGTCTAGAACCGGTCTTCTGTAAATGGGTGAGTCTACGATATGCAAAGCCCACCCTAGGGTGCGTAATGGTAAAATTGTCTCAGATAGCTATGGCGTTAGACAGGGGACTTGTCAGGAGTGTCCTCTTTCCCCATTGCTGTTTTCATTGGCTATTGAGCCTCTCGTTATCCGGATTCAAGCAGACATGGGGGAATGGAGTATTAGAGTAGGAGGTGTCTCTCACCTACTCTCCCTTATGCCGATGATGCTCTATTTTATCTGCCGATTCCTAAGGTCTCCATGGCTCAACTAATAGCAGGTTTGGAGAGCTTTGGAGAGGTCTCGGGCCTACAGGTGAACAAGCGGAAGAGCATCCTCTTCCCATTGGTGGCGTTGGCATCTTGCCCCGTCAGAGAATTGCAGACTAGGGGTTTTGCTGGGAGACACTTAAGTTCCAATAGCTGGCTATTACAGTGGTACACACATAAGAGAAGCAATATAATTACAATATGAAGCAGGTTTTGCAGGGACTCCAAACCTTGGTGATGTTTTGGACCTCTCTTCCTTTGGCAGTCATGGGCCGGGTGACAGATGCAAAGATGGTGGTGCTTCTCTAGTGCCTGTTTGTACTTCAAAACTCTCTCTTTCGTCTCCAAGTGGTTACATTCAGGTTGCTGGGCAGTTTGCTAGTTTCCCTGGTTTGGGCAGGGACGAGAAGGAGGGTGATGCTAGCAGTCCTGAAGCAGGACTTAGAAGAAGGAGGCCTTGGACTTCCAGACTTGGAAACATATTACTATGCTGCTCATATTCAGCAAGCTGCCAGATGGGTTACTTAGGAAAAAAACCTTTCTGGTTTCACCCTTATCAAATACTTCTTAGCTTACCGTTGCCCTTTTAAGGTAGTGTAGGTAGAGATAGCTTGCTCATGCTTACTTTGGACAATCGTCAGATTAAATTTAATGCTCAATACATTTTCCTGATCATTTGCATCATTGTCATAGAGCTAGTCATCCACTTTCTATTATATAGGGTAAATCTCTTCAGGAGATTCAGTCTTATCTTGTTCTTTCTGTACTTTTATATGATTATGCTGTGATTGGTCTACATTGATTTGTTTCTGAATTTATAATTAAACCTTACTAAACTCAGATTAAGATGTCGAATGGATTATTGTGTGGCCACATGGGTTACACTAAAATGAGATGTTAACACGTGATAGTTTTCTCCCTTCACCTCTCATGCTGCTAGAAAGGTCGCCCCTCTGGAGATAAATGTTAGACTGGGCCCAAGCTCCAGCACAAGAGATACTAGTATAATACAATTGCATGTGTGTTGGCACAAACTGGAGAAAGAGCAGTATCCTGTCACTAGAGGTTGTATGGGGGTGTACCCCATGGTATGCAAAGTTGGGGAAGAGTAGCACCCTGTCGCTAAAGGCAAAATGCGAGGAGTACCCGATGGTGTGCGAAGTTTTGGAAGAGTAGCACCCTGTTGCAAGTAGTACCGCATGGGTATGATGTGGGAGAAGAGAAGTACCAAGTAATAACAGGTTGCCAGGGGACGTACCCCATGGAGTGAAAATGTGGGAAAGTGTAGTATTTCATGGTGTTTTCACCTGGGTCATCATTATGTACCAATGGGAAGATTTAACAAATGTATTGTACAGGAGGCACAGTACATTTGCAATCGTTTTGTGGTGTATTTTATTCAGTTTGCATGAAATGGAGTCTGTCAGTGATGTGTGTGGTGGAGTGTGTTGTCCTTTTGGGGTTGTGTATCTTATTCGTGGAAGATAGGAAAAGTGTGAGAGTTTGTTTGGTATGCTCCTGATGTGTAGAATTAGGGATGATGGGGCTCTTTTGTGGAAGAAAACTGGTAGGTTCCATATCTGGGCTGTCACGTGACTTAGCGTTCATGACTAAATGTCATATATATATAAATGTTCTATGGTGTCATTGTGAGTGTGCAGCAATATGGTGGTAGGGCCTGCTGTTGTTGTAACCTAAGAGCCCACCATAAAAAAAAGAACTTACTTCTTACCTTGGTGGCTCCAGACTATTGCATGAAGATCCTTCCCTCCAACCTCAACACTCACCTATCTTTCTGTCTCATATCCTACTTCTCTATATCATCACTCTCGCTCTCAATCTCTGCATATCTATGTACCTACAGGCCAGTCTCCCTGTCTTTACTCTCTCTACTTCATAATCTTTCTACCTTGCCTCATTTCCAATACATCTCTCTACCCCACACCACTCTAGCTCTCGCTCTTGACTTCACCTTCTCTTCTACTCTCTGTGCCGACCTCTACATCTCTACTTCTTGGTTCCCTCTCTTTACCTCAGCTTTCTCTACCCCACCTCGAGGTTGGGATTGGCCAATAGGGCAATCTGCAGTGCCAGAAAGGCTGGTCTGATAGGTCAGTGTGTGGGCCGTATTTTTGTCTGTTTGTTGCCTGTTTTATGGCTCGGTGGGCTGGTTTTTACTGTTGATGTCCCTGACATTTCCATAAACATTGCCTGCAGCAAGCACAAATGCATGCAGTCTCCCGTACCTTGCATTACACCTATTCAGTGTATCTTTGCAAATTTAAAACTGGCTGATTTTAATGTGTGCCACTTTTTAGCTATCTGATTAGCTAATAGGGGCCACTTTCATTTTGGTGCCCGGGCCTATTTGTTGTCCTTGTTCTCTCTCACACTTCACTGCATTACTTCTCCCTACACCACCTGTTTTTCATCAATTAACCTCTCAATTTACCACCCCATTAATTTACAACTTCAGCTGTTCACCAACCCTCTCACTCTGTCTACCATTTTCCCTCTAGCTCACCTCACTCATTACCTCCGTTTCTCTACCTCTTTTTCCCTGCCTATCTCTACCTGGTCTCTCTCTCTCATCTTTCTGTGCACCCCAACATTATTTGAGCTCATACTGTCTACCTCATCTTTTTCTCACTTAACACATTTCTCTACTTCTCCTCTCCTGTCTATCTCTACCTTTCTCTCTTTGCCTCACCTTTGTATTTCACCTTTTTTTCTCTACATCTCATCTGTCAATCTTCCCTTCACACCTCCCTCTCTATCTTTCTCTCTGCTTCATCATCTTTCCTTGACCTGTGATTCTTTGAATCACTACTCTATCTATCTGCATCACTTTCTGTATCCATGTCTCTCTAATTCACCTCTCCTTCTCCCTTACCTTTCTCTCTATAATTCACACTTTAAAGTACCCCACTACTCTCTCTCCAGGTTTCTTTCTCCCTATCTCTAGTTTTCTCTACTGTAGTGTCATGTGAGCATGTAAAGACGGCACCTTTGTGTCACCTGATTTACTCCATAGAACTGTGTTGTAAGCATAGAGCACAGTGAATTGAATACAGGTTTAGAATATTGAGTTCTCGGTTACATGCAAAAGAATAAAGACATGTTATACTAAGATCAGTGTGTGGCACTGTCATTGGCGAGTACCTGGGCTAGGGAGGACACTACAACTGGTGATGAGATAGGTGATAATTAACCCGAAGATCGACAGTGCTCTCCCACAGAGTTTGCCGTGGTCCAGCAAACTGCTCGTACGTGCCACGTGTGCCTCCGTTGAAGTGCTTAATCGATGTTTGATGTATGTGGAGTCAAAATGCAGGCTCAATTCTGTTAAAAGCATTTGAAGATAATGAAAGCATCACTGAAAGGTCTATACATCAGTAGCTGAATACCCTCTGGAATGGCCAAACAAAGGGGTACTGCGCTACTACGCAACTCAAAGTCATATATTCATACAGAGTGACAATGTTAGAGGCAGATGTAACCATGTTTAAAAAGAGCAGCAAAGTGCAAGATAACACTGCAAACAGAGATCAATTTTTGTCAGACACCACAAAAATACGCTTAAAGATAAAGTGATAAAAGCAACGATCATCTGCTTACCAGTTCTGAGTAAAGAGAGTCATCATGCAACAGCGCTGGAGGGAGTGACCCCAGAGAAAGCACCCGGGGTTGTGCTTGCAGAGCTGTCCGTCCGAAGCGGCACCCCAACAAAGCTGCAGAGTGGGGCTTAGAACAACTCCAAACGTTTCCGAAGTGCAGAGAGCCAGGAGCGGAGATCAGAATTGTGACGGTTTGCTTCTCCAATGGAGGCCAAGAAAGAGGTCCAGTTTCCTGGTATTATCAAAGATGATCCAGAGGGTAGCATATTGTCGCAAGGCCTCAGAGATGGTTTGCATGGACAAGATCACCAAGCAGTGGTGGAGAGAACTATACTGCTAAACATCAGTAAATTCCACCAATGGTTACAATGCCGACGGCTTCTTGAAACCACTAACGCAATTCGATACTGCAAAAATGTTGAATATTGGCGACAGATGGACTGCCTGGATATAGACATTTGATAATTTTATTCATATGATTGAAGAAGCAGATAACAAGAAAATTATCAACTACGTTAAGAATCTTGCAGGTAAAGGTGTGAAAGAAGTCATAAAGAAAATGCTGCAAGCTGACAAAATTACATACAGTCAAATCATAGCAGTCTCGAATATCAAGTTCAATCCAATGCCAAATGTAGATTATGAAAGATACATCTTCAGTCAAGAAAGACAGAGAGCTGGTGAGACCATCGACAAATTTGCTGAGAGACTTGATACGCTCATCATTCACTGTAGGTTCAAAGAATTTAATGATGACGAAGCTGTACGCCTCAGTGATTGACGGATGCTTGTCAGATTCGTTCAGACAATGGATGCTGAGAGAAACTCTTAGTCTGGAGCGAGTTCTCATGGCTGCTAGAGCTGAGCAGTGTTCTGATGAACAAGCTGCTGACATAGAGGTGCCCAGAATGAGTCAGTCTTGACTGTGAGAAATAAGTCAAAGACAAGGCTGAGGGACACAGAAAAAGAAAGTGTGTTTCAGGTGTGTATTTTCGCTTCCACACGAAGACCACTGTTCCTCCATTGGGCAGATCTGCAAAGGCTGTGGAAAGGAGAACCATTTTGTGATGGTGTTTACGGCAAAAGAAAAAGTAGGTATGTAATGGCGCAAAGACAAAATGGGTGCTCGAACATTCCAGAAGCAACGTACAACACTCTCAGAAGGCCAAGCGACCACATCATCTGAGACAAATCAACATTAAACAAAGTCGATCGACATCTAAATTTTTGTCAAATAGTTCTTCTGTGTCAATATCAAGTGAAAGTGAAGAAGATGGGTGTGCCATGTCGATGTTTACCTCAGAGAAGCATGCGCATTTTGGACTGCTCGCCTGTGAGGAAAAATATCGGTCCAAGAGACACTGACATGACAAAGCACAAAAGTCATTCAAACATAGTCCGAAGATCACACTAAAGCTCAATGGTTATTCAATACCTTTCATTATCAATAGTGGTGCATCAATAAATAATATGCCTGAGATAAAATATAATGAACTGTCTCCAGTGCCTTGACTTACGCCCTTGAAAACTAAAATGTATACGTGGGCTGTATCGGCTCCACTGAAAAGTCAAGGTTCATTTGTTGCAACGATGAAACATAAGAAAACAAAAGTGCAAGCGCCCTTTCATATACTTCAAGGTACAGTGCCAAGTGCCTGTTTACTCAGCTTCAGCACAGCCGCTAAAATGGGACTGATATCCGTGAACTATAACATGAATGCTCATTATGAAATAGTAAGAGTAAGTCAATTTCCACCGTTGTTTCATGGGTTGAGAAAACTTAAGACTATGAAAGTCCAGTTACACATTAATGAGGACATCCGTCCAATTGTTCAAAGAGAAGACAAATTGCCTTTCACTTACAGGAAGCTATTGAAAAGCAACTTGAATCTTCACTCAAGCACAATATCATTGAGTGTTTTCATGGTCCAACTCTATGGGTTTCTGCCATAGTGGTAGTACCCAAAAAGGACAGTGAAGGAGATGTACCATCTGCATGGATATACGTCAAGCGAACAAGGCCATTGAAATAGAACCACATCCAGGTCCGCACATTGCAGACATGATTACACAATTGAATGGGGCACAGGTATTCTCTTGCCTGGATCTGAATAAAGGATATCATCAGTTGGAACTCGCGGAGAAATGCAGGTACATTGCAACCTTTTCTACACATGTTGGTCTGTTCCATTACAGGGGACTACGTTTTGGTTGTCATTAGCTGCAGAGCTATTCCAAGATGTCATTTGACGTATCATACAGCCAGTCATGAATGCTCTCAATTACAGTGATGACTTATTCGTTTTCGGAGCTGCACAGAAGGAGCATGGCAAAGCTCTCACCCAAGTATGTGAGTTGCTCACTGAAGCGGGTTTAACTTTGAATGCTGAGCAATGTGAGTTCCATAAGACAAAGTTAAAATTCTTTGGCCATATCTTTTCTGATGGGGGCATGACACTCGATCCTGCTAAAATGCAAGCAGTGTCAACTGCCAGTCCCCCATCAAATTTGTTCATGTGACATTCATTCCTTGGCATGGCCAGTTACTGCTCTAGATACATACGAGACTTTGCCACTGTCAGTGCGCTATTAAGAGACTGGTCTAAAAAGAATAGTGACATGCTGAAACTGAAAGACATTATTACACATCAGTCTTGGTACCAGCACTCTCGACCTCTTGCCAGGGACACTGTATATCAAAAGTTTAAGAAAGGCAAAGATGAACTGTCCATTACTCAGGAAGGTATTATTCCAGAAGGGCAGAGAATTGTCATTCTGGAGATTTTGCGACAGCAGATAATTAAGTCTGGTTGCCACATCTATTTTCTGCCTCTAAGTATCTGTCTTTCAGAATGCCTCACTTTCATCTTGTTTCCTTACATCTCTGTCCCTACTTCACCTTTCTCCCTTTCTCAACTCTATATCACACTTGCCCTTAAACTTTACCTCTGACTGCAGCATTCTCTTTCCTCTCTTTTCTTCTCCTTCCTGCTATCTCCTTCCATTTCTCCAATTGAACAGAGCCAACGGGCACTGCCTAGCCACAGACATGCACACATAGAAAGATGAGAGGGTGGGACAAAGCAGGGAATGAGAGCTAAGAAGAAAATTATTGGATTTGACTCAATGCAACAGTTGAAATTCTTAAAGATTCCCCTTAGTTCTCCCTGTTGCTGCTAGGATGCCAGTTGTAAAGGTGGATTTATTTGTGATCACAAATATAAGGCAACTTAAGCTACAATTTCAAGGTCCATGCCCCTATACCTTATTTTAGTATTGTGCAATTGCCCAGTGCAAATCCTATCAGTCACCTTTGCTATGCCTTTCCTACAGTGGCTGGTTAGGCACACAATTCCCTGTAAAATATTAGTGTTGCAAGGTGAAAGAAATCGAAGTCTAAGCTAAAAAAGAAATGGTGTCATCAACACTTGTTGTCAAGCTTTCGTTTGGTGATATTTGGCTAGTGCCAGCTTGTAGTTTTGGTGATCTTGTGTGATTCATTTTTGAAAAAGTTTAACTTATGATTTAATATTTTTTGGCTTCATGAGGGCTTGAATTAACTTTAAATGTTTAATAACTTTAGAGTTATTCCGAACAGGAGGCCATACAATATGCTTTGCCTTGAGCCCCAAAAATCCTTAAGACGGCACTTTGTTACGAGTGTGCCTCTGTAAGCCACTGCTTTAAGACAGTGTTATCTCAATCTATCAATCAACAAAACTTTAGTCGGTTTTTACAAAGAAAATCTTAAAAGTCAAGCAAACACAGTAAAAAATTAGCATCAAGGACTTAAAGAGACAATACAGTGGATCCATCATTTCACCAAAACTTGTATCAAGAGGTAAGCGAAGTCCGGAAATAAAAGCAAATAACATCATCGCAGCCACAAAAAATGCAGGAAACACAAAATGTTATATCAAACACAGTAAAATCGTTCATCAGGGCCCCATAGAATACAGGATAAATAACAGGCCCTATATTGGAAACAATCTCATCAAGATGATAAAACCATCCCTCATGGCCCCATAGAATGCAAAACAAATAAGGGATCTCATATCATAACCATAAAACCAACTGTCCCGGCCCCATAAAGTGTACAGTAAATAGCAGGGACTCTAATTAAGTCTGATTGCAGCACTTAAAAAAAACAGAACATATAATACAGTATTCTTCAAGAGTAATTGTAAAAAGATAAAAGCGAGTCTAACCTGACTAAAATCTGCTTTTTTAAGAATAGGAACAATACAAATCTTTCTTGGCACCTCATAAAAACTACAAAACATTAAGAATGCATCATGTCATGTGGATACTTCCTGTCGCAGCCAAAGGGTGAGAGGAGCTGCCCTTTGTGTGCCCCACGAGGGTGGGCCAGAAGGTAGCAAAAGAGCTCCAAACGAAATCTGGACAATAAAAAATGGTCATGGGTGCTCTTTAACCATAAAAGATAGGGCTCCGTAGAGGGTCCTGTTTTCAATAAGGAATACACTCGGACACTGGGCTTCCTCAGCTCTACTTCTTCCCTGTCCCAAGCGCGCTTATTAAAAAAAAATCTCCTTCACACTATGCACGTCCCTCCTGCAGATTTTCTCCGGGTTCCCAAATAGGTCTGACCTTCCCGTGCTGGTAAAACTTTCTCTGAAGTATTTGAGCCATCAGATATGGTTAAATAATCAAGAGAAAGACAATCCCTTAAGATGTCCTTGCTTAGGGCATTTCCCTTCTTGGGCCATATTTTCAACCACAACGATAAAGCACAAAAAGCCAACAAGTCTGAGAGGAAGGCTATGCCTAATTCTTCATGGGCTACAAAGGATGATGTACCCTGTGGTAAGCAGAGTATCCGTCTCAAAAAGGTATTTTCAACAACTTGCAATGCATCATGCTTAATGCAACCCCAGATCTCACTATCGTAATTTACCTTGGAGATGCATTTAGCCTTATAAATCTGCAAAAGGGCCCCTATGGGTCTACTACCCAGTTTCGTGGCATAGTTAAAAACAGTTGCAATGGCCCTAACAAAGTCCCCTTTCTTACGACTTAACAGTGGGCCCCAATTCAAAGCTGCATCAAACACTACCCCCAGGTATGAAAAAACATTGGTCCTAGGAACCGGCATGACCCCTACAAAAAATGTATAAGGGTTAACTGGGTGAGGGCCCACCTGCATTATAAATGGTTTACTGTTGACCAGTAAGTCCAAACCCTTCATAAAACAGACAAAGGAGTCCAACAAGATTGTAGACCCCTTGCTGTCCTTGCCATAAGGACAGCGTCGTCAGCATACAATAGGATGGGTAAACTTTGCTTTCCCACCTGGGAACAGTCAGTTTTTGATTTCAAGAGGACCTGCTCACAATTATTGATGTACAAGTTAAAAAGAAAAGGGGCCAAAATGCACTCTTGATGCACCCCTCTCTGAATAGAGAACTCACGGGTAACTTTGAGATCTTTCGAATATCGAACTACTGCTTTGGTGTCTCTATGAAGATCCCTTAAAAACAGGACGATGTCTATATCGATACCAATGGAGAGCATAATCTGCCAGAGCTTAGATCTATTGACACGGTCAAATGCGGACGACAAATCCATGAATGCTAGATGGATGGTACCAGAACGAGCGACAGTATACTTATTCACAATCATGTAAAGATTCAAACTCTTGACCACCGTGGAACAACCAGGGCGAAAACCATATTAGACATCAGCGAGAATATTGTTGTCATATGCCCAGCTTGATAGCCTGTCTAGTACCATACGTCCCACCACTTTAACCACTGATTCCAAAAGGGAGATGGGCCTATAGCAATGAGTGCTATCCCGATCTCCCTTTTTGAAAACAGGGACGAGGTGGATAATGCCCAGGAATCTGGGCAGCCTATCATAACCGCGGCTTTGATAATTGAAGTGAGGGTAGGAACCCAGGTGTCCAATGTGTATGGTCTGGGGGAATCCCATCAGGCCCTGGGGCCTTATTTTTAGCCAACCGAGATATGCCTGCTGTTAGAAATGGGGGTCTCTAGTTGGCAGATGTAGGTACCTTTGTCCAAATGGGGACCCTTGCTTCTAGTCAGGGTAAGGTGGATACACACTTTAGATAACCCCTGCTCACCCCCTGGGTAGCTTGGCACGAGCAGACAGACTTATCCCAAAGGCAATGTGTAAAGTATTTGTACTCAAAACACACAGTAATGCAGTGATAACACCACAAATGGACACCACACCAGTTTAAAATAATAAAGTATCTTTATCTAAACTCAACAAGACCAAAACAATAAAAATCCAACATACATGTAATATGAATATGACTTTAAAAAGGTTTCAAACAACTTGGTCAATAGAAAACTATGAATGCGTGATTTCTCTCAAAGTACCTGTAGTTGCAACAAATTCACAAGGCCAAACAGTCGCAGAGATGGGAAGCATCGAAAAACAAAGAGATGCGTTAGTTCCTGAGACCCTGGGGAGGCGTTGCAACAGTTCTGTTGCACGCCGGAGAAGTGATGCGTCGAATCCGGTCTGTAGGGGGAAGTGATGCATCAATTCCAGGACGGTTCTGGTCCGCGGGTGATGCGTTGAGAAATCTTGCCGCACAGGTACGATGCGTGTAAATCCGGGATGCTTTGGCGATCGATGCAGTGGCGTCGAGCGGCGCTGCGTCGGTTTCTTCAGCCGGGTTCCCTCGAAGCATCGGTTCTTGCAGTGGCGACAGGGTTGCGAGCGGTGCTGCATCGGTTTCTTCAGCCGGGTTCCCTCGATGCATCGGTTCTTGCAGTGGCGACAGGGTTGCGTCGGTTTCAACAGCGGAGCGGCGATGCATTGAGATTTTTCTCGCACAGCTATGCTGCGTCGGAAAACAGCCGCAAGAAGAGCGATGCGTCGATTTTCTTGTAGTTGTGTTGCTTTTCCAGCTCCCGACAGGAGGAATGACCTCTAGAGGCCCAACACAGTCACAGGCACCTCTTGGCAGGTCAGAACTCCCAGTAGGGAAGTTCAGGGGAGCTGGGGGTGAAGTCTTTCTGTCCCTGAGACTTCAGAACAGGAGGCAAGCTCTACTCAAGCCCTTGGAGATCTTCCTCAAGCAGGGGGACACAGCACACAGCAAAGTCCTTGTCCTTTCCTTGGCAGAAACAGCAACTGCAGGCCAACCTCAGACAGCACACAGCAAAGGGGCAATACTCCTCCTCCAGTTTCTCCATCTCTTCTCCTTGCAAACGTTCCTCTTGATTCCATAAGTAGTCTAAAGTTCTGGGGTTTCATACCACAAAATGTCTTTGTTCTGTTTGTGCAAGGGTCTCTGAGCCCAGTCCAAACCATTTCTGTCCTCATTGGTGCAGTATGATCACAGGGGGTGGAGACAGAATTGTGCAAGGGAGACAGGCCCTATTCAGGTGCAAAGAAATCTCCCCCACTACTCTAAATTCAGCCAGGGTCATTCAGCCTAGCTATGAGTCATCCAGGAAGGGCCAGGCACACCTCAGACCCCCGCAGTGGCTGTCTACAGTGAGTGCACATCCCCAGCCCCTGTCAATCCAAAACCAGACAGTCAATACACAAGCAGGCAGAGGCACACAGAATGGTTAAACAAGAAAATGCCTACTTTCTAAAAGTGGCATTTTCAAACACACCATTCAAAAAACATCTTTACTAAAAGATGTGTAATTAAATTCTGAGTTCAGAGAGTCTAAACTTTATTTCCCTATCTTGTCCCAGTAGGAAGCTATCTTGGTAAGATGTTACAAAGCCTTTCCCATTGTATCCTATGGGGCAGATAGCCTTTCAATAGAGAAAAACGAAATTAGCAGTATTTCACTATCAGGGCATGTCATACACACCAGTACATGTCCCACCTTTCACATACACTGCACCATGCCCAGGGGGGTACCTTGGTCCTACCATAGGGGTGCCTTACATGGAAGAAAAGGGAGGGTTAGGGCCTGGCAAGCGGGTGCACTTGCCAAGTCGAAATGGCAGTTAACAAACTGTGCACAGACACTGCAGTGGCAGGTCTAAGATACCTTTTCAGGGCTACTCATGTGGGTGGCACAATCACTGCTGCAGGCCCACTAGTTTTGAACATTGGGGGGTTGAGCCCGTAACAACAACCACCATGGGCCTCTATTAATACTTATAACAACAAAACATTAGGTGGCTGCGTGATTTAAATTCACTTTACTTTGAAGAAAGGACACGTTAATGAATAGACATGGCATTTGTAAACATTTTCCATTACTGCAGAAATTATTCAAATTTGTTATGCATGGAAAAGAATATCACCTCTCATCTTATGCATGATTCATAAACATAAATACAAAACATGACTTAACATAAATGAGTGCATTCACAAAAACATGTAAAAGTGCATTAACAATGACAATAAATTGCTCAACCAGTCCTATAATTGATATCGAACCACTGATTTTTGGGAGTTCTCCTCAGGACCAGGGCTGGTGAAACTTTTATCTGGAAGTGAATATAAACAGATGTGTGTATAACTATTTGATGTCTTTTAACACCTCTCTATTAGTGACAGTCTTAGCCGACTCAGCAGACATAGCATTATACCTTAAGCCTTCACAGATCGGCATGTTTATACGTGTAAGTTTTGGCCGCTGCGGAATTCAGAATTCAGTTACTTTGTTGCAAGGCAAAAATGTCCTGTGTCTGAAAACAACAAGCGGAAAAAGTCTTTATTATTGTGTTCTTACTGCTTGAAGGCATTAGCCGATTACCTACTAACAAGACTTTTGCACTTTGTGCAGTGTGCTATTCAACCTGTACATGGAACCTCTCACTGAAATTTTGAAACACACAAACATACTCTATCACATGTACGCCGATGATACTCAATTGCATCTGAAAATCTCTTCACCAGACGACATCAATACTCTCAACTCTGCTCTTCTGAAAACTCAACAGTGGCTATCTCATAACCACATTATGCTAAATACCCTCATCACAGAATTCCTCCTGCTGGCCCCCCACAATCATCCTGCCCCAATTCAAGTCTGGCTCAAACAACTAACAGTCCTCAATTGCACCCCACACATTGTTGACTCAACTAGATCATTAGGAATACTGTTGGACAAATTCCTGAATATGCAAGACCACATCAGTGCAACAAGAGGAGCTAATCACCATCTGTACACCTTTAAGAAAATCAAACCATTCCTGCCGCCTGCAGACATGCAACTAGCAGTCCAATATCTTGTCATTTCCCGTTTAGACTACGGAATCGTGACCCTGGCCATTCTACCCAAAGCTAAACTGGCCCCTTTAAGGGCCTCAATGAACTCGGCGGCCAGGCTAATCACGGGATCTAGAAAACTAGATCACATCACACCAGATCTAATCCAACTCAACTGGCTGTCGATCGATGCAAGGATCAGGTATAAGATATCCTGTTTGACACATAAAGCGCTGCATCAGAACACTCCTCCTTACTTGGCTAATAAGCTTGAACTATCTGGTGGGAATCGAGCCCTAAGAAGCTCAAATACTCTACTATTAAAGCCACAAAAGTTCAAAAAGAAGAGAACCTACAACCGCGCATTTTCTGGTCTTGCTCCAAGAATATGGAACGCTCTCCCTCCCCATATCAGAACGAACCCTTCGACTGTTGCTTTTAAAAGTGAAGTCAAAGCATTACTCCTGAATAGCCACCTGCGACAATAAACCTGTAACCCTGCAAGCCATCTGTATTCATTTCACATAATTGACCCACTTATCTACCATGCAGTGTGCATTTGTTGTAACTACGTTTATCTCTATTGTTTTCTGCATTGGTGAATGTGATGTATCCTCCTTTGTTATCAGCGCAACTTCTCAACCACAATGTTCAATGCTCTGATACCCTGTTGGGTCTGGTTCGCGCTATATAAAACCTTTCCAAAAAAAAAAAGGCTCCTCAAACTTCTTGGGGTTCAAAAAATCCCTCCAAACCTGGCTTTTTAATTTCCCACTATAGGTCTACTTACCCTGGGTAACTACTGCCACACTGTGTCTAGCGCCAAAACACCCTTTTGGGCATTTGAGCGCTTAATAAATATTATAACATAATATAACATTGTAACTGACCTGCTAAATAATACAATTCCAGATCGGGGGTAGCAAAATCTTCCTCCAGCACTGGTAAGCGCAACTTCCAGAGCACCATGCGGCAACACGATGCGCCCTAGTATAAAGACAGCAGTATACCATTGAGCACTCAAAGGAACTTCCAGGGCAGCTAAACTGTCCACCAAAAGAACCGATGCCCCCTGCGGCAATCTCTCACGTTGATCCAAAGTGAAGAGCAGCTGGGGAACATTAGACATTGTGCTACGTGTGGGGATAATGCTTGACTGATCAACATGGACCAGAGAGCATATATGGTGAAGAAAACGGGCAGCCAAGACCTTACTCAGGATTTTATAATCCGTGTTGAGCATTTTTAGTGGGTGATAAGAATCCAGGAAGAGCTGGTCCTTATCTTTCTTTGGAAGCAGCATGATGGCTGCCTCATGCGTAGGAGAAGGAAGCAGACCCTGGTGACGAGAGTCATTAAAGAGGGCAACAAGTTTGGGGACAAGGACGGGAGCATACCCTGCGTAGAATTATATAGGGAGCCCCTCTAGGCCAGGCCCTTCTCCCCTCGCCATAGCCTTAATTGCACCCTCGACTTCCTGGTTGGTGATATCTGCCACCATCTAGTTCGCCACCTCAGAATTGAGCCAAACCGGCGAAGAGTCCGCAATATAACTCAGCATGTCCATATGTCCAAATCACTACACTAGGGTTCTGCTGAGTACAACTCACTATAACGGCAAAAAAACACCTCCCTGATCTCATTTTGAGTGAAGACGTCCTGCCCTGAAGAGTCATGCACTTGGAGGATGGTATTTCCCCAGTGCTCAGCCTGAAGGAGCCATGCCAGCATCTTCCCCGATTTACCCCTACCAGCAGGGGCCCTGGCGACATGCCTTATAGGTAAAACGCTTTTCAAAACACTGGGATTGATTCAGTTAGGGAACATAGAGGCTGGAATCTATTGAACATTAACTATGACAAAGTGCCTCTATGACCATAAATTCAAAACAACTTCTTCCAAAAGTAGGGAGAACCTCTTGCCTACTTTGCTGTTCAACTAATGAACTGAATTACTCATAACCACTCTATTTTGTGGGTCAACAAGCAAATCAAAATAGAATCAATTTGAAGGATAATCAATATTCAATTCAAACATTTCATTGATAAAGGATTTTTACTTCATCATTATTTCATTTTTCTTTGTTTTTTTATATATAGATGTCTCGATTGAAGTGCATACATTTATACTTTACATATTCATACATAGAAAAAGTGCAATAACTATATACAGTGCATAAATCAAATCACTTGTACATAAACAGTGTGTATAAAAATCAACGGGTCCTACTACATTGTACTCATATATCGGGATATTGTCTACTTGTCCTCGATACTGAATCAATACGTGGTCCAAAGAAAGGGGATAAAGGTCAGAGAACGCCTCTGTATAACTTATCGATGTTTACACCACTGTTTGTTGGCTAAACTGGTCAGTTCGTAAAGTTCTTTTCAATTTGAGTATAGCGATACTCTTGGCCTTGTGAGGTAAGGGAGTGAAACAAGGGTGTGCCGACGCGTTTCGACCTTCGTGTGGGGACCAGGAGGATTCAAGGAAGGTCTTCTTCAGGGCTGGGATATTTTCATTTGTAGGACACTGATGTCATTTGTGATCTATTTTCATTTGGGCTCTGAAGTAGCTCTCAATCTGGATGCCGGTGTCACTGCTATGTGTGCTTTCCTGCTGCTGTCAATTCGGATCTATTTTCAATTGGGCTCTGAGGTAGCTCTCAATCTGGATGCCGGTGTCGCTGCTATGTGTGCTTTCTTACTTTGTCTGGCACCTCTGGTCGGTCTATGAATTCCGAACTTCGCGCTCTGACATTTTCGTTCCGGATTTCGGCGTTCTGGGCTTCGGCGCTCTATTTTCTGTCTCCGGCTTCCGTGTTGGTCACGTGTTGGTTGGGGGTCATTAAAGAGGGCAACAAGTTTGGGGACAAGGACGGGAGCATACCCTGCGTAGAATTATATAGGGAGCCCCTCTAGGCCAGGCCCTTCTCCCCTCGCCATAGCCTTAATTGCACCCTCGACTTCCTGGTTGGTGATATCTGCCACCATCTAGTTCGCCACCTCAGAATTGAGCCAAACCGGCGAAGAGTCCGCAATATAACTCAGCATGTCCATATGTCCAAATAACTACACTAGGGTTCTGCTGAGTACAACTCTCTATAACGGCAAAAAAACACCTCCCTGATCTCATTTTGAGTGAAGACGTCCTGCCCTGAAGAGTCATGCACTTGGAGGATGGTATTTCCCCAGTGCTCAGCCTGAAGGAGCCATGCCAGCATCCTCCCCGATTTACCCCTACCAGCAGGGGCCCTGGCGACATGCCTTATAGGTAAAACGCTGCAGGCATTCGACCATCTCAAATAATTTCTCCCTTTCCTCCAGTACTCTGCGCCTTCCATCTGGTGTTCCCTCCAGCTCGCATGGAAGACTGTCAACCACCATCTCCTGATGCTGACTATCAGAACATAGTTGGGATTGGAATCCCACCTTGTTAGAGATATAATACCATTGAAAGCTACAAAAAACAGGGGAGTGATCTGAGTATGTCTTCGACAAGTATTCGGTTCCAACCACCCTACCATACAGTGTACGACAGGTGTACCCGATCAAGCCGGACCTCAAGATTGTGCAAACGCAAGCGATAGGAGCACACATATTTTATATGTAGCATTTCTAAGCAAGTTATGCCAAAACCTCTTTTACCAATGGAAAGGTTTTGGCACTGCGAATCCATTGAAATGAAACGTCATGAGGCTGCTTCACTGCAATCCACCATTGCAGTGCAAAGTACTGTCAACCACTTCCCCATATTAACTTATGGGCAGAGCAGGCCTAATAGGTAGTGAAACACACATAGGTATTCCTCACTACCTGGGCGCATGTGCGCACCTCGACCTGAGATGGCAGGACGGACACATAGTTCCCAGCAACAGTGGTGCCAGTGCGCCCGCCCGAGTATGCACAGCAGACTGGACATGGGTTTAAACAATATGTGTGTCTGTACACACACACTAACCTGCGTTGGCAGGCGGCACAAGCAATCACGGGCACCATAGGTGCGAGTGTTCACTCACGGCGGCCTACACTAACAAGCTGCTCAGGAGTTTACCCACGATAGACACTAGTGCGCACCCACCGGTCTGCATTGACAGATCAGCCCGTATTTCATAACATGGAATCAGTGCCACCTTGCCGCTAGCACCATGGATGCAAGCGCGCAGATGCAGGCCTTAACCGGCAGGCCTGGCCTGGCGGTTCGAACACTGGGGTTGTAGATATACGCTCATCGGCTCGCGATGGCAGGTCGGACATCTATCCACCATGCTATAGGTGCCGGGGTGCATCCTTCAGCCTGCCACCACAGGAGGGACATGGGAAACAACCATTACAATGCGGATGTTACAACACGTTGACATTACAACACGGTTGTTACAACGCAACTACCATTACATCGCAATGCCATTACAATGCATGGCATTACAATGCATATGCTTTTACCACGCATGCCTTTACAACGAATTTCATTGTAAAGGCATGAATGGTAAAGGCATATGTGTTTTACATGTAAGTATAAGGTAAGTATAGGGTTTAGTGTGGGTTTGGGGTGTAGGTTATAGGTTTAGGGGTGCCAAGGTTAATTTTAGGGTTCAGGGTGGATTTTGGTTTTGGGGTGCCAAGGGTAATTTTAAGTTTTAGAGTGGGTATGGGTTTTGGGGTAGCAAGGGTAATTTTAGGGTCCAGGGTGGGTTTGGGTTTTGGGGTGCTAAGAGTAATTTTAGGGTTCATGGTGGGTATGGGTTTTGGGGTGCCAGGGGTAATTTTAGGGTTCAGGGTGGGTATGGGTTTTGGGGTGCCAAGGGAAATTTTAGGGTTCAGGGTGGGTATGGGTTTTGGGGTGCCAGGGGTAATTTTAGGTTTCAGGGTAGGTTTGGATTTTGGGGTGCCAGGGTTCATTTTGGGGTTCAGGGTGGGTATGGGATTTGGGGTGCCAGGGGTCATTTTAGGGTTCAGCGTAGGTTTGGGTTTTGGGGTGCCAGGGGTAATTTTAGGGTTCAGGGTGGGTTTGGGTTTTGGGTGCCAGGGGTAATTTTGGGGTGCAGGGTGGGTATGGGTTTTGGAGTCCCAGGGGTAATTTTGGGGTTCAGGGTGGGTATGGGTTTTGGGGTGCTAAGAGTAATTATAGGGTTCAGGGTGGGTATGGGTTTTGGGTTACCAGGGGTAATTTGAGGGTTTAGGTGGTATGGGTACTGGGGTGGTAAGGGTAAGTTTAGGATTTTAGGGGCGTATGGGTACTGGGGAAGTAAGGGTAATTTTAGGGGGTATGGGTAATGGGGTAGTAAGGTTAATTTTAGTGTTTTAGGGGGGTTCAAAAAATATATATAAATATATTATCTACTGGCGGTCGCCAGTAGATAGTTATAGTTAGGACCTATTTTCCATAGGAAATCCACAACATTCTATTTGAAATAACTTTGGCGCCGGTTGACGAATCTTCGCAAAATTATCAAAGCTTATGGCCCGCTCCGGTCCGCTCCTATCCTGAAAGTTTCGGGGTGATTCAGCAAGCGGGGCCCGAGAAAAAAGGGGGGTCTTAAAACGTGTTTTCCCCATGCAATTTTCCATACTAACCTTTCATCGCAGCTACAGCCCGAACTGCTGAACGGAATTACACCAAATTTGGCAAAAAGGTAGCCCTTGGTTCAGAGTCGTGCCTTTGATTAAATGGTGTAAATCCGTTCAGTAGTTCCTGAGAAATTTGAAAAAGGAAACACATATATATCTGGGCGGAGCTTAACCATGGCTGTCAGCACTTCATCCTGGAATTGCTGGCAGCCATCTTGGGACCAATATAAATTATAGTACCCCATTGAAATGCATTGTAGTTAATCGAAGATTTTGAGGGTTACCAAAAGGAGAACTATAAAGGGTGATAACAGACTTTAGTTACATTAGAATTCATTTGTTGATGGTACCATGCTAATTTCAGGAATTGTGGTGTGTTCTAAGGTGATTTTACCCTGTGAAAAAACTTCTGCTGGGATATCATGAATCATGTTTGAGAGAAAACTGTTTTCACATGCTTGTCCCATACAGTTTTGGAAGGTGCTACAGAAGCTAAAATGAGGGCATATTTTCTGTAAATTCACATTATTTTTCTCAGTCATGTGAGAATGAAGTCTGACATTCTCAGTAAAACATGTACATCCAACAAGGGCAGAGACTGTCAGTTGATTCCTTTGTGTTCTACTGCAGCTTCCCAGAGTGTTCTAAAGAACAACTAGAGTGCTAACAGCCTTACTTATGACAAAAGTATGGCACACCTGAAGCCATCTTGATTGGAATAAACTGGTAACACTTAAAACATTTAATTTAAAAAGGAACAAAATGATGGGGTTCATTTTGTCATAGAAATTATGGTTAGTGCTGTTGAAAGAAAAATTAGGACATGTTTCAAGTGTGATCTCAAATATCTTCCTGTTATATTTCAACAGGAGCAGCCTGTCAGTTGATGCCTTTGTGTTCTACTGCAGCTTCCCAGAGTGTTCTAAAGAACAACTAGAGCGCTAACAGTCTTACTTATGACAAAATTATGGCACACCTGAAGCCATATTGATTGGAATAAACTGGTAACTCTTAAAACATTTAATTTAAAAAGGAACACAATGAGGGGGTTCATTTTGTCATAGAAATTATGGTTAGTGCTGTAGAAAGAAAAATTAGGACATGTTTTAAGTGAGATCTCAAATATCTTCCTGTTATATTTCAACAGGAGCAGCCTGTCAGTTGATGCCTTTGTGTTCTACTGCAGCTTCCCAGAGTGTTCTAAAGAACAACTAGAGCACTAACAGTCTTACTTATGACAAAAGTATGGCACACCTGAAGCCATCTTGATTGGAATAAACTGGTAACACTTAAAACATTTAATTTAAAAAGGAACAAAATGAGGGGGTTCATTTTGCCATAGAAATTATGGTTAGTGCTGCAGAAAGAAAATTTAGGGCATGTTTTAAGTGAGATCTCAAATCCTCTTCTATTTTATTAGAAAATTCTGACATGCAGACTGAAACAATCACTTTCAATACCAGCAGTAGACTTCCAGTTAACTCCCTGGTGAGCAGTAGCTTTACTACAGTGATCTAATGAAGAACTAGAGTGCTAACATTCTGAATTTATGGCAAATGTGTGACACATCTGAATGCCTTCTTGATGGAATCAAAGTAAAAACTGAAAGCATTTCCTACTGAGGAGACTGCAGTAAATGACGAAATTAGGAAACTTCATAACAAATAAGTCTCCCAAGATGGCCACCAGAGAAAAAGAGCCCAAATGTAGCACAAATATCACCCAGATGTAGCCCACATATAGCCCAATGACAGAAGTGTGCAAAACACTTTTTAGTTTTAGTTTTTCTGCAGTTTTATATAGTGCAAACTGGTCAGGTATTGGAGCGTTACATCTTACTTGGACCCCTTATTGCGTATTTTGCACGAAGTACATGAGATTGATCTTGCGAAACATTGAACTTTACGATTCTGTTAACCTGAAGTTGCTCTGAATCGGGCTTTGTAACACCCGTTTTTACCTACTGGTTTTAATTAATTCTCACTGTATTGTATTAAGAAAGAGGATTTACTGTTTTTATGTACACTTTTATGATCTATGTTTCTAAATCAGATCAAATAAAGTTTAATGAATTCTATGGCAGGACGGAGGCGAGGATTATGCATATCTTCCCTCACTTTATTTGTATAGCAGTTCAAAGAAAACGTAACACAACAATCATTAAACAAAAGACTACACAACCCATGAACCATTAGGGGGTAGTCTCCAAGGCAACTATAGTCCAATCATATCACAGTCCATCGTATATAATATCGTGACGTCCCTTCCGCTTCCTCTTTCTTCACTGCTCGTCAGTTAAGTGCATTCCTTACATTCTTGGCTTAATCTGACGTTGTTGCTGTTTGTATAGCGGTTTCTTGTGCACGTTATTAGCATTATTGCCTTGGTATTGTTTCATATTCCCTGCGCAGCAGGCTCTTGCCCGAGCGTGTTCTCCCCCTCGCAGTTTCTCCCGCTGTGTGCTCTGCACGCGGTGAGATCCTGTCAGGCGCGTCTGGTCCGAGCGAGTCAGCTCCGTCGAGCGCTCCCGCTGGTCTTTACGCGCGTTTGGGAATTCGGTCACTCCTTTAGTGTCCGCTTGATTCCCAACGAACCCTCGCCTAATTTTGACACCGCTACGCGGTGATTTCCCCACACGGCCACGTTAGTGACCAGCGCCACCTGGTGGTGGTAATTGGTATTGCGCCTCAGTCTATTCTTATAACAGCTTCGGGGAAAGCCCAGCTGTTGGAGCACCAGCGAGGGGGCTGTCTTAAGGATTTTAAGGGCATTTGTTCTGTGCTCACACCCTCTGCTATCATGTCTTCTCCAGAAGACCATTTTTACTCCTCCTACCAGGAAGTGGAGGAGGAATGGCCCCCCAACTTCTCCCTCCGGCTGTGGACCAAGCCCTCTCTCTGGCTATTTCTAGGGCGCTGGCTCCTCTTAGGGATCAGGTTGATAAGCTGGCGAAAAGCATCCGTGGGGTGTTCAGTGACCCAGATCTGGTGGTGGCGGGTCCAAGAAGCTCCCAGATGGGGAATAAAAGGGCCGTTAAGCATAATGCGGGGCACTTGGAAGGATTTGATAAACTTACGGAGACCTTCCTCAAGAGTGCGCGAACGCTAAAACATGCACCCTGCCGGGAGGAGGAGGGGCCCGGAGAAAATTGCGACACTGTCACCACTATTGTAGACCCCGACGGCGGGTTTCCCTTAGAGGGAGAGGGTGTATCGGAGGACGATTTCTCCTCCGATGAGGATAAGGACTCGGGCGTCCCTGGCGTCCAGAGTCCCACTCTTCTCAGTCCCCGGTTGGGGACGGGGTCCACTCGGACATGTTCGAGCCTACCCAAATTTACCATCCTAGGTCGGCAGAGTGGACACCTGACGCCAAAGTGGCAGAGTATGTGGTGGGGAAAATCCATCAACCCCTTGAAAGGGAGGTCAGGAATAGGATGAGGGGAGAATGGCCCAGGCCCTCACTGAAGGGGAAGGTGGCACACATGCCTGAAATTGATGAGAAACTATGTACCTTTTTCTCCAAGTATATGAGGGATCCCAATAAAGGAATTGATAGGTCTTGGACGTGGTAGGGCCCTTGACCCAAATTATTCAATTGACGGAGCGTTCCAAAGAGTCAGGATCCCCTTTGTCCACGGATATTGTGGCTGGTTGGGCGCACTACCCTAAACCCTAAAACACTACCCCCTCCACTACCCAAACACCACTGCACTACCCTAAACCCTAAAACACAACCCCCAGCACGACACCCTACACTACCCAAACATAACTGCACTACCCTAAACCCTAAAACACTACCACCAGCACGACTCCCTACACTACCCAAACACCACTGCACTACCCTAAACCCTAAAACACTACCCCCAGCATGACTCCCTACACTACCCAAACACCACTGCATTACACTAAACCCTAAATATACCCCCAGCATGACCTCCCACACTACACAAACACCACTGCACTACCCTAAACCCTAAAACACTACCCCCAGCACGACCCCCTACACAACCCAAACACCACTGCACTACCCTAAACCCTAAAACACTAACCCCAGCATGACCCCCTACACTACCCAAACACCACTGCACTACCCTATACCCTAAAACACGACCCCCTACACTACACAAACATGACTGCACTACCCTAAACCCTAAAACACTACCCACAGCATGACCCCCCCTTCACTACACAAACACCACTGCACTGCCCTAAACCCTAAAACACTACCCCAGCACTACCCCCTACACTACCAAAACACCACTGCACTAACATAAACCCTAAAACACTACCCCCAGCACAACCCCCTACACTACACAAACACCACTGCACTACCCTAAACCCTACAACACTACCCCCAGCATGACTCCCTACACTACCCAAACACCACTGCACTGCCCTAAACCCTAAATCTACCCCCAGCACGACCCCCTACACTACCCAAACGACACTGCACTATCATAAACCCTAAAACACTACCACCAGCATGACCCCCTACACTACCCAAACACCACTGCACTACCCTAAACCCTAAAACACTACCCCAGCACGACCCCCTACACTACCCATACACCACTGCACATCCCTAAACCCTAAAACACTACCACCAGCATGACCCCCTACACTACTCAAACACCACTGCACTACCCTAAACCCTAAAACACTACCCCAGCACGACCCCCTACACTACCCATACACCACTGCACTACCCTAAACCCTAAAGCACTACCCCCAGCACGACCCCTTGCACTACCCTAAACCCTAAAACACTACCCCCAGCACGACCCCCTACACTACCCAAACACCACTGCACTACCCTAAACCCTAGAAAAGAAACCCCCACCCCATGCCCAATCCCCTTACCTCTCACTCCTCATGGTTCCTCTCTCCTCGTGGTTCCTGCTTCACGTCATCTCTGAGGGGCGGTGCACGTTGTTGTGAGGAAACGGAACAGCCTCTGTTTCCTTACAACGACATGGATCGTCTACATGTTTTTAGAACGCATGGTCATTTACCATACATACCTTTACAGCAAAATTTGTTGTAAAGGCATGCGTGGTAAATGACCATGCGTTCTAAAAATGCGTAGTAATGACTTTGTGATGTACAACGTATGCGTGGTAATGCATGCGTTGTAATGGTATCGCAAAGTAAAAAAGTCGTTGTAACGGCTGTTTACCGATCGAAGCTCGCCCCTGTTCTTCAGTGAGACGTTTATTTGATTAATTAGGAGGAAGGAATGTGTTTTTTTACCGAAAAGTGCATTCCCGGCTGTTGTATTGTGAAAGTGTCTGCGTGGCCTGGTTTCACTTCCGGTGAGAGAGTGGAAGAGTCTGTTTGGACCTAAAGGAGTTCTGTTGTTGGACGGGGCCGGCGCGACATGTCATCAGAAAACATAGCTAATGGAAAGCGTCCTCCCTGAAGTGTGGAGCAGTGCCATGAGAGGTCAACGAGTGTGCGTCCCACCGCAGTATGACCGTACCGCGTGACCCATGTGCCGCCTCCAGGGTACGGGAGGCAGAAGCGGCATCGCAGGTCCTCTTGAAGACCGTTGTAGCACTAATTCTACATTTTGGTACTAGGGCATTTTAACTTCGTTGTTCCTGCCAGATACAAAGAGAAGATCCTGTGTTATTCAGTGCCCTCGTTACCTTTTTTGTGGGTTGTGGTGCTTGTCACTTCGCTGCCCCGCCAGTGCAAACAACTGGGCACCCTACCTCATGTGCCATCTGCAGGGCCTCTGCCCTCGGATCACTGGTTTCGGTTTCTGGAGTGGCAACATAAACAGTTGCTCCCAAAGGACTAGCCTAAACACTTAGGTGAATATCCCCTGCACCAGCATTCCACGGAAATTCTTTCCTAGCTCTCCCACGTCAACGAGCACGGCTCCGCTCACGACACCGTATGGCGTCATCGGAGCCATAAGAGGACCTCGTCGGTGTGCTGACGTCAGTTCCACCCATTTTATCCGTGCCACCGAGGCAAACAGGGGACCGAGACATTTTCACATGTATACATAGTATAATAAATATATATATATTCACTGAAAAAACCATAGGTTTCAAGCACGTTATAGTTAGAAATTAGCATTTAAAAAACCTTAGAAATTCACTGAAAAAACCATAGGTTTCAGGGGCGTTATAGTTAGTTGGACATTTCACTCGTACAAAACCATAGAAATTCCCCCGTTATAGTTAGTTCAGCTAACTATAACTCGCGCGCTCCGCAATGCACTGCTGATGACGTCACATATTACATCACTCATGACATGGTCAGTGACATCACTGATGACATCACTGATAACATCTCAAATGACATCACTGATGACATCATCCATGTGATAATTTCATGCATCTTCTCACACCCTAATATAACTTTTGATACACCCACTGTAAATTACAGACTGCCATTGTCAAAACCATAGACACTCCAACACCAATAACTACATACACACTCACTGATTCTTAGGTCTACACACACACATCTACTCACTCACCCGTACAGTCACTCATACTTACGGTCACTCAGTACAGGATTATGATATGCACTCATACACCTATATAAACACTCACACACCAGCACTTATCCATAGAGGTAGTCACACACCTAGTCAGTCATGCAAAAAAATAATCACACACCCATTTACTCACCTATACAGTTATACACACCAGCTAACTTACCCATACAAATACTAGCACATTCTTACGCTCTTATACAATAACTGATACAAGCACACACGCATCCATACATCCACTCTCACAATCACACACTCTCACTTATAGCCTTTTAAATACTCTAACACACATATATACCGCCTTTTACATATGTAGTTACTCACACATGTACCACTGAGATATACATTCACTCACTAACACACCGATACACACACTCACCCACCCAAGCAGTCCATCACAGATGCACTCTTCAAATCATGCACCCAGTGAATCACCCACTCACACATCTATGTACAGAGTCACACACATCCCACCCACACAAACACTCAGGCACCCATACAGATACTCAGACAACCAATCAATAACCCATATAAACACTCATGTAGCTATTCGCAAATCCATGCATCCACTTACACACCAACAGACAAACGGATACAGACATTCACACAGTTTAGTCAGTAACCCATGCATTCAGTAAGATACGTTTAATCACTCACTTGTAGAGTCAGTCACGCACCTACTCAATCATCCATTGAGACACTTATACACCCAGTCATTCTTCAATATGCCTTTGCCTATATATAGTAAATATATTTAAACTTTACAGAAACACACAGTCACTGCATGATGTCATCAGTGATGTCATCAGTGATGTCATTTGAGATGTCATCAGTGATGTCACTGACCATGTCATGAGTGATGTAATATGTGATGTCATCAGCAGTGCAATGCGGGGACGCGAGTTATAGTTAGCTGAACTAACTATAACGGGGAATTTCACGGGTTTTGTACGAGTGAAACGTCCAACTAACTATAACTGTCCCTAAAACCTATGGTTTTTTCAGTGAATATATATATATATATTTCCACACAGATGGCTCTTTTTCTCGGCATTCGGCGCTCTTAGATGGTGCAGACAGTGGAGACGGCGGAGCCAGCCGTTATTATATTATATCCAGTATTCCTTCTCAGAAATATTCCACACGCACTCACTGGTAGATGTATTTGCAATTTCAATTTTTATTCAGGCAACAGCATTTCCCGACAAATCCAAATAACCCTACGCCTTTCAGTCTGTCCACAGACCTTGCTCACGGGTAGCAAAACGTTTCAAACATTGCTTCTATTTGAACATATCACATGATGTTACATCACATCCTGGTTTGATCTCGCTTTGCATTCTGGTATTTGTAGTGCAGTGATTGTTGTGCAATAATATAAACAGTGACTATAGTGAATATAAATTTTATACTGTGATTGTGCAATGTGAGTTATAAATTCACCTTCCTATGTAAAAAAACTTTTTTTTTTAAACTTAAAAAAAAAAAACTAGTACAAGGGAGGGTTTTTATCCAATTGTATATCCACATATTTCTTTTACATTTAACCCTCCAATGGGTTACTTATGCTCTCAAGTTGTGTGTTGCAGTGCAATAGAGATTGATCTTCCTCTTTTTAATACATGCCATCTAGTAGGCCATCTTTAACACTTTCCTATGCCATCCTCCCTCTAATGGGTCATGATGTTGATAATCTTAAATAGTAAATTGCAGTGCAATAGACATTGATTGTTCAATTTACAATACTTCCCCCCTAGTGGGCCATCTTTTACAAAAAAAAAAACGGGAAGGGGCTGCGCGGCCTCCCTCCCGAGGCCAATTTCGGCCCCGGGGACCGCATTCCCCGGGGCATTGCCACATTTTTTATTTATTTGTATTTTTAAAGGAGGGGGGACTGCGTAGCCCCCCTCCTAAGGCCTCAAGTGGCCCCGGGGACCCCATCCCCCGGGGCTGTGCCTCATTTTTTTATTTTTTTTATTCATTGATGGAGGGGGGCTGCGTGGCCCCCCTCCTTAGGCCTCAAGTTGCCCCAGGGACCCCATCTCCCGGGGCCTGGCCTCTCTGTTGGGGACCGTGGGGGGAGCCCCAATGCCCCCACGGTCCCACCGGCTCCCCGCCTCCTGCGGGAGCCGGCATTGCTTTCCACACGGGGAGCTGCTAACATGCAGCTCCCCGTGTGGAAAGCAATCTGGTTTGACATTTGGAAGCGAGAGCAGGAAACCTGCTCTCGCTTAAATCCAAACCAGTGTCTGCATGGCAGGGCGGGAGCCGCATGCTCCCGCCCTGCCATAGCAAACAGCAGTGTCCCGGGGGTGGGCAACCCGGGACACTGCAGGATCTGGCCCTGGGGGGTGGCGGTCCCCAGGGCCATCGAGGGCTCCTGGAGGGGGGCCGCGTGGCCCCCCTCCCAACTAGTGTACAGCGCCGGGGAGGTGGTGGTCCCCGGGGCTTGGGGGTCCGTAACGAACCCCCGCATTTGCAATTTAGTGCCCCGAAGAGGTGGCGGTCCCTGGGGCGTGTGGGGGGGCTCGAGCCCCCCCACACAGGTTTATTATTATTTTTTTTAAAAGCCCCGGGGGGTGGCGGTCCCCGGGGCAGCGGGGGGCCGTGTGCCCCCGCGAATAATTAATAAAAGCCCCGGGGGTGGTGGTCCCCGGGGCTTGGGGGGCCTTGGAGGCCCCCCACACATTAAAAAAGAAGCCCCGGGGGTGGCGGTCCCCGGGCTGCAGGAGGGCAGAGTGCCCTCCCGCACATAATTTTAAGCAAGCCCCCGCATATATTTGTTGGAAATGCCCCCGGGACCTGGCCCACCCGGGGGCCTCAATTAAATGAAGCGCGGGAGCCTGCGCTTCATTTTTAAAAAAGATTTCGGCGGGATTCGCAAACCCAGCGCGAATTTCACCAAAATCTTTTTTAAAAAAATGCTTTTTTTGGCCCTGGGGGTCCTTGTGGGACCTCCTGAGCAGACCTGGGGGGTCAGGGTGTTTCTACCCTGCCCCCTTTTCTTGTTTTTTGCGTTTGTTTCCCTGTTTTCCTGTGACTCGGTTCTACCGAGTCACAAGATGGCTGCCAACACTTCCTGGTTTGGAGTGTTGACAGCCAATTAGAATAAAGCTCGTGGTCGGGAGGGTCCGCAGATCCACTGCGCCTCTAGATATCGAAACTTTTATGTTTTGATTTTCTCAGCAACTACTGAACGGATTTATGCCATTTAAAAAAAAGGGCTCTTTCTGAACCAAGGGCTACCTTTTTGCCAAATTTGGTGTAATTCCGTTTTGCAGTTCGAGCTGTAGCCGTGTCTAAAGTTTCCTATGGGAAATTGATTTTTCGACCTCTTTTTTTTAATTTCTCAGGAACTACTGAACGGATTTACACCATTTAACACAAAAGGCTCTTTCTGAACCAAGGGCTACCTTTTTGCCAAATTTGGTGTAATTCCATTCAGCAGTTCGAGCTGTAGCCGTGTCTAAAGTTTCCAATGGAAAATAACATGGAGAAAACACGTTTTGGGACCCCCCTTTTTTCTCGGCCCCCGCTTGGCGAATCACACCGAAACTTTCAAGACAGGAGCTGACCGGAGCTCCCCACTAGTTTTGAAAATGTCGCGAAGATTCGTCATCCGGCGCCAAAGTTATTGGGAAAAGAAAAAACGCGTTTCCTATGGAAACTAGGTCCTAACTATAACTATCTACTGGCGACCGCCAGTAGATAATACATACATATTATATATATATATATATTCACTGAAAAAACCATAGGTTTTAGGGACAGTTATAGTTAGTTGGACATTTCACCCGTACAAAACCATAGAAATTCCCCCGTTATAGTTAGTTCAGCTAACTATAACTCGCGCCCCCGCAATGCACTGCTGATGACGTCACATATTACATCACTCATGACATGGTCAGTGACATCACTGATGACATCTCAAATGACATCACTGATGACATCACCGATGACATCATCCAGTGACTGTGTGTTTCTGTAAAGTTTAAATATGTTTAATATATATAGGGAAAGGCGTATTGAAGAATGAGTGTGTGTATAAGTGTCTGAATGGATGATTTAGTACGTGAGTGACTGACTCTACAAGTGAGTGATTAAACGTATCTTACTGAATGCATGGGTTAGTGACTAAACTGTGTGAATGTCTGTATCCGTCTGTTTGTTGGTGTGTAAGTGGATGCATGGATTTGCGAATAGCTACATGAGTGTCTATATGGGTTATTGATTGGTTCTCTGAGTATCTGTATGGCTGCCTGAGTGTTTGTGTGGGTGGGGTGTGTGTGACTCTGTACATAGATGTGTGAGTGGGTGATTCACTGGGTGCATGATTACAAGAGTGCATCTGTGATGGACTACTTGGGTGGGTGAGTGTGTGTATGGGTGTGTTAGTGAGTGAATGTATATCTCAGTGGTACATGTGCGAGTAACTACATATGTAAAAGGCAGTATATATGTGTGTTAGAGTATTTAAATGGCTATAAGTGAGAGTATGTGATAGTGAGAGTGGCTGTATGGATGCGTGTGTGCTTGTATCAGTTATTGTATAAGAGCGTAAGAATGTGCTAGTATTTGTATGAGTAAGTGAGCTGGTGTGTGTATAACTGTATAGGTGAGTAAATGGGTGTGTGATTAATTTTTTGCATGACTGACTAGGTGTGTGAGTACCTCTATGGATGAGTGGCAGTGTGTGAGTGTTTATATAGGTGTATGAGTGCATATGATAGTCCTGTACTGAGTGACTGTAAGTATGAGTGACTGTACGGGTGAGTGAGTGGATGTGTGTGTAGACCTAAGAATCAGTGAGTGGGTATGTAGTATTTGGTGTTGGAGTGTCTATGGTTTTGAGAATGGCAGTCTGTAATTTAGAGTGGGTGTATCAAAAGTTATATTAGGGTGTGAGAAGATGCATGAAATTATCACATGGATGATGTCATCAGTGATGTCATTTGAGATGTCATCAGTGATGTCATCAGTGATGTCACTGACCATGTCATGAGTGATGTAATATGTGACGTCATCAGCAGTGCATTGCGTGGGCGCGAGTTATAGTTAGCTGAACTAACTATAACGGGGGAATTTCTATGGTTTTGTACGGGTGAAATGTCCAACTAACTATAACTGTCCCTAAAACCTATGGTTTTTCAGTGAATTTCAAAGGTTTTTTAAATGCTAATTTCTAACTATAACGTGTCTGAAACCTATGGTTTTTTCAGTGAATTTCAAAGGTTTTTTAAATGCTAATTTCTAACTATAACGTGCCTGAAACCTATGATTTTTTAAGTGAATTTCAAAGGTTTTTTAAATGCTAGTTTCTAACTATGCCTACAGAGGTAGGACATGTGAAGAAAGAAGAAAAAACGCACAGAAAGAAGCAAAAGATGTGCAGAAAGAACCAACAGAGGAGCAGAAAGAGGCCTTGTTGCAAAATCATCCTGTGCCCACAACTTTTTCAGACGGGTACTGGTGGTAACTGACTCTGACTAACAAGAGCCAGTGCTATGCTAAAAGACACTTAGAATACAGTGAAAACACCTACATACACTAGGGAACACTATGCGTTGGGGTACCCCTGTGATTAGCATGACCGCCTCTGCAAGTCCCTAGTACATAATAGGGCAAGGGGATTAAAACTACCTCTTAAAACGCGCTACAGGGCGCGTTTGCACAGTGGTGAAGGGAGGGGGGGCCGGAGTTGACATGCGTGCAAATGCGCCCCGTGGCGCATTTTAAGTTGCGGGATTAAGTCCCCTTGAATCCTGAGGGTCCCTGGGGCCCAACTAGCCCCCCAGGTACCTACAGTTAGGACCACAGAGCTGAGTTGCAGAGAGGCGTTCCGAGGCCACGCACCTTTTTCACCTCTCTGCAACGCAACTCTGTTGTGCTTACTGAAGGTACCTGGTGGGCTAGTTGGCCCCAGGGTCCCTCAGGATTCAAAGGGAATTAATTCCCCAACTTAAAACGCACCACAGGGCGTGTTTGCGCACATGTCATCTGAGGCCCCGCCCCTCCCTTCACCACTGTGTAAACGCGCCCGAGGAGCATTTTAAGTTGGGGATTAGGTCACCTTGAATCCTGAGGGTCCCTGGGGCCCAACTAGCCCACCAGGTACTTCCAGTAAGCACCACAGGCCTGCGTTGCAATGCCTGTAACAAATTGTGCAGTTGTGTTTAGGTAGTGAAGAGGGTCGTGCTGGGGGTAATGTTTTAGGGTTTAGGGTAGTGCAGTGGTGTTTGTGTAGTGTAGGGGGTCATGCTGGGGGTAGATTTAGGGTTTAGGGTAGTGCAGTGGTGTTTGGGTAGTGTAGGGAGTCGTGCTGGGGGTAGTGTTTTAGGGTTTAGGGTAGTGCAGTGGTGTTTGGGTAGTGTAGGGGGTCGTGATCGGGGTAGTGATTTAGGGTAGTGCAGTGGTGTTTGGGTAGTGTAGGGGGTACTGCTGGGGGTAGTGTTTTAGGGTTTAGGGTAGTGCAATGGTGTTTGGGTAGTGTAGGGGGCACTGCTGGGGGTAGTGTTTTAGGGTTTAGGGTAGTGCAGTGGTGTTTGGGTAGTGTAGGGGGTACTGCTGGGGGTAGTGTTTTAGGGTTTAGGGTAGTGCAGTGGTGTTTGGGTAGTGTAGGGGTTCGTGCTGGGGGTAGTTTTTTAGGGTTTAGGGTAGTGCAGTGGTGTTTGTGTAGTGTAGGGGGTAGTGTTTTAGGGTTTAGGGTAGTGCAGTGGTGTTTGTGTAGTGTAGGAGGTCATGTTTTAGGGTTTAGGGAAGTGCAGTGGTCTTTGGGTAGTGTAGGGAGTCGTGCGGGGGGTAGTGTTTTAGGGTTTAGGGTAGTGCAGTGGTCTTTGGGTAGTGTAGGGGGTTGTGCGGGGGTAGTGTTTTAGGGATTAGGGTAGTGCATTGGTGTTTGGGTAGTGTAGGGGGTCATGCGGGGGTAGTGTTTTAGGGTTTAGGGCAGTGCAGTGGTGTTTGGGTAGTGTAGGGGGTCGTGCTGGGGGAGTGTTTTAGGGATTAGGGCAGTGCAGTGGTGTTCCGGTAGTGTAGGGGGTCGTGCTGGGGGAGTGTTTGAGGGTTTAGGGCAGTGCAGTCGAGTTCGGGTAGTGTAGGGGGTCGTGCTGGGGTGGTGTTTCAGGGTTTGGGGCAGTGCAGTGGTGTTCGAGCAGTAAAGGGGGTCGTGCTGGGGGTGGTGTTTCAGGGTTTAGGGCAGTGCAGTGGTGTTCGGGCAGTGTAGGGGGCGTTGCAGGGGGTGGTGTTTCAGAGTTTAGGGAAGTGCAGTGGTGTTCGGGCAGTGCAGGGGGTGGTGCAGGGGGTGGTGTTTCAGGGTTTAGGGCAGTGCAGTAGTGTTCAGGCAGTGTAGGGGGTCGTGCAGGAGGTGGTGTTTCAGGGTTTAGGGCAGTGCAGTGGTGTTCGGGCAGTGTAGGGGGTCCTGCTGGGGCTGGTGTTTCAGGGTTTAGGGCAGTACAGTGGTGTTCGGGCAGTGTAGGGGGTCGTGCTGGGGCTGGTGTTTCAGGGTTTAGGGCAGTGCAGTGGTGTTTGGGCAGTGTAGGGGGTTGTGCTAGGGCTGGTGTTTCAGGGTTTAGGGCAGTGCAGTGGTGTTCGGGCAGTGTAGGTGGTGGTGCTGGGGCTGGTGTTTCAGGGTTTAGGGCAGTGCAGTGGTGTTCGGGCAGTGTAGGGGGTCATGATGGGGCTGGTGTTTCAGAGTTTAGGGCAGTGCAGTGGTGTTCGGGCAATGTAGGGGGTCTTGCTGGGGCTGGTGTTTCAGAGTCTAGGGCAGTGCAGTGGTGTTCGGGCAGTGTAGGGGGTCTTGCTGGGGCTGGTGTTTCATGGTTTAGGGCAGTGCAGTGGTGTTCGGGCAGTGTAGGGGGTCATGCTGGGGGTGGTGTTTCAGGGTTTAGGGCAGTGCAGTGGTGTTCGGGCAGTGTAGGGGGTCGTGCTGGGGCTAGTGTTTCAGGGTTTAGGGCAGAGCAATGGTGTTCAGGCAGTGTAGGGGGTTGTGCTGGAGGTGGTGTTTGAGGGTTTAGGGCAGTGCAGTGGTGTTCGGGCAGTGTAGGGGGTGGTGTTTCAGGGTTTAGGGCAGTGCAGTGGTGTTCTGGTAGTGTAGGGGGTCGTGCTGGGGGGAGTGTTTGAGGGTTTAGGGCAGTGCAGTCGTGTTCGGGTAGTGTAGGGGGTCGTGCTGGGGGTGGTGTTTCAGGGTTTGGGGCAGTGCAGTGATGTTCGAGCAGTAAAGGGGGTCGTGCTGGGGGTGGTGTTTCAGGGTTTAGGGCAGTGCAGTGGTGTTCGGGCAGTGTAGGGGGCGGTGCAGGGGTTGGTGTTTCAGGGTTTAGGGCTGTGCAGTGGTGTTCGGGCAGTGTAGGGGGTGGTGCAGGGGGTGGTGTTTCAGGGTTTAGGGCAGTGCAGTGGTGTTCGGGCAGTGTAGGGTGTCGTGCTGAGGGGTGGTGTTTCAGGGTTTAGGGCAGTGGAGTGGTGTTCGGGCAGTGTAGGGGGTCGTGCAGGGGTGGTGTTTCAGGGTTTAGGGCAGTGCAGTGGTGTTCAGCCAGTGTAGGTGGTCTTGCTGGGGGTGGTGTTTCACGGTTTAGTGCAGTGGTGTTTGGGCAGTGTAGGGGGTCGTGCTGGGGGTGGTGTTTCAGGGTTTAGGGCAGTGCAGTGGTGTTCCGGCAGTGTAGGGGTCATGCAGGGGGTGGTGTTTCAGGGTTTAGGGCAGTGCAGTGGTGTTTGGGCAGTGTAGGGTGTCGTGCTGGGGTGGTGTTTCAGGGTTTAGGGCAGTGCAGTGGTGTTCGGGCAGTGTAGGGTGTCGTGCTGAGGGGTGGTGTTTCAGGGTTTAGGGCAGTGCAGTGGTGTTCGGGAGTGTAGGGGGTCATGCAGGGGGTGGTGTTTCAGGGTTTAGGGCAGTGCAGTGGTGTTTGGGCAGTGTAGGGGGTCGTGCAGGGGTGGTGTTTCAGGGTTTAGGGCAGTGCAGTGGTGTTCGGCCAGTGTAGGTGGTCTTGCTGGGGGTGGTGTTTCAGGGTTTAGTGCAGTGGTGTTCGGGCAGTGTAGGGGGTCTTGCTGGGGGTGGTGGTTTAGGGCAGTGCAGTGGTGTTCGGGCAGTGTAGGGGGTCTTGCTGGGGCTGGTGTTTCAGGGTTTAGGGCAGTGCAGTGGTGTTCGGGCAGTGTAGGGGGTCGTGCTGGGGCTGGTGTTTCAGGGTTTAGGGCAGTGCAGTGGTGTTCGGGCAGTGTAGGGGGTCGTGCTGTGGCTGGTGTTTCAGGGTTTAGGGCAGTGCAGTGGTTTTCGGGCAGTGTATGCGGTTGTGCTGGGGCTGGTGTTTCAGGGTTTAGGGCAGTGCAGTGGTGTTCGGGCAGTGTACGGGGTTGTGCTGGGGCTGGTGTTTCAGGGTTTAGGGCAGTGCAGTGGTGTTCGGGCAGTGTAGGGGGTCGTGCTGGGGGTGGTGTTTCAGGGTTTAGGGCAGTGCAGTGGTGTTCGGGCAGTGTAGGGGGTCGTGCTGGGGCTGGTGTTTCAGGGTTTTGGGCAGAGCAGTGGTGTTCGGGCAGTGTAGGGGGTCATGCTGGGGGTGGTGTTTCAGGGTTTAGGGCAGTGCAGTGGTGTTCGGGCAGTGTAGGGGGTCTTGCTGGGGGTGGTGTTTCAGGGTTTAGAGCAGTGGTGTTCGGGCAGTGTAGGGGTCTTGCTGGGGGTGATGTTTCAGGGTTTAGGGCAGTGCAGTGGTGTTCGGGCAGTGTAGGGGGTCTTGCTGGGGGTGATGTTTCAGGGTTTTAGGGCAGTGCAGTGGTGTTCGGGCAGTGTAGGGGGTCTTGCTGGGGGTAGTGTTTCAGTGTTTAGGGCAGTGCAGTGTTGTTCGTGCAGTGTAGGGGGTCGTGCTGGGGGTGGTGTTTCAGGGTTTAGGGCAGTGCAGTAGTGTTGGGGCAGTGTAGGGGGTCGTGCAGGGGGTGGTGTTTCAGGGTTTAGGGCAGTGCAGTGGTATTCGGGCAGTGTAGGGGGTCGTGCTGGGTGTGGTGTTTCAGGGTTTAGGGCAGTGCAGTGGTGTTCGGGCAGTGTAGGGGGTCGTGCTGGGGGTGGTGTTTCAGGGTTTAGGGCAGTGCAGTGGTGTTCGGGCAGTATAGGGGGTCGTGCTGAGGCTGGTGTTTCACGGTTTAGTGCAGTGGTGTTCGGGCAGTGTAGGCGGTCGTGCTGGGGCTGGTGTTTCAGTGTTTAGGGCAGTGCAGTGGTGTTCGTGCAGTGTAGGGGGTCGTGCTGGGGCTGGTGTTTCAGGGTTTAGGGCAGTGCAGTGGTGCTCGGGCAGTGTAGGGGGTCGTGCTGGGGGTGGTGTTTCAGGGTTTAGGGTAGTGCAGTGGTGTTCGGGCAGTGTAGGGGGTCGTGCTGGGGCTGGTGTTTCAGGGTTTTGGACAGACCAGTGGTGTTTGGGCAGTGTAGGGGGTCGTGCTGGGGGTGGTGTTTCAGGGTTTAGGGCAGTGCAGTGGTGTTCGGGCAGTGTAGGGGGTCGTGCTGGGGGTGGTGTTTCAGGGTTTAGGGCAGTGTTTGGGCAGTGTAGGGGGTCTTGCTGGGGGTGATGTTTCAGAGTTTAGGGCAGTGCAGTGGTGTTCGGGCAGTGTAGGGGGTCTTGCTGGGGGTAGTGTTTCAGTGTTTAGGGCAGTGCAGTGGTGTTCGGGCAGTGTAGGGGGTCGTGCAGGGGCTGGTGTTTCAGTGTTTAGGGCAGTGCAGTGGTGTTCGGGCAGTGTAGGGGGTCTTGCTGGGGGTAGTGTTTTAGGGTTTAGGGTAGTGCAGTGGTGCTTGTGTAGTGTAGGGGGTCGTGCTGGGGGTAGTGTTTTAGGGTTTAGGGTAGTGCAGTGGTGTTTGTGTAGTGTAGGGGGTCATGTTTTAGGGTAGTGCAGTGGTGTTTGGGTAGTGTAGGGGGTCGTGCTGGGGGTAGTGTTTTAGGATTTAGGTTAGAGCAGTGGTGTTTGGGTAGTGTAGGGGGTCGTGCTGGTGGTAGTGTTTTAGGGTTTAGGGTAGTGCAGTGGTGTGTGTGTAGTGTAGGTGGTCATGCTGGGGGTAGTGTTTTAGGGTTTAGGGTAGTGCAGTGGTGCTTGTGTAGTGTAGGGGTCGTGCTGGGGGTAGTGTTTTAGGGTTTAGGGTAGTGCAGTGGTGTTTGTGTAGTGTAGGGGGTCAGTGTTTTAGGGTAGTGCAGTGGTGTTTGGGTAGTGTAGGGGGTCGTGCTGGGGGTAGTGTTTTAGGATTTAGGTTAGTGCAGTGGTGTTTGGGTAGTGTAGGGGGTCGTGCTGGGGATAGTGTTTTAGGGTTTAGGTTAGTGCAGTGGTGTTTGTGTAGTGTAGGGGTCATGCTGGGGTAGTGTTTTAGGGTTTAGGATAGTGCAGTGGTGCTTGTATAGTGTAGGGGGTCGTGCTGGGGGTAGTGTTTTAGGGTTTAGGGTAGTGCAGTGGTGCTTGTGTAGTGTAGGGGGTCGTGCTGGGGGTAGTGTTTTAGGGTTTAGGGTAGTGCAGTGGTGTTTGTGTAGTGTAGGGGGTCATGTTTTAGGGTAGTGCAGTGGTGTTTGGGTAGTGTAGGGGGTCGTGCTGGGGGTAGTGTTTTAGGATTTAGGTTAGTGCAGTGGTGTTTGGGTAGTGTAGGGGGTCGTGCTGGGGGTAGTGTTTTAGGGTTTAGGGTAGTGCAGTGGTGTTTGTGTAGTGTAGGGGGTCATGCTGGGGGTAGTGTTTTAGGGTTTAGGGTAGTGCAGTGGTGCTTGTGTAGTGTAGGGGGTCGTGCTGGGGGTAGTGTTTTAGGGTTTAGGGTAGTGCAGTGGTGTTTTGTGTAGTGTAGGGGGTCATGTTTTAGGGTAGTGCAGTGGTGTTTGGGTAGTGTAGGGGTCGTGCTGGGGTAGTGTTTTAGGATTTAGGTTAGTGCAGTGGTGTTTGGGTAGTGTAGGGGGTCGTGCTGGGGATAGTGTTTTAGGGTTTAGGTTAGTGCAGTGGTGTTTGTGTAGTGTAGGGGGTCATGCTGGGGGTAGTGTTTTAGGGTTTAGGATAGTGCAGTGGTGCTTGTATAGTGTAGGGGGTCGTGCTGGGGGTAGTGTTTTAGGGTTTAGGGTAGTGCAGTGGTGTTTTTGTAGTGTAGGGGGTCATGTTTTAAGATGCAACGCTCCAATACCTGACCAGTCTGCACTACATAAAACTGCAAAAAAACTAAAAATAAAAAGTGTTTTGCACACTTTTGTCATTGGGCTATATGTGGGCTACATCTGGGTAATATTTGTGCTACATTTGGGCTCTTTTTTTACTGGTGGCCATCTTGGAAGACTTCTTTGTTATGAAGTTTCCTAATTTCCTCATTTACTGCAGTCTCCTCAGTAGGAAATGCTTTCAGTTTTTAACTTTGATTCCATCAAGAAGGCATTCAGATGTGTCTCACATTTGCCATAAATTCAGAATGTTAGCACTCTAGTTGCTCATTAGATCACTATAGTAAAGCTACTGCTCACCAGGGAGTTAACTGGAAGTCTGCTGCTGGTATTGAAAGTGATTGTTTCAGTCTGCATGTCAGAATTTTCTAATGAAATAGAAGAGGATTTGAGATCTCACTTAAAACATGCCCTAATTTTTCTTTCTGCAGCACTAACCATAATTTCTATTTCAAAAGAACCCCCTCATTTTGTTCCTTTTAAATTAAATGTTTTAAGTGTTACCGGTTTATTCCAATCAAGATGGCTTCAGGTGTGCCATACTTTTGTCATAAGTAAGGCTGTTAGCGCTCTAGTTGTTCTTTAGAACACTCTGGGAAGCTGCAGTAGAACACAAAGGCATCAACTGGCAGGCTGCTCCTGTAGAAATATAACAGGAAGATATTTGAGATCACACTTGAAACATGTCCTAATTCTTCTTTCTACAGCACTAACCATAATTTCTATGACAAAATGAACCCCATCATTTTGTTCCTTTTTAAATTAAATGTTTTAAGTGTTACCAGTTTATTCCAATCAAGATGGCTTCAGGTGTGCCATACTTTTGTCATAAGTAAGGCTGTTAGCACTCTAGTTGTTCTTTAGAACACTCTGGGAAGCTGCAGTAGAACACAAAGGAATCAACTGACAGTCTCTGCCCTTGTTGGATGTACATGTTTTACTGAGAATGTCAGACTTCATTCTCACATGACTGAGAAAGATAATGTGAATTTACAGAAAATATGCTCTCATTTTAGCTTCTGGAGCACCTTCCAAAACTGTATGAGACAAGCATGTGAAAATAGTTTTCTCTCAAACATGATTCATGATATCCCAGCAGAAGGTTTTTCACAGGGTAAAATCACCTTAGAACACACCACAATTCCTGAAATTAGTATGGTACCATCAACAAATGAATTCTAATGTAACTAAAGTCTGTTATCACCTTTATAGTTCTCCTTTTGGTAACCCTCAAAATCTTTGATTCACTACAATGCATTTCAATGGGGTACTATCATTTATATTGGTCCCAGGATGGCTGCCAGCAATTCCAGGATGAAGTGCTGACAGCCAATCAGATCTCACGATGACATGTGTGGTTAGGCTCCGCCCAGATATATATGTGATTTTACTTTTGATTTTCTCAGGAACTACTGAACGGATTTACACCATTTAAGCAAAAGGCACGACACTGAACCAAGGGCTACCTCTTTGCCAAATTTGGTGTAATTCCGTTCAGCAGTTCGGGCTGTAGCTGCGACTAAAGGTTCCTATGGAAAAATGAATGGGGAAAACACGTTTTGGGACCCCCTTTTTCTCGGCCCCGCTGACGAATCACTCCGAGACTTTCAGGATAGGAGCGGACCGGAGCGCCCCAACAAGTTGGAAACTTTGCGAAGATTCGTCAACCGGCGCAAACGTTATTTCAAATAGAATGTTGCAGATTTCCTATGGAAAATAGGTCCTAACTATAACTATCTACTGGCGACCGCCAGTAGATAATATATTATCTACTGGCGGTCGCCAGTAGATAGTTATAGGTAGGACCTATTTTCCATAGGAAATCCGCGACATTCTATTTGAAATAACTCTCTTGCCGGTTGACGAATCTTCGCAAAATTTTCAAACTTTATGGCCCGCTCCGGTCCGCTCCTACCCTGAAAGTCTCGGGGTGATTCATCAAGCGGGGGCCGAGAAAAAGGGGGTCCCAAAACGTGTTTTCCCCATTCATTTTCCCATAGGAAACTTTAGACACGGCTACAGCCCGAACTCCTGAACGGAATTACACCAAATTTGGCAAAGAGGTAGTTCTTGGTTCAGAAAGAACCCTTTTTGTTAAATGGTGTAAATCCGTTCAGTAGTTGCTGAGAAAATCAAAAGTAAAAACACATATATATCTGGGCGGAGCCTAACCACACATGTCATCGTGAGATCTGATTGGCTGTCAGCACTTCATCCTGGAATTGCTGGCAGCCATCTTGAGACCAATATACATGATAGTACCCCATTGAAATGCCTTGTAGTGAATCAAAGATTTTGAGGGTTACCAAAAGGAGAACTATTAAGGGTGATAACAGACTTTAGTTACATTAGAATTCATTTGTTGATGGTACCATACTAATTTCAGGAATTGTGGTGTGTTCTAAGGTGATTTTACCCTGTGAAAAACCTTCTGCTGGGATATCATGAATCATGTTTGAGAGAAAACTATTTTCACATGCTTGTCCCATACAGTTTTGGAAGGTGCTCCAGAAGCTAAAATGAGAGCATATTTTCTGTAAATTCACATTATCTTTCTCAGTCATGTGAGAATGAAGTCTGACATTCTCAGTAAAACATGTACATCCAACAAGGGCAGAGACTGTCAGTTGATTCCTTTGTGTTCTACTGCAGCTTCCCAGAGTGTTCTAAAGAACAACTAGAGTGCTAACAGCCTTACTTATGACAAAAGTATGGCACACCTGAAGCCATCTTGATTGGAATAAACTGGTAACACTTAAAACATTTAATTTAAAAAGGAACAAAATGATGGGGTTCATTTTGTCATAGAAATTATGGTTACTGCTATAGAAAGAAAAATTAGGACATGTTTCAAGTGAGATCTCAAATATCTTCCTGTTATATTTCAACAGGAGCAGCCTGTCAGTTGATGCCTTTGTGTTCTACTGCAGCTTCCCAGAGTGTTCTAAAGAACAACTAGAGTGCTAACAGCCTTACTTATGACAAAAGTATGGCACACCTGAAGCCATCTTGAATGGAATAAACTGGTAACACTTAAAACATTTAATTTAAAAAGGAACAAAATGATGGGGTTAATTTTGTCATAAAAATTATGGGTAGTACTGTAGAAAGAAAAATTAGGACATGTTTCAAGTGTGATCTCAAATATCTTCCTGTTATATTTCAACAGGAGCAGCCTGCCAGTTGATGCCTTTGTGTTCTACTGCAGCTTCCCAGAGTGTTCTAAAGAACAACTAGAGCGCTAACAGCCTTACTTATGACAAAAGTATGGCACACCGGAAGCCATCTTGATTGGAATAAACCGTTAATACTTAAAACATTTAATTTAAAAAGGAACAAAATGAGGGGTTCTTTTTTAAATAGAAATTATGGTTAGTGCTGCAGAAAGAAAAATGAGGGCATGTTTTAAGTGAGATCTCAAATCCTCTTCTATTTCATTAGAAAATTCTGACATGCAGACTGAAACAATCACTTTCAATACCAGCAGCAGACTTCCAGTTAACTCCCTGGTGAGCAGTAGCTTTAGTACAGTGATCTAATGAGCAACTAGAGTGCTAACATTCTGAATTTATGGCAAATGTGAGACACATCTGAATGCCTTCTTGATGGAATCAAAGTAAAAAACTGAAAGCATTTCCTACTGAGGAGACTGCAGTAAATGAGGAAATTAGGAAACTTCATAACAAAGAAGTCTTCCAAGATGGCCACCAGAGAAAAAAGAGCCCAAATGTAGCACAAATATTACCCAGATGTAGCCCACATATAGCCCAATGACAAAAGTGTGCAAAACACTTTTTATTTTTAGTTTTTTTGCAGTTTTATGTAGTGCAGACTGGTCAGGTATTGGAGCGTTGCATCTTAAAACATGACCCCCTACACTACAAAAACACTACTGCACTACTCTAAACCCTAAAACACTACCCCAGCACGACTCCCTACACTACACAAGCACCACTACACTATCCTAAAACACTACCCCCATCATGACCCCCTACACTACACAAACACCACTGCACTACCCTAAACCCTAAAACACTACCCCCAGCACGATCCCCTACACTACCCAAACACCACTGCACTAACCTAAATCCTAAAACAATACCCCCAGGACGACCCCCTGCACTACCCAAACACCACTGCACTACCCTAAAACATGACCCCCTACACTACACAAACACCACTGCACTACCCTAAACCCTAAAACACTATCCCCAGCACGACCCCATACACTACACAAGCACCACTGCACTACCCTAAACCCTAAAACACTACCCCCAGAACGACCCCCTACACTGCCCGAACACCACTGCACTGCCCTAAACCTTGAAACACCAGCCCCTGCACGACCCCCTACACTGTTCGAACACCACTGCACTGCCCTAAACCCTGAAACACCACCCCCAGCACGACCCCCTACACTGCCCGAACACCACTGCACTGCCCTAAACCCTGAAACACCACCCCTTCACGACCCCTACACTGCCCGAACACCACTGCACTGCCCTAAACCCTGAAACACCACCCCCAGCACAGCCCCCTACACTGCCCAAACACCACTGCACTGCCCTAAACCCTGAAACACTATCCCCAGCAAGACCCCCTACACTGCCCAAACACCACTCCACTGCCCTAAACCCTGAAACATCACCCCCAGCAAGACCCCCTACACTGCCCGAACACCACTGCCCTAAACCCTGAAACACCACACCCAGCACGACCCCCTACACTGCCCGAACACCACTGCACTGCCCTAAACCCTGAAACACCACCCCCAGCACGACCCCCTACACTGCACGAACACCACTGCTCTGCCCAAAACCCTGAAACACCAGCCCCAGCACGACCCCCTACACTGCCCAAACACCACTGCACTGCCCTAAACCCTGAAACACCAGCCCCAGCACGACCCCCTACACTGCCCGAGCACGACTGCACTACCCTAAACCCAGAAACACCACCCCCAGCACGACCCCCTACACTGCCTGAGCACCACTGCACTGCCCTAAACCCTGAAACACCAGCCCCAGCATGACCCCCTACACTGCCCGAACACAACTGCACTGCTCTAAACCCTGAAACACCAGCCCCAGCACGACCACCTACACTGCACGAACACCACTGCACTGCCCTAAACCCTGAAACACCAGCCCCAGCATGACCCCTACACTGCCCGAACACCACTGCACTGCCCTAAACCGTGAAACACTAGCCCCAGCACGACCCCCTACACTGCCAGAACACCATTGCACTGCCCTAAACCCTGAAACACCAGCCCCAGCACAACCCCCTACACTGCCCGAACACTACTGCACTGCCCTAAACCCTGAAACACCACCCCGTGCACGACCCCCTACACTGCCCGAACACCACTGCACTGCCCTAAACCCTGAAACACCACCCCCAGCACGACACCCTACACTGCCCGAACACCACTGCACTGCCCTAAACCCTGAAACACCATTCCCCGTGCACGACCCCCTACACTGCCTGAACACTACTGCACTGCCCTAAACCCTGAAACACCATCCCCAGCACGACCCCCTACACTGCACGAACACCCCTGCACTGCCCTAAACCCTGAAACACTACCCCCAGCACGACCCCTACACTGCCCGAGCACCACTGCACTGCCCTAAACCCTGAAACACCACCCCCTGCACGACCCTCTATACTGCCCGAACACCACTGCACTGCCCTAAACCCTAAAACTCTACCCCCAGCATGACCCCCTACACTGCCCGAACACCACTGCACTGCCCTAAACCCTGACTCACCACCCCCTGCACGACCCCCTACACTGCCCGAACACCACTACACTGCCCTAAACCCAGAAACACCACCCCCAGCACGACCCCCTACACGGCCCAAACACCACTGCACTGCCCTAAACCCTGAAACACCACCCCCAGCACGACCCCCTACACTGCCCGAACACCACTGCACTGCCCTAAACCCTGAAACACCAGCCCCTGCACGACCCCCTACACTGCCCGAACACCATTGCACTGCCCTAAACCCTGAAACACCACCCCCAGCACGACCCCCTACACTGCCTAAACACCACTGCCCTAAACCCTGAAACACCACCCCCAGCAAGACCCCCTACACTGCCCGAATACCACTGCACTGCCCTAAAGCCTGAAACACCACCTCCAACATTACCCCCTACACTGCCTGAACACCATTGCTCTGCCCTAAACCCTGAAACACTGCCCCCAGCAAGACCCCCTACACTGCCCGAACACCACTGCACTGCCCTAAACCCTGAAACATCACCCCCAGCAAGACCCCCTACACTGCCCGAACACCACTGCCCTAAACCCTGAAACACCACCCCCAGCACGACCCCCTACACTGCTCGAACACCACTGCACTGCCCTAAACCCTGAAACACCACCCCCAGCACGACCCCCTACACTGCCCGAACACCACTGCTCTGCCCAAAACACTGAAACACCAGCCCCAGCATGACCCCCTACACTGCCCGAACACCACTGCACTGCCCTAAACCCTGAAACACCAGCCCCAGCACGAACCCCTACACTGCCCGAACACCACTGCACTACCCTAAACCCAGAAACACCACCCCCAGCACGACCCCCTACACTGCCCGAGCACCACTGCCTGCACTGCCCTAAACCCTGAAACACCAGCCCCAGCACGACCCCCTACACTGCCTGAACACTACTGCACTGCCCTAAACCATGAAACACCATCCCCAGCACGACCCCCTACACTGCACGAACACCACTGCACTGCCCTAAACCCTGAAAAACTACCCCCAGCAAGACCCCCTACACTGCCCAAACACCACTGCACTGCCCAAAACCCTAAAACACCAGCCCCAGCACGACCCCCTACACTGCCCGAACACCACTGCACTGCCATAAACCCTGAAACACCAGCCCCAGCACGACCCCCTACACTGCCCGAACACCACTGCACTACCCTAAACCCATAAACACCACCCCCAGCACGACCCCCTACACTGCCTGAGCACCACTGCACTGCCCTAAACCCTGAAACACCAGCCCCAGCATGACCCCCTACACTGCCCGAACACCACTGCACTGCCCTAAACCATGAAACACTAGCCCCAGCACGACCCCCTACACTGCCAGAACACCATTGCACTGCCCTAAACCCTGAAACACCAGCCCCAGCACAACCCCCTACATTGCCCGAACACCACTGCACTGCCCTAAACCCTGAAACACCAGCCCGTGCACGACCCCCTACACTGCCCGAACACCACTGCACTGCCCTAAACCCTGAAACACCACCCCCAGCACGACACCCTACACTGCCCGAACACCACTGCACTGCCTTAAACCCTGAAACATCACCCCCAGCAAGACCCCCTACACTGCCCGAACACTACTGCCCTAAACCCTGAAACACCACCCCCAGCAAGACCCCCTACACTGCCCAAACACCACTGCACTGCCCTAAACCCTGAAACACCAGCCCCAGCACGACCCCCTACATTGCCAGAACACCACTGCACTGCCCTAAACCCTGAAACACCACCCCCTGCATGACCCACTACACTGCCCGAACACCACTGCACTGCCCTAAACCCTGAAACACCATTCCCCCTGCCCGACCCCCTACTCTGCCCGAACACTACTGCACTGGCCTAAACCCTGAAACACCATCCCCAGCACGACCCCCTACACTGCTCGAACACCCCTGCACTGCCCTAAACCCTGAAACACTACCCCCAGCAAGACCCCCTACACTGCCCGAACACCACTGCACTGCCCTAAACCCTGAAACATCACCCCCAGCAAGACCCCCTACACTGCCCGAACACCACTGCCCTAAACCCTGAAACACGACCCCCAGCAAGACCCCTACACTGCCCAAACACCACTGCACTGCCCTAAACCCTGAAACACCAGCCCCAGCACGACCCCTACATTGCCCGAACACCACTGCACTGCCCTAAACCCTGAAACACCACCCCCTGCATGACCCACTACACTGCCCGAACACCACTGCACTGCCCTAAACCCTGAAACACCACCCCAGCACGACCCCCTACACTGCCCGAACACCATTGCACTGCCCTAAACCCTGAAACACCACCCCCTGCACGACCCCCTACACTGCACGAACACTACTGCACTGCCCTAAACCCTGAAACACCGCCCCCAGCATGAACCCCTACACTGCACGAACACTACTGCACTGCCCTAAACCCTGAAACACTACCCCCAGCAAGACCCCCTACACTGCCCGAACACCACTGCACTGCTGTAAACCCTGAAACATCACCCCCAGCAAGACCCCCTACACTGCCCGAACACCATTGCACTGCCCTAAACCCTGAAACACCACCCCCAGCAAGACCCCCTACACTGCCCGAACACCACTGCTCTGCCCAAAACCCTGAAACACCAGCCCCAGTACGACCCCCTACACTGCCCAAACACCACTGCACTGCCCTAAACCCTGAAATACCACCCCCAGCACGACCCCCTACACTGCCCGAACACCACTGCACTGCCCTAAACCCTGAAACACCACCCCCAGCACGACCGCCTACACTGCCCGAAAACCACTGCACTGCCCTAAACCCTGAAACACCAGCCCCAGCACGACCCCCTACACTGCCCGAACACCACTGCACTACCCTAAACCCTGAAACACCAGCCCCAGCAAGACCCCCTATACTGCCCGAACACCAATGCACTGCCCTAAACCCTGAAACACCACCCCCAGCAAGACCCCCTACAATGCCCGAACACCACTGCGCTGCCCTAAACGCTGAAACATCAGCCCCAGCAAAACCCCCTACACTGCGCGAACACCATTGCACTGCCCTAAACACCGAAACACCCCCCCCAGCAAGACCCCCTACACTGCCCGAACACCACTGCACTAAACCCGGAAACACCAGCCCCAGCAAGACCACCTACACTGCCCGAACACCACTGCACTGCCCAAAACCCTGAAACACCACCCCCAGCACGACACCCTACACTGCCCGAACACCACTGCACTGCCCTAAACCCTGAAACACCACCCCCAGCACGACCCCTACACTGCCCGAGCACCACTGCACTGCCCTAAACCCTGAAACACCACCCCCTGCATGACCCCCTATACTGCCCAAACACCACTGCACTGCCCTAAACCCTAAAACTCTACCCCCAGCATGACCCCCTACACTGCCCGAACACCACTGCACTGCCCTAAACCCTGACTCACCACCCCCTGCACGACCCCCTACACTGCCCGAACACCACTACACTGCCCTAAACCCAGAAACACCACCCCCAGCACGACCCCCTACACTGCCCGAACACCACTGCACTGCCCTAAACCCTGATACACCAGCCCCTGCATGACCCCCTACACTGCCCGAACACCATTGCACTGCCCTAAACCCTGAAACACCACCCCCAGCACGACCCCCTACACTGCCTGAACACCACTGCCCTAAACCCTGAAACACCACCCCCAGCAAGACCCCTACACTGCCCGAATACCACTGCACTGCCCTAAAGCCTGAAACACCACCTCCAACACAACCCCCTACACTGCCTGAACACCATTGCTCTGCCCTAAACCCTGAAACACTGCCCCCAGCAAGTCCCCCTACACTGCCCGAACACCACTGCACTGCCCTAAACCCTGAAACATCACCCCCAGCAAGACCCCCTACACTGCCCGAACACCACTGCCCTAAACCCTGAAACACCACCCCCAGCACGACCCCCTACACTACTCGAACACCACTGCACTGCCCTAAACCCTGAAACACCACCCCCAGCACGACCCCCTACACTGCCCGAACACCACTGCTCTGCCCAAAACACTGAAACACCAGCCGCAGCATGACCCCCTACACTGCCCGAACACCACTGCACTGCCCTAAACCCTGAAACACCAGCCCCAGCACGAACCCCTACACTGCCCGAACACAACTGCACTACCCTAAACCCAGAAACACCACCCCCAGCACGACCCCCTACACTGCCCGAGCACCACTGCCTGCACTGCCCTAAACCCTGAAACACCAGCCCCAGCACGACCCCCTACACTGCCTGAACACTACTGCACTGCCCTAAACCATGAAAAACCATCCCCAGCACGACCCCCTACACTGCACGAACACCACTGCACTGCCCAAAACCCTGAAAAACTACCCCCAGCAAGACCCCCTACACTGCCCGAACACCACTGCACTGCCCTAAACCCTGAAACATCACCACCAGCAAGACCCCCTACACTGCCCGAACACCACTGCCCTAAACCCTGAAACACCACCCCCAGCAAGACCCCCTACACTGCCCGAACACCACTGCACTGCCCTAAACCCTGAAACACCAGCCCCAGCACGACCCCCTACACTGCCCGAACACCACTGCACTGCCCTAAACCCTGAAACACCACCCCGTGCATGACCCCCTACACTGCCCGAACACCACTGCACTGCCCTAAACCCTGAAACACCAGCCCCAGCACGACCCCCTACACTGCCCAAACACCACTGCACTGCCCTAAACCCTGAAACACAACCCCCAGCACGACCCCCTACACTACCCGAACACCACTGCACTACCCTAAACCCTAAAATACTCCCCCAGCACGACCCCCTACACTACCCGGACACAACTGCACTGCCCTAAACCCTCAAACACTCCCCCAGCACGACCCCCTACACTACCCGAACACCACTGCACTGCCCTAAACCCTAAAACACTCCCCCAGCACGACCCCCTACACTGCCCGAACACCACTGCACTGCCCTAAACCCTAAAACACTCCCCCAGCATGACCCCCTACACTACCCAAACACCACTGCACTGCCCTAAGCCCTAAAACACTCCCCCAGCATGACCCCCTGCACGACCCAAACACCACTGCACTGCCCTAAACCCTGAAACACCACCCCCAGCAAGACCCCCTACACTGCCCGAACACCACTGCACTGCCCTAAACCCTGAAACACCACCCCCAGCACGACCCCCTACACTGCCCAAACACCACTGCACTACCCTAAACCCTAAAACACGACCTACTACATTACACAAAGACCACTGCACTACCCTAAACCCTAAAACACTACCCCCAGCACTACCCCCTACACTACACAAACACCACTGCACTACCCTAAACCCTAAAACAATACCCCCTACACTACATCAAACACCACTGCACTACCCTAAACCCTAAAACAATACCCCCAGCACGAACCCCTACACTACCCAAACACCACTGCACTACCCTAAACCCTAAAACACTACCCCCAGCAGTACCCCCTACACTACCCAAACACCATTGCACTACCCTAAACCCTAAAACACTACCCCCAGCAGTACCCCCTACACTACCCAAACACCACTGCACTACCCTAAACCCTAAACCACTACCCCCAGCACGACCCCCTACACTACCCAAACACCACTGCACTACCCTAAACCCTAAAACACTACCCCCAGCACAACCCCCTACACTACCCAAACACCACTGTAATACCCTAAACCCTAAAACACTCCCCCAGCACGACTCCCTACACTATCCAAACACCACTGCACTACCCTAAACCCTAAATCTACCCCCAGCATGACCCCCTACACTACACAAACACCACTGCACTACCCTAAACCCTAAAACACTACCCCCAGCACGACCCCCTCACTACCTAAACACAACTACACAATTTGTTACAGGCGTTGCAACGCAGGCCTGTGGTGCTTACTTGAAGTACTTGGTGGGCTAGTTGGGCCCTCAGGATTCAAGGTGACCTAATTCCCCAACTTAAAACGCGCCACGGGGCGCGTTTGCACAGTGGTGAAGGGAGGGGGGCGGGGCCTCAGGTGACATGTGCGCAAACACGCCCCTTGAATCCTGAGGGACCCTGGGGCCAACTAGCCCACCAGGTACCTTCAGTAAGCACAACAGAGTTGCGTTGCAGAGAGGTGAAAAAGGTGCGTGGCCTCGGAACGCCTCTCTGCAACTCAGCTCTGTGGTCCTAACTGTAGGTACCTGGGGGGCTAGTTGGGCCCCAGGGACCCTCAGGATTCAAGGGGACTTAATCCCGCAACTTAAAAACGCGCCACGGGGCGCGTTTGCACACGCGTTTTAAGAGGTAGTTTTAATCCCCCTGCCCTATTATGTACTAGGGACTTACAGAGGAGGTCATGCTAATCACAGGGGTACCCCAATGCATAGTGTTCCCTAGTGTATGTAGGTGTTTTCACTGTATTCTAAGTGTCTTTTAGCATAGCACTGACTCTGGTTAGTCAGAGTCAGTTACCACCAGTACCCGTCTGAAAAAGTTGTGGGCACAGGATGATTTTGCAACATGGCCTCTTTCTGCTCCTCTGTTGGTTCTTTCTGCACATCTTTTGCTTCTTCCTGCACTTTTCTTCGTCTTTGTGGACTTCTGTTGCTTCTTTCTGCATTTCCTTTGCTTCTTTCTGCGCGTTTTTCTTCTTTCTTCACATGTCCTACCTCTGTAGGCATAGTTAGAAACTAGCATTTAAAAAACCTTTGAAATTCACTTAAAAAATCATAGGTTTCAGGCACGTTATAGTTAGAAATTAGCATTTAAAAACCTTTGAAATTCACTGAAAAAACCATAGGTTTTAGACACGTTATAGTTAGAAATTAGCATTTAAAAAACCTTTGAAATTCACTGAAAAAACCATAGGTTTTAGGGACAGTTATAGTTAGTTGGACATTTCACTCGTACAAAACCATAGAAATTCCCCCGTTATAGTTAGTTCAGCTAACTATAACTCGCGCCCCGCAATGCACTGCTGATGACGTCACATATTACATCACTCATGACATGGTCAGTGACATCACTGATGACATCACTGATGACATCTCAAATGACATCACTGATGACATCTCAAATGACATCACTGATGACATCATCCATGTGATAATTTCATGCATCTTCTCACACCCTAATATAGCTTTTGATACACCCACTCTAAATTACAGACTGCCATTCTCAAAACCATACACACTCCAATACCAATAACTACATACCCACTCACTGATTCTTAGGTCTACACACACACATCTACTCACTCACCCGTACAGTCACTCATACTTACAGTCACTCAGTACAGGACTATCATATGCACTCATACACCTATATAAACACTCACACACTGCCACTCATCCATAGAGGTACTCACACACCTAGTCAGTCATGCAAAAACTTAATCACACACTCATTTACTCACCTATACAGTTATACACACACCAGCTCACTTACTCATACAAATACTAGCACATTCTTACGCTCTTATACAATAACTGATACAAGCACACACGCATCCATACAGCCACTCTCACAATCACACACTCTCACTTATAGCCATTTAAATACTCTAACACACATATATACTGCCTTTTACATATGTAGTTACTCGCACATGTACCACTGAGATATACATTCACTCACTAACACACCCATACACACACTCACCCACCCAAGCAGTCCATCACAGATGCACTCTTGAAATCATGCACCCAGTGAATCACCCACTCACACATCTATGTACAGAGTCACACACACCCCACCCACACAAACACTCAGGCAGCCATACAGATACTCAGAGAACCAATCAATAACCCATATAGACACTCATGTAGCTATTCGCAAATCCATGCATCCACTTACACACCAACAAACAGACGGATACAGACATTCACACAGTTTAGTCACTAACCCATGCATTCAGTAAGATACGTTTAATCACTCACTTGTAGAGTCAGTCAAGCACGTACTAAATCATCCATTCAGACACTTAAACACCCACTCATTCTTCAATACGCCTTTCCCTATATATATTAAACATATTTAAACTTTACAGAAACACACAGTCACTGGATGATGTCATCAGTGATTTCATTTGAGATGTCATCAGTGATGTCATCAGTGATGTCACTGACCATGTCATGAGTGATGTAATATGTGACGTCATCAGCAGTGCATTGCGGGGCGCGAGTTATAGTTAGCTGAACTAACTATAACGGGGGAATTTCTATGGTTTTGTACGAGTGAAACGTCCAACTAACTATAACTGTCCCTAAAACCTATGGTTTTTTCAGTGAATATATATATATATAAGACGCATAGACCTGGGCACACGTAAACTGAGGTGTAATTCACTATGAGGTAATGTCAATGTACAAATCTGAAAAGTTCATTTCATAGTTCGTGGTTTATGCAAACAAGAGCAAAAGAAAACCAGCCAACACGTGTTTCGTCGCTTATGGAAATAATCCTGCGACTTCCTCAGGGCTGAATATGAAGTTGATAATCATGTAATTGCTCTGCCGGTGATAATTCCAACCCGGCTGGTTAAGGTGTGCGAACCCGGCCAAAAAAAAGAAGAAGCTCGGGCTACTTGCATGGAAAAGTGCAGGCCTCCTAAGTTGGGAAGAATTTAAATATCTTAAAAAAGAGCATCCGACCATTCCGACATTATATTTTATCCCAAAAATTCACAAGAATGCTGATAAGCCACCGGGAAGGCCAATAATAGCAGCCTGCGATGGCCCATTGGAGAATGCCTCAATTTATATTGACTTTTTCCTGCAAGAGTTTGTAAAGAAATTGAAATCTTTTGTACAAGACACAGGGGACTTTTTAAATAAGATTAGAAATTTACAATGGAGACCAGAATATGTACTTATTGCTCTAGATGTATCATCTTTATATACGTGTATTAGGAATAGAGATGGAATGCGAGCTGTAGAGTACTTTTTGTCTAATAGGCCTATTAAGTACGCACAGCATACGAAAATGCTACTTACCATGTTGCTGTTTTGTTTAGAAAACAATTTATTTTTATTCAACAACCAAATGTATCAGCAAACACAGGGAGTAGCAATGGGGGCCAGCTTCTCTCCCAGCTATGCATGTTTGTTCATGGGCTGGTGGGAGGAGTTGGTCCTCATGCAACAATATGAGGACATTTATGCTGTAAATTTAATAACATGGATGTGTTTTATAGATGACCTATTTATTGTATGGAATGGAGATGAACAAAGTGCCGCAAACTTCATTGAAGAAATAAACAAAAATGACATTAATTTACATTTTACCTCAACTATAAGCAGGAACATAGTGACATTTTTAGATGTACAGATTGAGGTGATTGATGATTGTCTGACCACTACACTATTTAGAAAACCAACAGCAGGGAATACGCTGCTTCATGCCTCAAGTGCACATCCCCCCCATTTAATCAAGAGTATTCCGTACGGGGAGATGCTTCGTATCAGACGCATATGCAGTAGTGACCAAGAAACCCATAAAAAGCAAGCTGAAAGTCAGGCTTGATTTTTAGCAAGGGGTTATAGGTCAGAAATAGTCGATACAGCAATAAGTAGATCTAGGGAACAGGCAAGAGAAGACCTTCTATTGAGATCTAAGAGGTCAGACAAAAAGTATGAAGAAACTCAAGAACATACAAGACTCATTTTATCCTTTTCCAGGCAGGAAAAGCAGATAAGGTCGATAGTTAGGCGTAGTTGGCCCATAATAAGGGATGACCCAGTGATAGGCAAGTCACTACCATCTAATCCTATGATAACATTTCGAAAGACCAAAAGTATGGGTGATATGCTAGTGAAGAGTAGCCCGGAAGATCAAAGCAGGGGCATGTGGTTAACTGCACAAAAAGGATTTTTTAAGTGTTCCACATGCAAGGCGTGCCAGTATGGTTTTAATACGTCTACTTACACAACTGCTTTTAACAATAAAATACAGGAAATTAATCAACACCTGAACTGCAAAACTGAGTATGCAGTTTATATTTTAGAGTGCAGCTGCCAATTGAAGTATATAGGAAGCACCAAGTTACCTGTGCATAAGCCAATTCTTCAGCATATCAGGGCCATTTCTAACAATGACGCCAATTATCCTGTGGCAAGACATTTTAAATTATGTCACAATAGTAATTTAAAACATTTGAAATATTTTGTCATAGATTCAGTTCCTCCACAGAAAAGAGGAGGGGATCGTGAGCCAAAGCTGAGACGCCTAGAAACTAATTATATTTTACAGTTCGATTGTAAACATCCAGGAGGTCTCAATACGAGCGAGGATTTATATACTTTTTTATGAAACAGTGCTACAATGTTATCCTGCAGTATTGTATAGAACATTTGATATTACAGAGACATGGTGGAGAGAGAGAGATATATGAATCGGATGTTACAAACTAGGGACTGTCATAGGATAAGCTGAAAAATCTACGTTATATATTAGTTTTATGTATGTTGTTATCAGTCATCGTCAAATACCAAACAGAGAAAATATATATGGCATCCAATGAACACAATTCGTGAATATCAGAAATGAACCTCGTGTTAACTTATTTACTAAATTAGTTTTATGAATTTTAGGATATTTTATAGGTATTTATTGCTATTTAACAGTTGTTTTTATGGATTGTATTTAATTGATGTTATATTATATATATAATGTGTATGAATTATTTATGAATTTGTTATGCGATCAACTGTAAATTAGACAATAATGTATAATGTGTCCTTCATTGATTTGCACTGGTCAATCATTAGCACCTTATTTTCTTTAACCTAGATGCAACCCGAGTATAATAGGGTCAGATATTTAGATGGTTAAAGGAATAGTTAAGTACAGTGTTGTCAGCAAATGACAACCTGGAAAAAGGTTTCTATAGGAATATGCTGCTAAAATTACAATTAGGTTTAAAATAGCTAGCAACCGATAGAAAAATATTATTTTAGCACATGCACTTTAATATTCACTTTTGGCACATTTATAAGCACACCGTCACTTTAGGATGAGTATATATGCGTTTTTGCACAATACTATTTTAGGAGAAATGGCACAAATGTGGTCGCAACATATGGGGTAGCATAGTCACCCATGTATAAACTAATAAGTGCTCATTTAAAAACCTATTATTCAGTTATGGCATTTAAGCCTGTAACAAATGGTATTTTAAGTGACGGAACACATAACGAATATGGTGATTTTAGATAGGGATATTTAGGGGTTGATACAATAGCATGTCATTAGCCATAAAATGTAGAATAAGGATGTTACAATTGAAAACATGTTTTGATATGATATGATTCTATGGGCCGTTTATATAAACTGGGATTCAAACCAATGAATTTTATTTTAAATATGGTCTCAAAAATGTACAAATGTAAATTAGCATTTATGCTTAAAATCTTTGTATATAAAATGTCTTCTATGTCTATGGCATAATTGATTGCACTAGCACTTTAAAAACGGTAGCACTGTCTGAGGACGTGTCATGTGATCAAGGCTGTTTTTCGGCCGAAACGCGTCATGGCGGACAAATTGGTGGAATAAATTAAGAAGAAATTTGCACTTATCGCTGGGTCCACGCTCGTTATTTCTGGTGGCAATGCAGAAGTGAATACAAGTTTACCTCATATTATCTACTGGCGGTCGCCAGTAGATAGTTATAGTTAGGACCTATTTTCCATAGGAAATCCACAACATTCTATTTGAAATAACTTTGGCGCCGGTTGACGAATCTTCGCGAAATTTTCAAAACTTATTGCCCGCTCCGGTCCGCTCCTATCCTGAAAGTTTCGGGGTGATTCGGCAAGCGGGGGCCGAGAAAAAAGGGGGGTCCCAAAACATGTTTTCCCCATGCAATTTTCCATAGGAACCCTTCATCGCAGCTACAGCTTGAACTGCTGAACGGAATTACACCAAATTTGGCAAAAAGGTAGCCCTTGGTTCAGAGTCATGCCTTTTGGTTAAATGGTGTAAATCCGTTCAGTAGTTCCTGAGAAATTTGAAAAAGAAAACACATATATATCTGGGCGGAGCCTAAAAACACATGTCATCGTGAGATCTGATTGGCTGTCAGCACTTCATCCTGGAATTGCTGGCAGCCATCTTGGGACCAATATAAATGATAGTACCCCATTGAAATGCATTGTAGTGAATCGAAGATTTTGAGGGTTACCAAAAGGAGAACTATAAAGGGTGATAACAGACTTTAGTTACATTAGAATTCATTTGTTGATGGTACCATACTAATTTCAGGAATTGTGGTGTGTTCTAAGGTGATTTTACCCTGTGAAAAACCTTCTGCTGGGATATCATGAATCATGTTTGAGAGAAAACTATTTTCACATGCTTGTCCCATACAGTTTTGGAAGGTGCTCCAGAAGCTAAAATGAGAGCATATTTTCTGTATATTCACATTATCTTTCTCAGTCATGTGAGAATGAAGTCTGACATTCTCAGTAAAACATGTACATCCAACAAGGGCAGAGACTGTCAGTTGATTCCTTTGTGTTCTACTGCAGCTTCTCAGAGTGTTCTAAAGAACAACTAGAGTGCTAACAGCCTTACTTATGACAAAAGTATGGCACACCTGAAGCCATCTTGATTGGAATAAACTGGTAACACTTAAAACATTTAATTTAAAAAGGAACAAAATGATGGGGTTCATTTTGTCATAGAAATTATGGTTAGTGCTGTAGAAAGAAAAATTAGGACATATTTTAAGTGAGATCTCAAATATCTTCCTGTTATATTTCAACAGGAGCAGCCTGTCAGTTGATGCCTTTGTGTTCTACTGCAGCTTCCCAGAGTGTTCTAAAGAACAACTAGAGAGCTAACAGTCTTACTTATGACAAACGTATGGCACACCTGAAGCCATATTGATTGGAATAAACTGGTAACACTTAAAACATTTAGGGGCATATTAGCAAGAAGCTCGTTAAAATTATCGGCGTTTTAGCGGCAGGAAACTGCCGCTAAAGTGGCGATAATGGGCTTGATAATATGCGCTATAGAATTCAATAGAAGCCCAGGTTAGATGTAGTGCACATCTAACCTGGGCTTCTATTGGAATTCTATAGCGCATATTATCAAGCCCATTATCGCCGCTTTGGCGGCAGTTTCCTGCCACTAAAGCGGCGATAATTTTAACGAGCTTCTTGCTAATATGCCCCTTAATTTAAAAAGGAACAAAATGAGGGGGTTCATTTTGCTATAGAAATTATGGTTAGTGCTGTAGAAAGAAAAATTAGGACATGTTTTAAGTGAGATCTCAAATATCTTCCTGTTATATTTTAACAGGAGCAGCCTGTCAGGTGATGCCTTTGTGTTCTTCTGCAGCTTCCCAGAGTGTTCTAAAGAACAACTAGAGCGCTAACAGTCTTACTTATGACAAAATTATGGCACACCTGAAGCCATCTTGATTGGAATAAACTGGTAACTCTTAAAACATTTAATTTAAAAAGGAACAAAATGAGGGGGTTCATTTTGTCATAGAAATTATGGTTAGTGCTGTAGAAAGAAAAATTAGGACATGTTTTAAGTGAGATCTCAAATATCTTCCTGTTATATTTCAACAGGAGCAGCCTGTCAGTTGATGCCTTTGTGTTCTACTGCAGCTTCCCAGAGTGTTCTAAAGAACAACTAGAGCGCTAACAGTCTTACTTATGACAAAAGTATGGCACACCTGAAGCCATCTTGATTGGAATAAACTGGTAACTCTTAAAACATTTAATTTAAAAAGGAACAAAATGAGGGGGTTCATTTTGTCATAGAAATTATGGTTAGTGCTGTAGAAAGAAAAATTAGGACATGTTTTAAGTGAAATCTCAAATATCTTCCTGTTATATTTCAACAGGAGCAGCCTGTCAGTTGATGCCTTTGTGTTCTACTGCAGCTTCCCAGAGTGTTCTAAAGAACAACTAGAGAGCTAACAGTCTTACTTATGACAAACGTATGGCACACCTGAAGCCATATTGATTGGAATAAACTGGTAACACTTAAAACATTTAGGGGCATATTAGCAAGAAGCTCGTTAAAATTATCGGCGTTTTAGCGGCAGGAAACTGCCGCTAAAGTGGCGATAATGGGCTTGATAATATGCGCTATAGAATTCCAATAGAAGCCCAGGTTAGATGTAGTGCACATCTAACCTGGGCTTCTATTGGAATTCTATAGCGCATATTATCAAGCCCATTATCGCCGCTTTGGCGGCAGTTTCCTGCCACTAAAGCGGCGATAATTTTAACGAGCTTCTTGCTAATATGCCCTTAATTTAAAAAGGAACAAAATGAGGGGGTTCATTTTGCTATAGAAATTATGGTTAGTGCTGTAGAAAGAAAAATTAGGACATGTTTTAAGTGAGATCTCAAATATCTTCCTGTTATATTTTAACAGGAGCAGCCTGTCAGGTGATGCCTTTGTGTTCTACTGCAGCTTCCCAGAGTGTTCTAAAGAACAACTAGAGCGCTAACAGTCTTACTTATGACAAAATTATGGCACACCTGAAGCCATCTTGATTGGAATAAACTGGTAACTCTTAAAACATTTAATTTAAAAAGGAACAAAATGAGGGGTTCATTTTGTCATAGAAATTATGGTTAGTGCTGTAGAAAGAAAAATTAGGACATGTTTTAAGTGAGATCTCAAATATCTTCCTGTTATATTTCAACAGGAGCAGCCTGTCAGTTGATGCCTTTGTGTTCTACTGCAGCTTCCCAGAGTGTTCTAAAGAACAACTAGAGCGCTAACAGTCTTACTTATGACAAAAGTATGGCACACCTGAAGCCATCTTGATTGGAATAAACTGGTAACTCTTAAAACATTTAATTTAAAAAGGAACAAAATGAGGGGGTTCATTTTGTCATAGAAATTATGGTTAGTGCTGCAAAAAGAAAATGTAGGGCATGTTTTAAGTGAGATCTCAAATCCTCTTCTATTTCATTAGAAAATTCTGACATGCAGACTGAAACAATCACTTTCAATACCAGCAGTAGACTTCCAGTTAACTCCCTGGTGAGCAGTAGCTTTACTACAGTGATCTAATGAACAACTAGAGTGCTAACATTCTGAATTTATGGCAAATGTGTGACACATCTGAATGCCTTCTTGATGGAATCAAAGTAAAAACTGAAAGCATTTCCTACTGAGGAGACTGCAGTAAATGAGGAAATTAGGAAACTTCATAACAAATAAGTCTCCCAAGATGGCCACCAGAGAAAAAAGAGCCCAAATGTAGCACAAATATCACCCAGATGTAGCCCACATATAGCCCAATGACAGAAGTGTGCAAAACACTTTTTATTTTTAGTTTTTCTGCAGTTTTATATAGTGCAAACTGGTCAGGTATTGGAGCGTTACATCTTACTTGGACCCCTTATTGCGTATTTTGCACGAAGTACATGAGATTGATCTTGCGAAACATTGAACTTTACGATTCTGTTAACCTGAAGTTGCTCTGAACCGGGCTTTGTAACACCCGTTTTTACCTACTGGTTTTAATTCATTCTCACTGTATTGTATTAGGAAAGAGGATTTACTGTTTTTATGTACACTTTTATGATCTATGTTTCTAAATCAGATCAAATTAAGTTTAATGAATTCTATGGCAGGACGGAGGCGAGGATTATGCATATCTTTCCTCACTTTATTTGCATAGCAGTTCAAAGAAAACGTAACACAACAATCATTAAACAAAAGACTACACAACCCATGAACCATTAGGAGGGTAGTCTCCAAGGCAACTATAGTCCAATCATATCACAGTCCATCGTATATAATATCGTGACGTCCCTTCCGCTTCCTCTTTCTTCACTGCTCGTCAGTTAAGTGCATTCCTTACATTCTTGACTTAATCTGACGTTGTTGCTGTTGGTATAGCGGTTTCTTGTGCACGTTATTAGCATTATTGCCTTGGTATTGTTTCATATTCCCTGCACAGCAGGCTCTTGCCCGAGCGCGTTCTCCCCCTCGCAGTTTCTCCCGCTGTGTGCTCTGCGCGCGGTGAGATCCTGTCAGGCGCGTCTGGTCCGAGCGAGGCAGCTCCGTCGAGCGCTCCCGCTGGTCTTTACGCGCGTTTGGGAATCCGGTCACTCCTTTAGTGTCCGCTTGATTCCCGACCAACCCTCGCCTAATTTTGACACCGCTACGCGGTGATTTCCCCACACGGCCACGTTAGTGACCAGCGCCACCTGGTGGTGCTAATTGGTATTGCGCCGCAGGCTATTCTTATAACAGCTTCGGGGAAAGCCCAGCTGTTGGAGCACCGGCGAGGGGGCTGTCTTAAGGATTTTAAGGGCATTTGTTCTGTGCTCACACCCTCTGCTATCATGTCTTCTCCAGAAGACCATTTTTACTCCTCCTACCAGGAAGTGGAGGAGGAATGGCCCTCCAACTTCTCCCTCCAGCAGTGGACCAAGCCCTCTCTCTGGCTATTTCTAGGGTGCTGGCTCCTCTTAGGGATCAGGTTGATAAGCTGGCAAAAAGCATCCCTGGGGTGTTCAGTGACCCAGATCTGGTGGTGGCGGGTCCAAGTAGCTCCCAGATGGGGAATAAAAGGGCCGTTAAGCATAACGCGGGGCACTTGGAAGGATTTGATAAACTTACGGAGACCTTCCTCAAGAGTGTGCGAACGCTAAAACATGCACCCTGCCGGGAGGAGGAGGGGCCCGGAGAAAATTGCGACACTGTCACCACTATTGTATACCCCGACGGCGGGTTTCCCTTAGAGGGAGAGGGTGTATCGGAGGACGATTTCTCCTCCGATGAGGATAAGGACTCGGGGCGTCTCTGGCGTCCAGAGTCCCACTCCTCTCAGTCCCCGGTTGGGGACGGGGTCCACTCGGACATGTTCGAGCCTACCCAAATTTACCATCCTAGGACACCTGACGCCAAAGTGGCAGAGTATGTGGTGGGGAAAATCCATCAACCCCTTGAAAGGGAGGTCAGGAATAGGATGAGGGGAGAATGCCCCAGGCCCTCACTGAAGGGGAAGGTGGCACACACGCCTGAAATTGATGAGAAACTATGTACCTTTTTCTCCAAGTATATGAGGGATCCCAAGAAAGGAATTGATAGGTCTTGGACGTGGTAGTGCCCTTGACCCAAATTATTCAATTGACGAAGCGTTCCAAAGAGTCAGGATCCGCTTTGTCCACGGATATTGTGGCTGGTTGGGCGCACTACCCTAAACCCTAAAACACTAACCCCTCCACTACCCAAACACCACTGCACTACCCTAAACCGTAAAACACTACCCCCAGCACGACACCCTACACTACCCAAACATAACTGCACTACCCTAAACCCTAAAACACTACCACCAGCACGACTCCCTACACTACCCAAACACCACTGCACTACCCTAAACCCTAAAACACTACCCCCAGCACGACTCCCTACACTACCCAAACACCACTGCACTACACTAAACCCTAAATATACCCCCAGCATGACCTCCCACACTACACAAACACCAGTGCACTACCCTAAACCCTAAAACACTACCCCCAGCATGACCCCCTACACTACCCAAACACCACTGCACTACCCTAAACCCTAAAACACTAATCCCAGCATGACCCCCTACACTACCCAAACACCACTGCCCTAAACCCTGAAACACCACCCCAAGCAAGACCCCCTACACTACCCAAACACCACTGCACTACCCTAAACCCTACAACACTACCCCCAGCACGACCCCCTACACTACACAAGCACCACTGCACTGCCCTAAACCCTAAAACACTACCCCCAGCACGACCCCCTACACTGCCTGAGCACCACTGCACTGCCCTAAACCCTGAAACCCCAGCCCCAGCATGACCCCCTACACTGCCCGAATACCACTGCACTGCCCTAAACCCTGAAACACCAGCCCCAGCACGACCACCTACACTGCCCAAACACCACTGCACTGCCCTAAACCATGAAACACCAGCCCCAGCATGACCCCTACACTGCCCAAACACCACTGCACTGCCCTAAACCGTGAAACACTAGCCACCAGCATGACCCCCTACACTGCTCAGAACACCACTGCACTGCCCTAAACCCTGAAACACCAGCCCCAGCACGACCCCCTACACTGCCCGATACACCACTGCACTGCCCTAAACCCTGAAACACCACCCCCAGCATGACCCCCTACACTGCCCGAACACCACTGCACTGCCCTAAACCCTGAAACACCACCCCCAGCACGACACCCTACACTACCCAAACACCACTGCACTGCCCTAAACCCTGAAACACTCACCCCCAGCAAGACCCCCTACACTGCCCAAACACCACTGCACTACCCTAAACGCTAGAAAAGAAACCCCTACCCCATGCCCAATCCCCCTTACCTCTCACTCCTCATGGTTCCTCTCTCCTCATGGTTCCTGCTTCACGTCATCTCTAAGGGGCGGTGCACGTCGTTGTGAGGAAACGGAACAGCCTCTGATTCCTTACAACGACATGGATCGTCTACATGTTTTTAGACGCATGGTCATTTACCATACATACCTTTACAACAAAATTTGTTGTAAAGGCATGCGTGGTAAATGACCATGCGTTCTAAAAATGCGTAGTAATGACTTCGTTATGTACAACGCATGCGTGGAAATGCATGCGTTGTAATGGTATCGCAAAGTAAAAAGTCGATGTAACTGCTGTTTACCGATCGAAGCTGGCCCCTGTTCTTCAGTGAGACGTTTATTTGATTAATTAGGAGGAAGGAATGTGGTTTTTTTACCGAGAAGTGTATTCCCGGCTTTTGTATTGTGAAAGTGTCCGCGTGGCCTGGTTTCACTTCCGGTGAGAGAGTGGAAGAGTCTGTTTGGATCTAAAGGAGTTCTGTTGTTGGACGGGGCCGGCGCGACATGTCATCAGAAAACATAGCTAATGGAAAGCGTCCTCCCTGAAGTGTGGAGCAGTGCCATGAGAGGTCAACGAGTGTGCATCCCACCGCAGTATGACCGTACCGCGTGACCCATGTGCCGCCTCCAGGGTACTGGAGGCAGAAGCGGCATCGCAGGTCCTCTTGAAGACCGTTGTAGCACTAATTCTACATTTTGGTACTAGGGCATTTTAACTTCGTTGTTCCTGCCAGATACAAAGAGAAGATCCTGTGTTATTCAGTGCTCTCGTTACCTTTTTTGTGGGTTGTGATGCTTGTCACTTCGCTGCCCCGCCGGTGCACACGACTGGGCACCCCACCTCGTGTGCCACCTGCAGGGCCTCTGCCTCGGATCACTGGTTTCGGTTTCTGGAGTGGCAACATAAACAGTTGCTCCCAAAGGACTAGCCTGAACACTTAGGTGAATATCCCCTGCACCAGCATTCCACGGAAATTCTTTCCTAGCTCTCCCACGTCAACGAGCACGGCTCCGCTCGCGACACCGTATGACGTCATCGGAGCCATAAGAGGACCTCTTCGGCATGCTGATGGCAACATGTAACTGAACGAAGCA